>CM018693.1:35270757-35762594 GCA_009363875.1 Mikania micrantha
CTAGCCTAGTGATACCTATTGATTCTTTTTATAAGAGATTTTGGGTCCGGTATATTTAGTAGCAATTGGTTTTAGATGTGCATGAATTTTTTTTTCCGTATTTTCTCTAGATTATAGAGTCTAGCTGACCGTTTACCAAGTAATGTTTGATTTAAATTTTAAACGTTACTACTTAGGTTTTCTAATTCTTGGATAAACATACAAAAGAAAACCTAAATTCTTGGGTTGCAAAAACATACAAATTATAAAGAAAACTGAATAAGTCTTGCAAACTAAAACTTTATGATAGATGTTAATAATATTACTTACTTAAATGCAAAAATCAAGCTTATTCGAATTCAAACTCAAATAAACCTAATTTAGATTATTCAGATGTAAAAATTAAGTTTATTCGTAAAGATTTAGATCGTATAGCATATTTCATATTCGGTCGGGTCGGATTTCGAAAAGGGTCTAATTTTTTTAATAATCCAATAAACCGTTATCCGACTTGATAAAAACTCAAACCTCAAATAGCATCATATAAAAACTGAAATGATCACTAATCCCACCCCTTAATAGTATAAGTTGATGGCTATTGAATCTCCTCAATTTCTTAATTACCCCCTCATTTCCTAAAGTGAACAAGTTGTTATGGAAATATTATCAATTTTTTGTCAGGGAAGAAGGAATAGAAAATATAACACGAAACTACGTTCACACTCCCACTTCCTGTTTATTTCCCCAATATAATTTAATAAAATTCGAAAGAAAAAAAGAAATGGTCAATTGTTTAAGGGACGTGTGCTATGATAAAGACGTTAAAATTAGCAACTTTACAAAATAATTTATGTAATATCTATATATATACTTTATATAAAAGAAGATTATTTTGCTTAGGTGTCATTACCACGTTAATTTTCTCGTTTAATGAACATGTGTCATTACCACAAATCCTCATATTAATTTTGACACATGACAATCACACATTATATCTAATTAAAATATTCACAATTTCAAATATACTTTAATATAAATAAAAACCTAACTAATAATCTAATTTTTTAGTTATTTGAAACCTCAAATCAAATATCAGGATACACAAATCAAAAATATTTGAAATACTTACAATTCCAATGAAATTTAATTTGACATTCGTTTATACATACGTAAATTATTTTTTTTTCGAATTTTATGTCTTTAATTGATTTATAACATAATGTTACTTTTTGAATATAGTATTTTGCCTTTTTTTTTTAATTATTTTTGTTTAAGAATAAATTTTTTAATACCCTCAACTATTAACAAAATATATGATTGCTAACATATACTATTTTAATATTTTAAACTTTTAATCTATTTATACTAATAAATCAAAATAAATGTGACACATGTCACTTTCCTAAACTATTCTTATAAAATTTTCCCACCTCTCTCTCTCCTATTAAATGTATCCATATTCAATAATAATATTAAATATTAAATATACTTTTATACATTTTTATATTAAAAAGGTTTTTAAAGCATTAAAAAATATATTAATTTTAAAAGAGATATTTTTTTTGAATCCAATTATTATGAAATATAAAAATTCAATAATTGTTTTTCAAAAGAAATATTAAAAAACTTTAATAAACTTAGTGTTTAAATAAATACTATTATTATTTTATTACTTACGTATTAAATATATAAATTTTTAATCATATAATTACTGACTATATATTATTTTTTATTCAATTCAACCGTGTAGGGGTATTAACCTAGTTTTTATAATAAATTAAATATTGAATGTGAAAAATATTTTTTTTGTTTTGTCAAAGACTGACTTAACCTACTTTACATATGTTTTGTTTCTTTAGAAAAGACTCGAGTTTAAAACTGACCAAGAAGCAAATTAGTTGTATTTGGTGTAATTTAGGAGTATGACTATTGCTGTTCAAAAAAGAAGCAAATTAGTTTGTAAAGTAAAAGAAGATGATTTACTAAGTTAAATTTAAGATTAAAGATTAGAAATTATAAGATTTGTTGTTTAAAAATTATAAATTATATAATTTAATGCTTTATATTACACAGTTAATGCTTGTATATCGTACACTTCATTAAGACTACTCACACTTGATAGCAGCAGTGAAATAGTCACATTTTTTTTGCTATTTTTTTGAATCACTGACAGATTATTAAAGTATCGTCCGCCAGTAGTACACTCGATTATATCAAATATTAGTTGGTGTATATGTTAATAGAATTTTTATAAATTAAAAAAAAATAATAAAAAGGAAAGATTGGCTCTTAGTGTCCTACGAGCTTGTCCCCCGCGATGGTGGCCTAGTGGAAGGGGGTGAGAATCCATAATAAGGTCTAGTGTTCAAAGCCCGGAATCACCCAATTTTCCCTGGGTCACGCGATTAAACCTCCCTATGTTGTCCGTAAGAGACCGTCGGTGAGCGACGCCTAATGGTGGCGTTCACATTTTTTTTTACGAGCATGGCGGATCAACTTGTGTGAGTGGTGGTGCGTGGGGACGACCTGCATGAGCCGCGTTGGACATTATTCAGATTGACCCCTCTAAACTCGAAGGCTGCCTATATACATCATTACATGGGACCAACTGATTGATTTACACCCTCACAAAAACATAAAAAAAAAAAAAAAAAAACCAAAAAAAATAACCAACCAATGATGCAAAACCAATTTACAACAAAGATTAAATAAATTCTCACTTTTAAGTGATGTAAAAAAAACGAATGAAGCCAAACCTTACTTTTATTATAATGTGATAGAAATATTGTTTTCATAAAGTCAATACTTGAATGTAATACAAGTTAAAAAATACGTTTGTATAAAAATAAAGAATATAAAACTACAACAAGCATACCTTTTTAAATATAAGTTTATCTCTATTTATACTTTAATATGGCCTTCCAATTAGACATGTTATAATAAAATAATAAATTTTATAATAATCTTATTTTAGTCACAATAGAAATTTTTCATCCAAGATTTTTCAAAATGTTGGTTATTTAATTACACACCAAAATTTTTTATTTAACATCCCACCAACCTTATATGACTTGTATAAGCCTATATAAGGCATATAACCCCCTCTGACACCCAATCATTTAACAATAATTGGTTTCTCGTATACTTCGTATATGGCATATATGCCTCATATATGCTTGTATGAAGCATATCATAATCTAATCATTAACACCAAGAAATTCTGACAACAATAATTGGCCTTATATACGTCTCTTATAGGTATATAAAAAGACGTATAAAGGTGTGGTGTGGTGTTAGAATAAAATCATTTACATAAAGAACAATCACACATATGCATGAACATTATTACAATTTAATTAAGGGATAATATCATATATCCCCTTTATTAACATCAAAATTACATATATCCCCAATGTTAAATTAAAATTACAAATATCCTCATGTTTCAAGATTACCCCTTAGTCATGAGAAATATGTAAATTATTTTTAGTTAGTTCGTTAAGGGTAAAATAGGAAATACATAGTTTGTTTTTTAATGAAATGGATAAATATGTAATATATTTGGTTTAGAAGAGGAAATATGTAATTTAGTTTTTTATTGGGTAAATATGTAATAAATGTTTTTAGCAAAAGAATATATGTAATATTACAGATTTCCCATACATCTTTATGTTAGAAACATTAATTTTTTTAGATAATTAAGCACTTTTTAACGTATATCAATCAATCACGTTAACCGTTATTTTTGAACCAACCTTGGAGGCTTGGAGCAACAAGGAAAGCATGTTGGTATATGACTTGAAGGTAACAAGTTAATATGTTTGAGAAAAAAATCTATCGTAAAATTACATAACAAAATATGTAAATCAACTACATAAAATCACATTTATCTCTCGTGTACAAGCGAGAGAACCTCGTATACTTTTTTTTTTTTGATTATTAATATTTATACAACATCACCCATCGTCTATGTATATTTACCGGTGAAATCAACTACATAAAATACACATTATTTTTTCTCTCATAAATGTTTTTTAATTACTTTTATAATAAAAAAATACAAAAAAAAATATTGTTATTAATTATGCTGTTCAAAAAGCTTGCGGCTCGAGCCTTGCTCGAATCTCGCTCGAAAAAGGCCCGGCTCGAAAAAAGCTAGTTAAAAACGAGCCGAGCCGGAACTAGGGTTGGCTTGGCTCCATTTTTAATATACATACATACATACATATATATATATATTGAATTACACACACACACATATATATTATATTACACACACAATATCTTATACACATATTTATATAAATATACATATTATGTATAAGGATTGGGATCAAATAATAACCCACTCTTAAAGCAATAACCCATATAACTTTACCAAGATGAAGCCGAATCTTGAATTTTTTTTTTGAACATCATTGTAACACAATTAGAACACTATGTTCTTTTATGAGTTTGTGAAAATTCATCACCGTTTGAGAGTTTACATCGTTGTAAGTTTTGGGCCTAAAACAGTTACAGTGCTGTAAATAAAAACTTACAACGATGATATCTATTAAACGGTGATGAATTTTCACAAACTCATAAAAGAACATAGTGTTCTAATTGTGTTACAATGATGTTCAAAAAAAATTTCAAGATTCGGCTTCATCTTGGCAAAGTTATATGGGTTATTGCTTTAAGAGTGGTTTATTATTTGAACACTTCTCTTATGTATAATATATATGTATGTATGTATGTATGTATGTATGTATGGTATGTATGTATGTGGATTGGGTTCCACTAAAGTCTGTTTATTATAAAAAAGGTAAGAAAAGATTATTATCCATTAGATTATGAGATCAAATTTAAGATAGAAAATTTAAATTTTAGAGAGAAAGTTATTACAGGGTAATTTAGTCATAACTACTTTGCCTCCACATTTTTTAAACGTTCATAACTTTTACATACGATATTATTTTTTAAATATATATATATATATATCATAAAAACGAGCATTTTTTAATTTTTAAAATGAGTATAATTTTGTTATAAAAAATTAAATTTTTTCAGCTCATTATGTCTAATTATCGTCATTGTGTCTTTTTTAAATGCTTACGCATAATTATCTTTTATGTTTTTTATAGGTAATTGTCTCCTTTTTTAGGTAATTGTGTCTTTTTTAAAGATCACTGTGTTATTCATACTCGTTATTATGTCATACTTGTTTAACATTATGTATTATGCAACATCATTGTTTCTTATATTGTTCATAAAAACACAACATTGAGCCGAAACACAAAATAAACATTGACCTGTACACAAGACACAATGACCTATACAAAAGACACAATGGTTTGTACAAAATTGTTATACTCATCATTGTGTCTTTTTTACAGGTAATTGTGTCTTTATTTAAAGATCATTGTGTTATTCATACTCCCCATTGTGTCATCCTTGCTTAACATTATGTATTATACTACATCATTTCATTGTGTCTTAAATTGTTTAAGAAAACACAACATTGAAAAGAAATACAAAAGACACAATGAACATGTACAAAAGACACAATGACCTAAACAAAAGATACAATGATTTGTAAAAAAATGCTCATAATCGTCTTTGTGTCTTTATTATAGGTAATTATGTCTTTTTAAACTCATACTCTTCATTGTGTCATACTTGTTTGACATTATGTATTATGCAACATTATTGTGTTTTAAAATTTTCAGGAAAACACAACATTGAGCAATAACAAAAAAACACAATGACTCGCACAAAAGACACAATGACATGCACAAAAGACACAATGAACTAAAAAAACAAAGTTTTTTCTATAGCAACACACTACTAATTTTGAAAATAAAAAAATGATCGTTTTTTGGTATATTTTTTTTTCAAAAAATAATTCCATATGTAAAAGTAAGAGAATTGATAAGAAGTCAACAAAAGTTGTCATTCTCAAAATACTATCCAACAACTTTATTTAATCATATCCATTGATTAACCATCTAATGACTCAAAATCCTTCTTAAGCTTTTTAGGTTAAGAGACTTATTTAGTTTAAGTTAACCCATATGTACATATATATATATATATATATATTGGATTTTATATATATTAGATTATACATATATGTAAAGTTGAGGAAAAAAACAAAAAAAAAACGAGTTGGCTCGTGAGCTAGCTCGTGACTCGAGGTTTATTTATGAGTCAAGCTGGAACCAGAATTTTGGCTCGAAAGAAATTTTTACTCGGCTTAGGCTCGGCTCAAAAATCCACGAGCCGAACTGAACCCAGACCTGGCTCGGCTCGACTCGATTACATAACTAAATATTAATACACCATACCGATAATCTAATCTAACCTAACCTTTTTTTTATTTCACATATAAGTTTTAATTAAAATATAACAAAGTTACTCTAATTTAATCCTCTAAAAAACATTTACTTATTTCAAAATGCTTTATTATTTATTTATTGGTTCATGTCTTTATTACGAGGGTAGTGAAGCTTCATTGTCATAACTCATAACTAATAACATTGTTCATCACTTCTTTATATATATCCCCTCAATCTTCTCCATCACAGAATCAAATACCACTTCAACAACGAAACATCCTTCGATCACATTCACTGAACCTCCCATTTCTCTGCCATGGAGGACGTTGACCGGAGGAAGAGAGTCAAAATTGAAGAGCAAAGTGAAAGGCTCACTGGTACTAATCAACAGCCACTCATTCTCCGCTATCGCTGACAAAGTCTATCTACAATTCATCAGTGCTGATCGTTGTGAATCTACTGGTACGTATTTCACTATCTCTGTCCGATTAGAGTATTCAATTCGGTCCGATCACTAAACCGGCAATCTGTTACGAAAACGTTATTAAATCTGATCGGATTTGATTAGGGTTTTTTTGTGATCGAAAGGTTTTTGTTGGATTGATTAAATGTTTTAGCGGGTTGTACGGTACAACCGTGTAAAGCTGTAAAAATCGTGGTTGACTGTGATGGATGTGGTAGACCGTAGATTCATCAATCAATCCCCCATGGTATGGTGATCGCCTGATTGGTTGCCATGGTGGATGATTTGTTGAGTTGTACCGTACAATTCATCAAAGATCTTAATATCACCATGATGACATATTGACATTTAATAACATGGCAGCTGTCTTATAAAGATGCTTTAATGGGTTGTACCGTACATCTGTTCATAGCTTGTTTTCCTTGAATCCAATGTCTGTTTATAATCATGTATAACTTGGATTGGTTAATTTCTGGCACCCGATTAGCGTTCAGAAATAAAAACATTTTGTAACTAAAAGGTTGGTTAACCCGGATTTTCTTATTATTAAAGGTATTGGGTATCATTGGGCTTATAGCCTGGTGGTACTTCTTGACCACCAGCAATGGAGGTCTTGGGTTCGAGTCTCGTCCGGAGCAAAAAATGTTCTCGGTGAGCTAGGAGGTTTTCTCAGTGTGAGTTTCCTCCTAGATGGTGTGACGGTTCCTCGATTCGGCACTCGCCAACGCCCGGCTTTAAATGTTTCCGGGGGTTGGGTGGCGGTCTATGATCGCAGCGCATGGTTTGTTGGGTCCGAGGACTTGTTTAGCTGTTCAAAAAAAAATTTAAAGTATTGGGTTTATATTCGGGCTAAAACTTATAGACCGAGCCAGGGTCAGGAGATTTACTAAGTTGTAAGGGTTCTCCAAAGTGGGCTCGGGCGCACGACGGTTGAAATCTCATCATAAATGAGTTGCCGTTAAAAAATAATCAATTTTGTAACATCTTTCGTCCTAATAAACGCAATATAAATTTTCTGATATGCAATTGTTTCTGCATATTTTAGATGCTTGCAAACAACTTTAGAATGATTTTAAGATTGAATAAATAACATAATTTATTATCACTAGCCCAAAGACGTGTCTTATTCTTGAGCACTCTCAAGCGGGTTTGATAGTAATTTTTTTAATATTTTTATATTATTTTTAATATGATTTAATAGTGTACTTGCAAGTATATAAACTCAAACAACTTTTATAGGATAATAATTGTTACAAGCTTGAAATACAATATGTTTTAAGCGGGATATTATTTGCATTTTACACAAAAAGTACGTGTGTAACGGATTTATCTAGACCATAGGGGCGATATGACACGAACGCTAAAACAAAATATAAATAATGTTGAAATTTGAGGATTGGATTTAGAATAAAGATGTATATGTTAATTTCTAGTCAAACTTACAAACACATTTAGTCAAACAAGTCGAATTTGAGTTGATGAGTATAACCTATATATTTCCTATTTTTTAAAGATATATATTTTTCGTCTCTTTAATTGAATTCGTTGAGTTGATTTTTTGAACTCAAAATTGTGACTGTAAAAAGAACTTGAAATAAAATTATATATTAAACACAATTTAGTTATATATAATTTTAATTTTGGATGTAAATATCTAAAGTTAGACTATTAATTATATATGCATATAAAGAAACAAAAATTATGGGTCAACGTATAATATATTCATATTATAATATTAGGATCTATATATCTTTTAGGATGATTTTAAAATTTGTTTCATAGTTATGTTAACTACGAATATAAATTAACACTCTTAAATTATAAACATGTCAAAATAGATTTGAATCAAAGTAATTTATATTCTTTTCAATATCTTTTATTTATTTAGTATGCTAGAAACCTTTGTATAAAAAATACTTAGTAATAAAAATTTAAAAATTATTAGATGATTGATTAATTTAAATGATAAATAAAATTATAAGCTTAAAATATATTCTTTTAACATTAAACATTTATTATTATGTAAATTTATATTAATTTATTAAAAATATACTAGAAAGTGACAAATGTCTAATAATTAATAGGAGATATATACGATATAAATAGGCTTCAGCTTAAACCAAAAGTAATATGTTTAATTAAGAGGAAGAATATATATATTTTAAAAATTTATATATTCTTAAAAAATATACAATACTTTTTAAATATATTAGTTTTAATATCACGCGATGACATGATTTTTGTAATTCCAGTTAGGGGATTGAGTGGGAAGGTCGGGAAAGAGAGAAACTTGAAGAACTTGGTGGGTACATTGATCCCTTCCACAAATAGCGATTCCACCTTCGAATTAGAGTTCAATTGGGAAGATGAAATTGGGGTTCCTGGTGCATTCTTGATCATCAACCGCCACAACAAAGAATTCTATCTCAAAACCCTCACATTAACCCAAATCCCAGATGTGGGTCGGGTTCACTTCGTCTGCAATTCTTGGGTATACCCAGAAGAACATTACACCAATCGTTATCGCGTTTTCTCTCCAATCAGGTAAATAATCGACCATCACCAAAAAAACAATCTAAATGCAAAATTGGTATCGATTTATCACCATTTTGTTGCAGACTTATCTTCCCGGAGAAACACCGGAGGGATTACGTCATTACAGAGATGAAGAATTGGTGGAACTGAGAGGAACTGGATCAGGAAAGCGTGAAGAATGGGATAGAGTTTATGATTATGATGTGTACAATGATCTGAGTGAGCCAGATAAGGATCTGAACTGGTTTCGTCCTATTTTTGGAGGCTCTATTGACCGCCCTTATCCAAGGAGATGTAGAACAGGCCGCCCTTCGTCCAATTCAGGTTAAAATAGCATTATTTGTAGATATGTGATGCATTTTGACTTTTTAGGTCACACAAGGTTGCTTTATGCATCAGTATTCCTATGGGTTTATTTAATTTTGCTAGAGGTACAGCTATAGATGATAAATTCGACCGAAATCTTGATGATATTTAAAATTGCGTTACTAAATTTGTTACTAAACACATTGCATTCTTGAGTGTTGTAAAAGACTAGGTTTGATCTTCAAAGTCATGTTCCATATAACTCTATTTAGTTGTGTTAATTGTGTCTGGTTGCCAGGTTGAATGGTTGAACCTGAACAAGTATATTATTCATGTTAAAGACATCATCCCAACCCAGACACTCTTAAATTCATGTAACCTATACACAAACTGCTTAAACCAATTATCTAAACAAGTCAAACATGTTAACAAGTTGGCGGGCCGTTGTAATCAAGTTGTAAACATGTTAAAGAGGTTGGTGGGTTGTAGGACAGGAGTCAAATGGGTTGGTGCATTTACTGTTTACTTAAATGGTTTAAGAAAGTATTGTTTCTGTCGTGTCAGAAATTCACATACTTAAGTATTTTATTCGGTAATTAAATGAATTTGGGTTATTTATTTACAGATCCCAGCATGGAAAGCAGGATTGGTATTCTTCAAAGTTTGAAAATTTATGTCCCAAGGGACGAAAGATTCAGCGAGTTGAAGATGGAAGATGTGTATGCTTATGGGATTAAATTAGTATCTCAAGGCTTACTGCCTGGTTTTAAGTCTGTAATGGACAAAATTTCTGATGAAATTGTGGGCACACTTGAACATATTCTACATCATAAGTTTGAGAGTATATCAAGCAACAAATTTAACGAGTTTTCTTCATTTAAGGAAGTACTTAACCTTTATGAAGGTGGCCTTGCAATACCAAAATTAAGTTTTCTTGAAAGTGTTAGGGAGAAAATTCCCTCTGAATTCATCAGGGAACTCTTGCGTTCAGATGGCGAGCACTTGTCAAAATTCCCAGTCCCACAAGTAATCAAAGGTATTCTAAACGAAAATTGTCATTATTATTCGATGTCTTATTAAAATTTGATTTAAATTTGTTTTTTGGTTCTTTGTTTAAACAGAGGATAATGATGCATGGAGAACTGATGAAGAATTTGGAAGAGAATTGTTGGCAGGAATTTGCCCTGTTGTAATCCAACGTCTCCAAGTAAATTTCCTCTTGTTATGTGCATCATCTTGTATTTTATGATATTTATAAAATCAAAATCAGATAACTATCTGTCATATATCGGCCTCTTGAACTGTTAAACATAGTGTTTGGATGTCTCTGATTGATGTTTTTGACTAATTATGTTTATTTTAGAAATTAATAGCTATAATGACAAAAATTACATTCTTTTTACTTGTAGGAATTCCCTCCAACCAGCAAGTTAGACCCCATAAAATTTGGGAACCAAAATAGTACAATAACTGAAGAACACCTTAAAGATCACATGAATGGATTAAGCGTATGGGAGGTAAAGATAAAAAATCAAATATTTGAAGCTTTTGTCTCAAAATCGATATTTTTGTAAATTTATTCATATACTATTTGCTATAACTCTCAGGCAATGAAGAACAACAGGTTATTTATTTTAGATCATCATGATCCATTGATGCCATATCTTAGAGGCATAAATGAAACTCCCACCAAAACATACGCCACACGGACCATTTTGTTTTTGCAAACAACGGTACACTGAAGCCAATAGCAATTGAATTGAGCCTGCCACATCCAGCTGGTGATGCAGCTGGAGCTATCAGCACAGTACACACACCTGCATCAAATGGGGCAAAAGGCACCATATGGCTACTGGCTAAAGCTTATGCTAATGTAAACGATTCCGGCTACCATCAACTTGTTTGTCATTGGTAAGAAATCTTTGCAAAATGCATTTTTTTGGCCTGGTGGTTCAAACTGTTATAACAATAAAATACCTTTTTTTTTGGCAAATATAGCAACATTTTACTTGATCACCACTTTACATGGCATTCATTTCTTTTTCTTATTTTTTAACAATAGTATCTTTTTATTTAAATAAAAGTAAAATAATTATTGAAAGCTTAAAATTATGGAATCTGTTATACTCTCATCCAACCCACAAATTTCACACCCCCTATACGCCTTGTATAGGCCTATATTAGGCATATAGGGGGACCCGCCATTAATTGTCAGATTTTCTCAGCATTTATGATTGGCCTCGTATAGGCCTATAGGTCCTATAAGATGCGTATGCGATGCCAATCATTGCCAAAGCAGTGCATATCAAAGGGGTTTATATGCCTCGTATAGGCCTATAGTTGCATATAGTGTCGGTGGGGTGTTAAATTAAAAAATGTTGGTGTGTAAATAACCAGACCCAAAAATATACCTTGGTAATTAGATAACTTGTTGCTATGAGTGCAAAGATGAAACTTTATTGCTATTTTAAAGAATTTTAAAACTTGGGTATTAGAATTAGAATTCAGTGCATATTATCTTGCTATTTATGTAAAAATCCCTAATAGTATTATTTAACTAATAAACTTAAAACCTGATTTACTTGTTATATACAAAACATAACTAGAATCAGAATCGACCAATTCATAACTTAAGTAGTCAAATTATCACCTTTAGAGTGTTATGTAATGAGTCAAGTTAATAAAATGCAGGCTGCATACTCATGCTACAATAGAGCCGTTCATAATCGCAACAAATAGACAGCTAAGTGTTCTTCATCCAATTCATAAGCTTTTGCATCCTCACTTTCGGGACACTATGAACATTAATGCCTTGTCCCGCCAAACTCTCATAAGTGCGGGTGGACTTCTTGAAAAAACCGTCTTTCCCGATAAATACTCATTGGCCATGTCTTGCAACATGTACAAAAAGTGGGATTTCACAAAACAGGCACTCCCTGCTGATCTAATTGACAGGTATTAGAAAACAAAGTCAATTTTCTATCTTTGATCTTATTAATTGACTATTTTGGCAGGAAAACAAGGATTTCATTGATTTGTTTTGAAAAGTTAATTGCACAGATGGTTTATGTGATTTGTAGAAATTAATAGATTTGAGTATTAAGGGTTCAAAGTAACTGGTTCGAGTTTTATTCTTTCACTTTTGTAATGAGTTTGGCTATTAAAGCAAACTTCTTGCTAAATTTTTCCAGTGAAGTTAGGGCGAAATAACCAAAATAGCATTTAATTTAATTTTCGCCTTTTGACTTTGACTATTCAGACAACAGAATTTGTTACAAAATTGTTAACATAAAACTCAAACCTATTAACTCTTAGTACCCATACCTGCTATTTTTCGCAAATCACAAAGGTCATCTAAGTAAATAACTCGTGTTTTTATAAAAGGAATTAATTGAAAATGATATTTTCTTGATCAGAGGAATGGCCGTGGAGGACTCAACCGCCCCTCATGGTGTTCGTCTCCTTTTAGAAGACTATCCTTTTGCGGTTGATGGGCTTGAAATCTGGTCTGCAATTAGATCATGGGTTAAGGATTATGTTTTCGTTTACTACAAAAATGACGAAGAAGTTCAAAACGACAATGAACTCATAAACTGGTGGGAAGAGGTCCGAACCAAAGGGCATGGTGATTTGAAAAATGAACCGTGGTGGCCTAAAATGCACACACGTGATGAACTCATACAATCTTGCACTATCATTATATGGGTGGCTTCTGCACTCCATGCAGCTGTGAATTTTGGCCAGTATCCTTATGGTGGGTACCTACCTAACCGGCCTGCAATGAGTCGAAGGTTCCTACCCAAGCCTGGGACCACAGATTATGATGAACTTGAGACGAACCCAGAAAAGGCGTTTTTGAAAACTGTGACTCCCCAGCTTCAAAGTATTCTTGGGATCTCGTTGATTGAGGTTTTGTCAAGGCATTCTGCTGATGAGGTGTATCTTGGTGAAAGAGACACACCCGAATGGACTGCTGATAAACAAGCATTGGAAGCTTTTGATAAATTTGGGGCAAATTTGAGGGATATTGAGAAGAACATTGAGGCGATGAATCTTGATGAGAAATTGATTAACAGGACTGGACCGGCTCAAATGCCCTACACTTTGCTGTATCCCAGCAGTGGAATTGGTCTTACGGGTCGTGGTATTCCCAATAGTGTCTCTATATGAAGTATTTTATCTTATCATATCGTGTTTGATCTGATATGGTTTTATGTTTTTAGGTTTAAATCCTAATTTTTTCATGCTGTTTTGAAAAAAAATGAGCATGATGTAATTTGTAATATAGAAAAATAAGCTGTATTTGAGTTCTTGCAGTTGTGTAATAATAAAAGTTTATTTCAAGAAACATGTTCCTCTAATGAATAATTATTGATTTAAGGACCACCATAGATTGTGGTCTGATTGAACACAGTAGCTGAAAGGACAAAATAATCGATCATTGATCAGATCGAACCTGAGAACCAAATTAACAACATGAACACATATAATTAGTCAATTTGGTCACATGAGGAATATTCAAAGGTGCTGGATGTAACAAGATATATAAGTGGTTAGAAGGTATTTTTTTTAATTGGTACGGTTTAGCATTTGGTAATGTTTGTATATGGTATGGTGTTCAGCAAAAACTTCCGTAGATAGATTATGTTTACTTGGTTGTTTAAGAGTCTAATTTATTATAAATGGGATAGTTTTACAGAAATATAAATAATCTTTCATAATTGTCATAATTAAGTTACATGAACTTTATTTTTTGTTTTGATTAGGTCATTGAATTTATTAATTTTCAGAGAATACGAGTTTTTGGATTATTGCAACTAGAGGTGGTCAAATCGGGTTTTTTTGGAACCGGAACCGGTTCCGGTTCTGGGTTTTGACCAGTTCCAACCGTTTTTTTGCCGGTTCCGGTTTTGGCCGATTCCGGTTCGGGTTTGACCTGTTTGAGGGTGGAACCGGTTCCGGGTTTTCTGGTTCTAGTTTCTCTGAAAATCAGGAACCGCCCGTACCTACCGGTTCGCGTACTACCGGTTCTGGTTCCGGTTCCGGGTCCGTTGGCCACCTCTAATTGCAACTGTTGCATTAAAAGAGCCATGACGGGTGGAGGGGGTCGGAAAAAGAGAAATTGCATATGTTTTAAGCGTTCAATGTTGGTTGTATTCATCAATTGGTATCAGAGCAGGTCAAAGAAGTATGAAACTTGATCACAAGTAGCAGTGAAGAACTAAAAAAAGAGGTCGATCAAGAGGTAAAAACCATAAAAATGATAATTGTGATCATATTTCAGTCAAATACAGCTTCTTAGCAAAGAAATAACAATCTTTTGCTAATAATAGATATACTTGTCGATCTTGACGTCCAAATGGTCATCGATCTTTAGCCTTGCACCCTTGCATACACAACTATAAACACGATGACACCATTGATGTTCATCAAATGTTCGTAGACAAGCTTAGATCATTCATGTAATGAGTAAGATCATTACCTTGACCTTAGATCTTGCTCAACCTTGTTTCTACTCACCGGTCTAAGCTCCTTAATTACAAACCAAATTCAAGGGTTCATCCCATCATTTCACCATCTGAAGGGTTAAGTTATCATCAAACATCAACATTAAACTTTAATTAAGATCTTACAAAATAGCTTTAACTCTCTCAAATCTTCTTGAGTTGCAAATTCTAGAGCTTGAGCATCAAGCACATGTGTTTTATTAGACACAGAAACCAAGGCTCTTTTCTGGTTGCAAAAGTACAAAACTTGACTCAACGCTAGATTTGGCGTTTGACTCATTTTGTGTTATGCGGACCCTAGCTGGGTGCCACCCTGACCTGATCACCATTAACATGGACCGGATGTCTGGTCCATCGCAATATGAGCAATCAGATGTCCATGGACCATTTTTTTTCATCATTCGATGGTAAAAATAAGGTTTCAAAGAAATCTTTTGTTTATAGATACAACACTTACCAACAAGGTTGTCAAAAATGATTATAGCTTTACGCTCGCACAATACTTGCTCGGGAAAAGCTAGGAAAAAACTCATTCGAAGTTTGCTCGGTTTTAAACGAGCAGAGCATGCTTTGTTCGGTTTCTAAACAACTCGAGCACGAGCCAATGTAAGCTCGCTGGTCACTCACTCGGATAATCACTCATTTGGCTCGCTCGTTTGATTTGTTCGTTTTAAGTATAACTAAGTTATCTATATATATTAACAAACATGTTACAAGTTTTAAAATAAGAATGATGTTAGCATATTCAAACTAACGAATAATATTGTTGATTAACTATTCAAACATTTTAATTTTTTTATGCTTTCATATTAGGGATATTCACGATCTGTTTTTTACGGTTTTTTAGTGGAGCCATAAACCAAATCGTTAATAACAATTGAATAATGAAAACAAAAACCGAACCGTTAAAATAAAAACCGAACCGTTAAACGGTTGGGTTTACTGTTTACTACATTTTAGGTTTGGGCTTTTGGAACCGTAAAAATAAAAACCGGAATGTTTTATGATTTGAGATTGACTACTTATACTTGAATTTTTTTTGTACATCATTGTAAAAAATTTAAAACACTATGTTCTTTTATGAGTTTGCGAAAATTCATCACCGTTTGAGAGTTTACATCGTTGTAAGTTTTGGGCTTAAAACAGTTACAGTGCTGTAAATTAAAAACTTACAACAATGATATCTCTTAAACGGTGATGAATTTTCACAAACTCATAAAAGAACATAGTGTTCTAAATGTGTAACAGTGATGTTCAAAAAAAATCCAAGATTTGGCTTCATCTTGACAAAGTTATCTGGGTTATTGCTTTAAGAGTGAGTTATTATTTGAACACTTCCCTATATATATATATGTGGAGTTATCGTACAAAGTGATACTTTTGTAAAAATAGTGAGAAATGATCTGAGCCATGAATATGCTATCATCAACGGTTAATAATGCCCCAATGGCAAAATTGTTAATTGTATTGGTTTTCACAGTTAACAAAAGGGTAGAATAGGGATTACGGTTCAATTAACTTGCTGATAACAAGGAAATTAGAGATTTTATGGGATTTTGTTAAGCTAATTAAGGTAAATTGGAAGGTAGTCTTCTTCATCACATGCAATTACATCTATCATATATTCTCATATTACCTAAAAAATATTAAAAATTCAACCAATAACCTTTCTATACATTATTTTCACATTTGTCATATATTAGCACATGATAGCATATGAAATTCCAAGTCTAAAAATTTACAACTCATTACTACAAATGATTTTATATAACAGCACCTGTTATTACACATAAGTAACATGACAACACCTGTTACCACACATATGTAACATTAATTATTTTACTGCACATATTAGCACAAATATAATTTCATAGCATTGATTAATAAACAACACATATTAGCACAAAAATGTAACATTATTTATTTAACAACACATATAAGCATGTACATAATTTCATGACGTAAATTAATAAGCATCACATAGTAGCACAAAAGACGTAACATTTGTAAACATTGTTTATTTAATAAAAAATTAACATTTTTAATTTAGTCACACATACAATCGCAAATAACAAATTAACAAAAAGAATGAAGTTTTGTTTTGTTATTTATGAAGTTTTGCTTTACTATTTGTTGTTAACATTGATATTAGAATACAAAATGAAGAATTTTGGAATAATATTTTTTTTTTATATAACTGACTACCAAACTTGTTAATCTTTAAATTGCCTAAATTGCCCTTTTCTAATAATTAAATAAATGGACAAATGTCAACAAATAATTGGTTCCTACCATTTTTACAAAAAATCAATTTTGTATATGAACCTACCTCTCTCTCTCTCTATATATATATATATATATATTTCAAATGATGCCTAATTATCAAATTTATCTATCTATTTAATATGTGCATGTATGTATGTGTGTGTATCACATGATTTGGTCTGGTTTTTTTAATGAAAACCATAAACCACCGTTCGCTATGGTTTCAGACTTTTGAAACCGACCAACTAAATACTTCGGAAATAAAACTGGTTGCGAAACCAAATTGATGATCGGTTTGGGTGGTTTTGCGGTTTGAAACCAAACTATGAACACCCTATTTCGTATTATGACAATTTGTAATTTATGAACTTCATATCTGTTTCGAATTTGTATGTGGTTAAACTTATTATTTTTTAATTATTAAGTTTGAAATTGTCATAAATATTTTGAATTTGTATTAAATTTTATTTTGAATCCGATACAAACCAAACCAAGCCAAATTGCATGAATTTAAAATTAAAACGAGTCGAGCCTAGGGTACAATATTTGGCTCAATTTTGCAAATCCGATCCAAATCGAGCAACTAAATTTATAAACCAGTTGAGTACAAACATACCCTCACCCGATTTGGTTTAGCTCGTTAACAACCATACTTACCAATTACCATCATCCAAAAAGCATGGCTGCTAGCACCCACCCATGATAAGACTAATATAATATCCACCTTGTTTCTCATCCGTGACTATAGGGCATAGTGTCAGGATCGCAGTCTCCGGTCACACAACATGCGAGACCTATATGTCTGGTTTCATACATACGTCCAATAACTTGGATAAAACAGTTTGTAAAATCAGAGTTGTGGAAGTAAAATATAAGTTAACAAAACAATTTAACATTCATGATTTGCGGAAGCGTTAATTTAAAACAGTTTTCAAAATGATAGGTAACAGTAGTTGCGGAAGCGATTAAAGATGGTTTGATAATACAAAAGTAACACGATCAATGTTTAAATATTATCAAATGGCCTAAGACACTACAGTAGATGCATGGACTCCATCCTAGCATCCTAGTCCTTGTGCGCGTGCCTTAGTTACCTGAGAAAACATGCGAGAAAAAGGTCAACACAAAGGTTGGTGAGAGCACAGGTTTTATATCAGCAGTAAACATCAAAATGTTTAAAGTAAATGTTGCAGGTCACTTTTCAATACAATGCAATATCAATTGATAGCTAGTCAATATGTGTTATATCATATGCGGGTTCGCAACCGAAGCTAACATGCTGCCTCCCACCATATCCATCCAAGATATGGCAAATGTTGTTTGGTCAATTATGCACTGTTCCGACCTCCAGTAGGGGTGGCCATACGGCTCGCAACAGTGCGGCTTGTAAGGCCCAAATTGTAACATTTCGATTTTATTGTAATTTCAAGGTTATTAATGAGAAATTTCATTTTATTTATTTATCTATCTATTTTATGAAATTACAAATATATATATATAAAATAAAATAAATAAATAATGATAAATAAATAAAATCTCAAGACTTAAAAGGAAAGTTTTTATAAATATATATATATATATATATATATTTACAACAATAAAAACTAATGATATTATTATTATTAAAATGAATAAATATTAAATTTAGAAAAATGTAGTGATTTTATAAAGTTTATAAATTTAATAAAAAAAATTTCAAAAGGTTTTAAGAAATTGTAGGGGTTATTATTGTCAAAGCTGAAAATAAATAAAAACAAGGAAGGACTAGAAGTGTCAAGTCCCCATAGTTCTCATCTCTTTCACCCATTCATCTCATGGATACCCATTTTGACCCATTTCGACCCATTCAACTCACAACGCGATTTTTGGGAGTAAAAATCGATAAAGTTTGAACTTTTATCATCTACGAACTTCGTGGATCGTTAACATCAAAGAATTAGTCGAATAAGTTAAGGATTTATTCAAAGTTTGTTCCTAATTACCCGGATTCGAACGTGAAGCTTAAAATCTATATAAACGAGCGTAATAATCAAATTAATCACACCCACATCTTCTCTTAGCATCGACGAACAAGTCTGTGCCATCGTAATCCATTTAGAAGCCTCTCAGATCGTGAATCAAACAATAAAAGCTCTCGGTCGAGCGGTTTTGCACGGGAGTTCGAAACCAGGCTAAACACAAACGTTTGTAAGTGTTTTATACATCTTTGTATTCGGTTTTTGATATAGAACAAAAGCCCTAAACCTATCAACTCTATCGTTGTTCAGATCGAACGAATTTGATGGGATTAGAAACTAGGGCTTGTAAATGATAAACTGTAATTTGGGGAAAATTAGAAACAGGTATTAAATATGATTCGAAAGGATGCAATTCGCAAGAGAAGCTCTAGCCCAGCCGGTAAACACACACGCATATGGATCCTAGGTCGCGGGTTCAATCCGGGTTCCGGTCGGTTTTGGGTTTTATTCACAAATATTTTTATATCTTTTTATTTACTGATTATTTTTAAATTCTGATTTCACCTAAATTTTTATAAATTTAAAAACTAATAATCTAATAAAAAAAATATATATTATTCAGTTTATTTATTTAATTAATTAATTTATTTCTTTAATTAAATATATAAAAAGTTATATTTAGTTTATGTATTATTTATTTAATTACTTATTTCCTAGAAAATACATAATTTGTGTAATTATTTTAGTTAATATTATTATAATTAATATCTTATTATGGTTATTATAGTTAATATTATTATTATTAATTATTATTACATTATCAAAGATATTAATATTACTATTACTAATATTATTAATAGTATAATTGTTATTGTGAACATTAATATTTTTATTATTATGATCATAGTGTTAACAAAATTATTATTATTATTATTATTATTATTATTATTATTATTATTATTAGTATTATACAAATATATTATTATTACAATTATTATTGATGTTATTAAAATATCATTATTACTATTATTCTTATTATTATTATTATTATTATTATACAAATATTATTATTATTACAATTATTATTGATGTTATTAAAAATATCATTATTACTATTATTCTTATTATTATTATGTTATTATTATTATTATTATTATTACTAGTATTATTTTTCACATTAGTATTATTACTTTTATCACTATTATCATTATTAATATAATTATTATTATAGTATTTTACAACATTAATAAATATTTTAAATTTTAAACAATAAAACGACTTGAAATAATTTTTATAAAATTATATTTATGGATTTGGTTATAAACATATGGAACACAAATACATTATTAAATTTTATGCAAAGTCATAATTACTTTAGTTATGTGCGATTAAATTATAGGTTAAGCTATATCGTGTTGGATACTATTTGGGCTACATATTTACCATTTATTTGCAACGATTATCTCATCATACAAGGTGAGTCTTCATAGCCCCTTTTTATGCTTTTATTTTTTGGGGTGAAACATGTTATCAAATCTTTTAAACTATTTATGTGAAACAAGTTTATGACATTATACATGTTGAACTTTAGTTAACATTTAGCATTGATCACCCCTAGTGACTATGATAGATCTATTGACCGGCCATTCCACTGTGTTTGATTTACCCTTCGGGGGAAGCCCGCAGTGATAGTTACTAGTTCAAGCATTGCGATGCTTACCATGGTCAAACATTATTCTGTTAACATTAGTTGATCTGCTTTATCTACTAATTCAATATTGTATGTTCATATTGCTTGGTTACACATATTATTTACAACATTTATCAACATTTTATACAACCATTTTGGTGTGTGTGCTTAAACCTGTGAAGCTCACCAACTTTATAGTTGACCTTTTATTTAAACATGTTTCAGGTGGAAATGCTACTTAGACATGCAAGAAGATTTGATTTATTTAATTATTATGTTTAGAATTTAAATGTTTTATTTAGTATTTTCTTTCTGTGATGTAATGCATATTTGAATGTTAAGTTTGGATTTATTATAATAAATGGTTTGAATTTATTACAATGAACACCCTGTGCTTTTGAACAATCTACACTTCGTGTACGCTCCGATGATTCCGCCATTGGTCGGGGTGTTACAGATTGGTATCAGAGCCTGGGTTATAGAGAATTAGGTTAATTATAAATAAATGACCTAGACTATAACCATAGAATGACTTAGTTGAACTATGTAGTTGCCATGAACTCTAAGTTGAATCTTATAGTTGTAAGGACTAGGCCATGAACCTTAAGTTTGAACTACATAGTTGCCATGATAGGTCAAATTTGATTATGTGACTACTTGTACTACTTGACTAGTTATTTGATAGGTCAATAATTTGAACCTAGTTTAGGATGCCTAATATGCACACACTAGACTTTAGGGTTCTGAACTTCTTGACCCCTTTCTTACGTCTTGCAAGAGGATCGTCATCATGAAGACTACTCTTAGACTTATAAGTCTAATTAAATCTTTGACTCCCGTCAATAGTCTTTAGGTTCACATTAATGAGTAGGAAACACATACAATCTGGAAGGGGGAATGCCTGTACTTTGGGGAGTTCTGTCTAGGAAAGTATTTCGTATAAATCCAAATCAACCGATGGACCTGTTATACTTTCCTGGGAACCCTTGGAGTGAGTATGAACCTATAGGCTAAAGTATGTCTTTCTAAAAGTTAATTTGGACTTAAACACTTTGATATGTCAAAAGTGTTCCTTAGGGAATGCAATCTATATTGATTTGTGCTTGAACTCTCATTTGAACTATCAATTTCTTGTTTTTGAACTCCTTGATTTATTTCTGATCCTTTTCATTTTGAACTCTTGTAGAATCATGCCTCCTCGTCGCAATGTTGCCAACAACACGAATGCTAACAACAGTGGTAATGAAACCAACAACACCGACAATGTCAATAACACAAACACCACAAACACCAATACCACCAATGCCAATACCACCAATACCGATAACACCAACACCAACAATGCTAATAACACCACCAACCTCAATAACCCTATCATGCAAGAATTGGCTGCTGTCATTACTCAGCAAATGGCCACAGTCCTGCCTGGCCTTGTGACCCAGCTCAATCAAGCTAGTGGGGTTCAAAACAACAACCGAAATGGTGAGGGTGCAAACCAAACTTGCACCTTCAAGCATTTCAATTCTTGCCACCCTGCCAAGTTCATTGGATCTGAAGGGGCCACTGGACTGCTTCAGTGGTTCGAAAGCATGGAGAGTACCTTCCTCCATTCAAACTGCCCTGAGAACCTCAAGGTTCGTTATGCCACCAGTGTCTTTCAGAAAAGGGCACTCACTTGGTGGAATACCGTGAAACGAACTAAGGGTGCAGAAACTGCAATGGCCTTAACTTGGGATGAGGTCAAACGACTAATGACAGAAGAATTTTGCCCTCGCAACGAAATGATGAAACTGGAGTTGGAGTTCTGGAATCTTAAACAGGATAGTGGTGAAAATCTGGCTTACACGAACCGTCATCACGAACTTAGTCTGTTGGTGCCACACATGGTCACCCCACTTTCTCGTGCTATTGAGAAGTATATTAGTGGCCTACCCATGCAAATCCAAGACACCTGTTATGGGAGCAACCCGACTACTTTGGAAAATGCAATTCGATTGGCTGCTACCCTAACTGACAACCATGTTAGGGCAGGTACTTTAACTAGAAAGGGAGCCAAGAAAGTGGAAGCCAAGTCCACTACTGATGAACCTTCTAAGGAGGTTAAATCTGAATCTTCAAATGCTTCAAAGTCCATTAACCGTAAGAGGAAGGCTAAAACTTTTGCTATAGTAACCCCTGCTATCCCTGCTACACCTGTCAACCAACAAGCTCCACCAAACCCAAACAATAGAACCTATGTGGGGGCTCAACCTTTGTGCCCTACTTGTAGATACCATCATGCATCAAACCGACAATGCAGGGTATGCACTATTTGTGGGAAATACGGTCACCTTGCAAATTACTGTCGGAATGGACAAAACTTGCAGCAAGGTCAACCAGCTCCACCAGTTAACCAACAACCAGCTGCACCGGTTCCCGCTATAACCAATGGAAGGGCCTGCTATGAATGTGGCGACCCCAATCACCTTAGGAACAAATGCCCAAGGCTTGTGGGCAATGAACAGAGGGTTACACGGGCACGTACTTTCCAGCTTAATGCACAAACAGCCCAAGCTAACCAAGATGTGGTGAACGGTACTTTCTTGATTAATGACTGTTATGCTTCTGTGTTATTTGATTCTGGTGCTGATAGGAGTTTTGTGTCTAGTCAATTTGAGCCTTTACTTGGTAGAACACGAACTAGATTAGACAAACCTTATAATGTGGAAGTGGCTGACGGTAACGCGATAAACATTGATACTATTATATTAGGATGTACGGTGAACCTTATGGATCACGTTTTCCCTATCAATCTTATACCCATGCCTCTTGGTAGCTTTGATGTTATAATTGGCATGGATTGGTTAGCCACTCATCGAGCCGAGATTGTTTGCTTCGAGAAGTTCATACGTATTCCACTACCGTCGGGTGAAACTCTGAGAATCTTTGGAGAGACGCCTTGTAGCGGTCTTAAACTCATGTCGTGCACGAAAGCCCACAAGTATTTACGAAAGAAGTATGTAGCCTTTCTAGCCCATGTTGTGGAGAAGAAAGACAAGGACAAAAGTATTCAAGACATTCCGATCATTCGCGACTATCCTGAAGTATTTCCCGATGATCTCCCGGGAATTCCACCCGTACGACAAGTCGAGTTTCGAATCGACTTAGTACCCGGTGCCAATCCGATTGCAAAGTCTCCCTATCGTCTTGCACCTTCTGAAATGCAAGAACTTGCTAGTCAACTCCAAGAGTTATCCGATAAGGGTTTCATTCGCCCAAGTCATTCACCTTGGGGTGCACCGGTCCTTTTTGTTAAAAAGAAGGACGGGTCATTCCGAATGTGCATTGACTATCGTGAACTCAACAAACTCACCATCAAGAACCGGTATCCATTGCCTCGTATCGATGATTTATTTGATCAACTTCAAGGATCGGTTTGGTTTTCAAAGATCGATCTTCGTTCCGGTTATCATCAACTTCGTGTTCATGAAGATGACATCCCAAAGACTGCTTTTCGAACTAGATATGGTCACTACGAGTTTGTGGTTATGCCTTTCGGGCTAACCAATGCACCTGCGGTTTTCATGGATCTTATGAACCGAGTGTGTAGACCATATTTGGACAAATTCGTGATTGTATTCATTGACGACATCTTGATCTACTCTAAAAGCAAATCTGAACATGAAAAACACCTTAAGTTGGTTTTGGAGCTTTTAAGAACAGAACAACTGTATGCCAAATTCTCTAAATGTGAATTTTGGCTTAAGGAAGTTCAATTCTTAGGACACATTGTCAATGAAAAAGGTGTTCATGTAGATCCAACAAAGATTGAAGCCGTTAAGAATTGGAGTACACCAAAGACTCCAACCGAGATTCGTTCTTTTCTCGGTCTTGCCGGTTACTATCGACGTTTTATCGCTAATTTCTCAAAGATTGCTGTTCCACTCACCGCCTTGACTCATAAGGACAAGCCTTATGAATGGGGGCCAAAACAAGAAGAAGCATTCCAAACATTAAAGCAAAAGCTTTGTGATGCTCCTATCTTGACTCTTCCCGATGGAAACGATGACTTCGTTGTTTATTGTGATGCATCTAATCAAGGACTCGGTTGTGTTCTTATGCAACGGGGAAAGGTTATTGCTTACGCATCGAGACAATTGAAGGTTCACGAAAAGAATTACACCACTCACGATCTCGAACTCGGTGCTGTTGTATTTGCCTTAAAGATTTGGAGGCATTATCTCTATGGCACAAAGTGCGTTGTTTTCACCGATCACAAGAGCCTTCAACATATTCTTCATCAAAAAGAACTTAACATGAGGCAACGACGTTGGGTCGAACTTCTAAACGATTACGATTGCGAGATTCGTTATCATCCCGGTAAAGCCAACGTGGTAGCCGATGCACTTAGTCGAAAGAGCCATACTCAAGTGCATAGCATTCGGATCCAATCAAATCTTCATAACCACATCTATGAGGCTCAACAAATCTCTTTGAATCAAGGCAAATTGCAGGATGAAATGTCTTGTGGTGCCGAAATGCAACTAGAAATCAAGTATGATGGTTTACTCTATTTCTTGAATCGTATTTGGATTCCTAATCGAAACGATCTTCGAATGACCATCATGAACGAGGCACACAAGTCTCGTTATTCCATTCATCCTGGAGCGGACAAGATGTATCAAGATATTCGATTTCTATATTGGTGGCCCGGCATGAAGAAAGACATTGCCGAGTATGTTACTAAATGTTTGACTTGTTCTAAAGTCAAAGCCGAACACCAACGACCTTCGGGATTGCTTGTCCAACCTGAAATTCCCATGTGGAAGTGGGAAAACATTTCTATGGACTTCATCACTAAACTCCCAAGAACTTCTAGTGGTCATGATAGTATATGGGTGATCATTGACCGTTTGACTAAATCAGCTCATTTCTTACCGATTCGCGAGAACTTTCCCGTGCGAAAGTTAGCTCGTATCTATGTTAATGAGATCGTAAGCCGACATGGTGTACCTCTTAGCATCATATCTGATCGTGATGCTCGATTCACTGCTCGTTTTTGGGAATCTCTACATGAATCATTTGGTACTCGATTGGATCTTAGCACAGCTTATCATCCTCAAACGGATGGTCAAACCGAGCGAACGATTCAAACTCTCGAAGACATGCTTAGAGCTTGTGCCATTGATTTTGGTGGCAATTGGGATAATCATCTACCGCTTGTCGAGTTCTCGTATAACAATAGTTATCATGCGAGTATCGGCATGGCGCCTTTCGAAGCTCTCTATGGCCGTAAATGTCGATCGCCTATTGCTTGGAACGAGATTGGTGAAAGTCAAATCATCGGTCCCGAACTGATTCAAGAAAAGACCGACAAGATTCATCTTATTCGCGACAACTTGTTAGCTGCTCGAAGTCGACAAAAGAGTTATGCCGACAAACGTCGTAAACCTTTGGAATTCCAAGTCGGTGATATGGTACTTCTTAAGGTTTCACCTTGGAAAGGAGTTATACGATTTGGTAAAAAGGGAAAGCTTGCTCCTCGCTATGTGGGTCCTTTTAAAGTTCTTGAAAGAATTGGGAAGGTAGCCTACAAGCTCGATCTACCACAAGAGCTTAGCAACATTCATCCAACTTTTCACGTGTCTAATTTGAAGAAGTGCTTAGCCGATGATACTATACACGTACCTCTCGATGATGTTCGCATTGACAAGTCGATGAACATTATTGAGAAACCAGTAGAGATCATGGATCGTCATGTCAAACAACTCAAGCGAAGCCGAATTCCGATTGTTAAAGTTCGTTGGGAATCGAAACATGGTCACGAGTTCACTTGGGAACGCGAAGACCAAATGAAGTTGAAGTATCCACATTTGTTTTCTATAGTTTCTTCTTAATTTCGGGACGAAATTCCTAAAAGTAGGGGAGACTGTAACATTTCGATTTTATTGTAATTTCAAGGTTATTAATGAGAAATTTCATTTTATTTATTTATCTATCTATTTTATGAAATTACAAATATATATATATAAAATAAAATAAATAAATAATGATAAATAAATAAAATCTCAAGACTTAAAAGGAAAGTTTTTATAAATATATATATATATTTACAACAATAAAAACTAATGATATTATTATTATTAAAATGAATAAATATTAAATTTAGAAAAATGTAGTGATTTTATAAAGTTTATAAATTTAATAAAAAAAATTTCAAAAGGTTTTAAGAAATTGTAGGGGTTATTATTGTCAAAGCTGAAAATAAATAAAAACAAGGAAGGACTAGAAGTGTCAAGTCCCCATAGTTCTCATCTCTTTCACCCATTCATCTCATGGATACCCATTTTGACCCATTTCGACCCATTCAACTCACAACGCGATTTTTGGGAGTAAAAATCGATAAAGTTTGAACTTTTATCATCTACGAACTTCGTGGGATCGTTAACATCAAAGAATTAGTCGAATAAGTTAAGGATTTATTCAAAGTTTGTTCTTAATTACCCGGATTCGAACGTGAAGCTTAAAATCTATATAAACGAGCGTAATAATCAAATTAATCACACCCACATCTTCTCTTAGCATCGACGAACAAGTCTGTGCCATCGTAATCCATTTAGAAGCCTCTCAGATCGTGAATCAAACAATAAAAGCTCTCGGTCGAGCGGTTTTGCACGGGAGTTCGAAACCAGGCTAAACACAAACGTTTGTAAGTGTTTTATATATCTTTGTATTCGGTTTTTGATATAGAACAAAAGCCCTAAACCTATCAACTCTATCGTTGTTCAGATCGAACGAATTTGATGGGATTAGAAACTAGGGCTTGTAAATGATAAACTGTAATTTGGGGAAAATTAGAAACATGTATTAAATATGATTCGAAAGGATACAATTCGCAAGAGAAGCTCTAGCCCAGCCGGTAAACACACACGCATATGGATCCTAGGTCGCGGGTTCAATCCGGGTTCCGGCCGGTTTTGGGTTTTATTCACAAATATTTTTATATCTTTTTATTTACTGATTATTTTTAAATTCTGATTTCACCTAAATTTTTATAAATTTAAAAACTAATAATCTGATAAAAAAATATATATTATTCAGTTTATTTATTTAATTAATTAATTTATTTCTTTAATTAAATATATAAAAAGTTATATTTAGTTTATGTATTATTTATTTAATTACTTATTTCCTAGAAAATACATAATTTGTGTAATTATTTTAGTTAATATTATTATAAATTAATATCTTATTATGGTTATTATAGTTAATATTATTATTATTAATTATTATTACATTATCAAAGATATTAATATTACTATTACTAATATTATTAATAGTATAATTGTTATTGTGAACATTAATATTTTTATTATTATGATCATAGTGTTAACAAATTATTATTATTATTATTATATTATTATTATTATTATTATTATTAGTATTAAACAAATATTATTATTATTACAATTATTATTGATGTTATTAAAATATCATTATTACTATTATTCTTATTATTATTATTATTATTATTAATACAATATTATTATTATTACAATTATTATTGATGTTATTAAAAATATCATTATTACTATTATTCTTATTATTATTAATGTTATTATTATTATTATTATTATTACTAGTATTATTTTCACATTAGTATTATTACTTTTATCACTATTATCATTATTAATATAATTATTATTATAGTATTTTACAACATTAATAAATATTTTAAATTTTAAACAATAAAACGACTTGAAATAATTTTTATAAAATTATATTTATGGATTTGGTTATAAACATATGGAACACAAATACATTATTAAATTTTATGCAAAGTCATAATTACTTTAGTTATGTGCGATTAAATTATAGGTTAAGCTATATCGTGTTGGATACTATTTGGGCTACATATTTACCATTTATTTGCAACGATTATCTCATCATACAAGGTGAGTCTTCATAGCCCCTTTTTATGCTTTTATTTTTTGGGGTGAAACATGTTATCAAATCTTTTAAACTATTTATGTGAAACAAGTTTATGACATTATACATGTTGAACTTTAGTTAACATTTAGCATTGATCACCCCTAGTGACTATGATAGATCTATTGACCGGCCATTCCACTGTGTTTGATTTACCCTTCGGGGGAAGCCCGCAGTGATAGTTACTAGTTCAAGCATTGCGATGCTTACCATGGTCAAACATTATTCTGTTAACATTAGTTGATCTGCTTTATCTACTAATTCAATATTGTATGTTCATATTGCTTGGTTACACATATTATTTACAACATTTATCAACATTTTATACAACCATTTTGGTGTGTGTGCTTAAACCTGTGAAGCTCACCAACTTTATAGTTGACCTTTTATTTAAACATGTTTCAGGTGGAAATGCTACTTAGACATGCAAGAAGATTTGATTTATTTAATTATTATGTTTAGAATTTAAATGTTTTATTTAGTATTTTCTTTCTGTGATGTAATGCATATTTGAATGTTAAGTTTGGATTTATTATAATAAATGGTTTGAATTTATTACAATGAACACCCTGTGCTTTTGAACAATCTACACTTCGTGTACGCTCCGATGATTCCGTCATTGGTCGGGGTGTTACACAAATAGTACTATTCAGAATTACCACGCTAAGCGCCACACGCTACTAACGGTTCGAGGTGTGTTTAATGAGGACTTATCAGTTTGTGGATGAATGCCACACATATGCATATACGATATTAGCATGTACAAAAGAAACCAAAAATGTGTAAGTTGTTCAAAAGTAGTTTGTATGCAATGTTTTCTCCCCCAAAGGTAGAAAATGTAAAAAGGGGCCGTGAACTCACCTGTTACAGCAGTCCCGGTGTGTATGTGTTCGCGTCTGCGAATGCTAGCACCTGCTAGTATGCACCTATAACCATATAGGTGTAAGTATGTGTTTTGTGGTGTGTTGTATTCCATACAACTCCAAGTGTCGGTGTGCTCAACTGAGTGTGTGTGTTGACTTGTGTTGTCTCGACGAATCGTTGGTGACACGATTGTTGTGTTTACGTGCCTCAATGCACATAAGACACCAAAATGCATCCTATGACTCTAATCACATAAGTTACCATTTTAGAAAGTTTCCAATTTAGGAAAGTGTGGTTATGAAATCCCATTTCATAAAACTAATAAATTCCAATATGTTTATAAAATCATGTTTTATCATTTAAAACGCATCGTCGGCGCATAAATCATCATATACGCCGTTTTGCCCAAATAAAGTTTCCTTATTTGGAAAATATCCGTTTAAAATTCATTTTCACAAATCAAGGTTTCCAATATGCTTAGAAATCAATTCTAAACATGTTTCAGCAATCAAAGTTCATCAAAACCCTTTAAAACATCAAAAGCCCTCTTTTGATTTTATAAAGTTTCCATTTTTAGTAAGTTTCTATAAAACCATGATTTTGACAAAATCAAATATCCCAATGTGTTTCTAAACACTCCAATATACATTTAACAACATCTAGACATGTCTAACATGTCTAGATCATCACAAATCCAAGACTTGCACATAAAAGTTTCCTTTTATGGCAAGTTTGTCCAAATCATCATCAAATCAAACCTAACTTAACCAAAACTCAATTCTAACATTTCTAAGCACCAAAATCAGTAAATCTACAACAAGTACTCATCAAATCACCAACGATTTCAAGCACAATAATCATATGGAGTTGCATGTGGGTGATTACCCATTGCATGTGCGATCTAATGCTAGATAAACCTTTAAAACTACCTTGTAAGCTAAGATTTGAGTGGTAGCAGGTGTATGAAGTCCTAGAAATGGCTGAAAGTGGTCCTCTCGCGTGTTGCTAGCTTCCAAGACCTCCTATGGTAGCTCCAATGTCCTCAAATCTTCCAACAATGGCTTCTAATGGTGTTAACAGAGGTTTCAGCTTGATTTCAGATGGGTTTTGGTCGCAACAGTGAGTGGGAACTCGGAGAAAATGGGAAGGAGTTCGACTGAAATGAAGTGGGTTGGTTTATATTGAAATTTTGATCTGCATGGCCTTCGCGTACCGCGAAGGCCGATCAAAAGTTTTCATCGCGTACCGTGATAGGATTCGGGAGTCTCGACTCCCGGTTTGCTTCGCGTACCGCGAAGCCTTTCGCCGAGGGACCATCGCGTACCGCGATGAGTCCACTTCCTTGATTTTCGGTTTCGATGATTCGATTTCGCTCGTATTCGATTTCTAACACTTATCTTAAGCATCTAATGCTCGTTTAAGCACATAAATACAACTAGTACATAAGTTTGATTGATCACCAACGTTCGTGAGACTCGTGTGTGTTTCGATAATTCCTCGAATTATCTTTGATAGTTTGTGTTCGTGTGTAACGAAGTGTTTGCACGCTTGATTAATCCTAATCAACGTGTAATGCACAATTCAATAACTCCTCGAATTATTGTCTTGTGTTAGTGTTGTGTTTGCCACACTTGGTTTCCAAAACCAATGTGCAATGCAATGTACGATTCGATAGTTCCTCGAACTATCGTTTCGTAGTTGTTTGTGTTCAACTCATCTAATTAAACATAATTAAATGAAATGCAACAAGTATCAATGTGAAATGTAAAGAAAATAAGAGTTGCAATTTACCTGAAATTGCCGGGTGTCACACATAGGCTCATAGAATTACCTATACAAACAATTTGCAACGTCGGCGGTCACCGACTTGCTTTTTTTTTTTGTATTTATTTATATTTTTGTATTAAGTTTTATTAATTGCATATAATTTCTTTTAATTAATTCATTTTTTGTTTTTAATCTCTAATCTTTTTATCTTTATTTTTTTCTATCATTTTTTATTATGCTTTAGCCCCGTAACTTTAACTTTTTTTTTATTTTCTTATTTTTTTTATTTGCATTAAAGTTCGTATAATTAATCAAAGTTTTATATTAGTCTCTCAGACTTTCATGATATAACGTTTATCTCTACAAGACTATAATCAATATCAAAATTTTATGTTTAACTTATGTACTTTTACGCTCTATCCCTATAATTTGTAAAAAGTCTATGTTTCGCTCTTTAATTTTTACATTGCATAACCTATGCTTTGTAAAATGTCCATTCAATCTTTGTGTGTTTTTTAATTTTAGAATGTGTCTCCGCACTCGATGTCAAGTTTTTTAAGTTTCATTCCTAATCTTTAAGGTTTCATCCAAATTTTTAGGCGTTGAGTTTAATGTAATACATTTTCATTCAACTATATATATATGAATCACTATACGTTTCGACATCACGGCAACTTATGGCGGGTCAAATTATCAGTTATTAGATAAATCAAAAGACGAATAAAGAGATCAATATGCTTTTTTTAATTTTATGAGAATTTTTTGTTTGTTTTTCCTCACAAGAAAAGTTTTTTAAAGCTCACTTTTAAGACTGGGTACATGTATGACACTCATGTTTGCGACGAAGTATACTTTAGGATTTTGTAGTTGAGTGATAGCTGATGTAACATTTTTTTCTTATTTTTATTTTGGTATACAAGATCATGTTAGTTGTCGATACAATGTGTGCTTGTTAACCTTTATTTTTATTAAAAACAAAATACTAGTAGGAGTTCTATGCTTAAGTGTGCGGAGAGGGACACATAGTTAATACAAAACTGGTTTAAATGACTCATTTATCTCATTTAATAAAAAAAGGTTAATAAAGAAAAGAAGAAATACTTCTTTTAGTCCTAGCTACACAGATTAATTGATTATATATACACAACCGTTTTTATGGAACTTGGTAACTTTGTGAGGTTGGATGAAGAGGATCCTTATAAATGTTGGTTAACACCCTTTGGCCGGATAATCCCACATGCAGAGAAGGTAGATAAAGATTAAAGCTTTATGTTAAAGGTGTTCAAGCTTTAGAGAGTCAAGTATAGTTTTGATATCATTGGCGATTTTGTTAGAAATATGATCATTTATTTTTCTTAGTTTTTTTAAATGTAAAATTATTTAATTAAAATGTTCATAATCAATTTTTTTAGAATATTTTTTAAGCTGAATATTAGAATGTTTTTATATAAATCTTGTTTTATCACTTACAATGTTCATAATCAATTTTCCGACACATTTCCGACGGAATTTTTGTGTAGGAAAAACTCCCGTATGAAAACGTTTGTGACACATTTCCGACGCAATTTCCGACACGTTTGCGACAAAAATAAAGTGTAGAAACTTCCGACGGTTTTTCGACTCATATTTATTATACATAATAACAACCATTAATAAAAACGTATACAAATAATTTAATTTTCCAGCGCATTTCCGACAGAACCGTATACAAATTTTTAAACTTTTACGACGCATTTCCGACAATACCGTATACGGTTCTTTTAAATTTTACGACGCATTTCCGACACAAATTTTGCGACACATTTGTGGCAAAAGTTAAGTTTCCTGTTTACTTTAATTGCGACACATTTCTGACACATTTGTTTGCGACGCATTTTCGACACATTTGTTTGTGACACATTTGCGACAAAAGTTTTTTCTAGCTTTTCTAATATTGCGACACATTTGTGACAAGAGAGTTTCAATATTTGCGACTCATTTGCGACGCAATTATGACGCATTTACGACACATTTGCGACGCAAATTAATACGGTTTGTGTCTCAAATGTGTCGAAAATATTATGGTTCTTCTTTTTTATACATCATTTTATCAGTAAAATTATTAACATTGTGATTAATAATTAAATAAAAAGAACAAAATAGGCATTTATGACACATTTGTGACGCAATGTTTAATCCACTTTTTTGTGTCGGAAATGCGTCGCAATTAGCGACGAATTTGTGACAAAAATTATGGTTTTTTTATTTTCGTCGCTATTTCGTCGCAAAATTGGTAACAAAATTAGAATTTCATTTTGCGTCGGAATTTCATCGTAATTGCGTCGGAACTTGCGACACAAATATTTGTGTCTCAAATTTATGTAGGAAACTTACCATTTTCTAGTAGTGTTCTTTTCAGAGCCTTGATTGTACTCCATGACTTTTCAAAAGTAAATTTATGGGTTCAAATCTCTATTAAGGCATATTGGGGCTAGAGTGTAATACCTAGGGTTTTTCGTAGCGAATTTGAACACCTTAGTCATGCTTAATTTATAATAAAACAAAACCTTTGGTATTCCTTTAAACATTTGCATTCATAAACCTATACATTCATACTCAACAAACACTTTTACAACATTTATTTAAGTAATGTAATAATAATAGTAGTAGTCGCAGTAGTAGTAGTAGTAGTAGTAATAATAATAATAATAATAATAATAATAATAATAATCATAACTTAATAAAAAATAACAATGAAGATCTTTGTAATAATCTAAATATATAATAATTATAATATTAATAAAAATAACAACAACAATAAATAATAATAATAATAATAATAATAATAATAATAATAATAATAATAATAATAATAATAATAATAATAATAATAATAATAAAAGATCTTTATATGTTAATTTATAAAGTTTTTATAAAAACAATGAAGGTTTATAAACTTTTTGTTAAACTTTGACATGCAATGATAAATGTATAAAGTTAAAAGGGCTAAATCTGCCACTTTTGTAAACCTTTATGTGAGTTCAAAAAGGTTAAAAGAGAGATTGAAAGAAATCATAAAGTTAAAGGGCTAGAACTGTAAAAACCCAAACCCCATCCCCTTCCTTCACAGATCATAGGTTCGAGTCCCAAACGACCGGTTCAAACCCAAATCCCCTTAAACACGTTACAAGATTTGGAAACTAGATGATTTCCTTAATCCTCATTCAATCACGAACCATTCTGTACAAAAAAATTCCCAAAAATAGAGGGATATTAACGCGTAAATCGTTTCCTAAATAACCACGGGGAACTGGAAACTTGATTCAAGAATCAATGTATATAAAACACGAATTAACCAAACAATGATGTTCCTTTGGTCATTACGAAACCCTCTGAGAACAAAGATCAACTCATACACGATAATAAGTGCGATCCAAATCTAGGAATAACCGGTCACGACCTTACACACGGAGCCCATCAAATCGTAATCGAACCAGGTGAGTAGATAGCCTTACTTCCTCATTGTTTAAATGAAGGACTTGGAACTAGCTAGGATTCTAACAAGTGTGTTTCTTCACACTCCCTTTTACATTCTTTGTTTTTGGGATGTTACACATGTACCTATTCAAACTTATTTCATTCTATTATTCATTCAATCTATGATGCAAACCTTAGACCTAGTTAGTCATATGTGTTAGATGCTAAGCTTATACAATGTGTTGATTCTATGTGTGTTGTCAGTCAAGCAGGCTAGTACTTAGTAGCATAAGATGTGTTAGATACCGTATTCGCATTGGCTTTGGTTATTGTGTGAAAAAGGTGAAAAGTACACATAGCAAACTTGTAGAAATACAAATGTTAATTAATAGTATGGCCATACTTGAATTAACAGTTTGTATGGATACGTGTTTGGACACAAGCTATTGTTATTCATTCATTCATTCTACTTATTCAAACTTGTATTCATGCTATGCTTAAGATACATATTCTGGTTAGGCTATTGTTTGTATCCTTTTTATACTTATTATTTAAACTTTGTGTATGAATTCACCAACTATGCAAATAGTTGACAAACTCTATTTACATGTGTAACAGGATAAGGAAGCATGATGAAGACATATGAAAAGAATTAGTGACCTAGTTAAATTGTAATCAATGTTTTAGCATTGCAAATGTAAATGTTGTGTATTCAATTCATGTAATGATTATTGATTCAATGGATGTTGTACTTAATTTGTAATAATGATGCATTAAATATTGAAACATATAATAACACCATGAGCTAATGAATAGTCGACATCACGAACATAAACGAACACATATTATTTTATAAAGGAAAATTTGCATTTTGAACATCAAATATTAGATATAATAACCTTAAAGTTAAACGCTTAATATTAAAATAAAAAAATAAGTTTCTTTAAATTGAGCAAAAATAAAAATAATAATTGTACATAAAATTCCTAAAAAATAATATTTCAAATATCAGAGTTTTGAATTATTATGTTTTGAATTACTATGTTTTTACTTTTTAACAAGAATATAAATATATTTAACAAATAAATATAATAAATGAAAATAAACGAACGCTAACGAACACCTTACAAACTATTCACGAACACAAATGAACAAACATTCCTCTGTTCGTTTTCGCTTATTTAACTAAACGAACGAAATTTCTTATCCGTGTTCGTTCATTTATTAAATGATCAAAGATAAACGAACTTCTCACCGAACGGTGCGCGAACCGTTCGTTGAACGTTCGACTCGCTTACATCCACACACACCCCATGCATGCATGCATGAGAATATATATAACAATTATAAGATGTGCGCGCATGCATGCAGGTTTGAGGATTATGAATTGCAGTTTCCGCCCCAATTCGTTACCAAATTTTTAGGATACGTGGAGAGGCTAAAAGCGCTTGGTCGAAGGAATGCAGAGGGGTTTAAGGTCGGGTAGAGAGAGCTAAACAAATTTATGAAGTAACTGCTGAATGTTCAAAGAAATACAAGTGCAATGAGGCTAACCTTTTGTGTGGAGGCTATTGTGTTTACAAACTTGGAGCAAGCACGAGTAAGTTTGAGGGTTGCACAAAGCACTGTGGCATACCAAAATAAAAATGCTATTCCGTCCCTCCTCGTGGTGTTAAATGCACCAAAATTTAGGGAATGCTAGGTGAATTTCACATAAAATACATGATTCCCAAATCTAAATAAAAAATCGAGCTATGTTATATGTCGTATCATATTGTGCTGCATTGTTGTTTTGTTTTGCATTCAAAACTAGCTACTTGTCATTATTGTACGTGTAGTTTCGTGTTAATTAATGTATGATTGAATAAAGATCTCACGTGTTTGATTGTGTTAATGTGAAAAATGATTATTATGGTTTCCATATCTATGATTTTCTATTTGTTTATTTTGTTTATGGTTTTTTATGGGTGTATAAACAAAGACGGCTCAAGCTTTTTAGGTGTTTAAAGCTATTTTTTAGGTTTGTTATTCTACTTTTCATCCAAACATACGACGTGTGTGTTGCATAAACAAAAATCGGTGAACTTGTAGTTGATCAACATTGTGTATAGAGCACTATTGAAATAAAAATTACTATGAACTTCTTCGTTGGAATTCAACTAATTTTTATATTCAAGGATGTCAACCTATTATATCATTTCTTAAAAAAATACCGTGAACACCCCTAGTCAATGCATCACAACCAATTTTAAACGACTTTGTATAGAGTTCTTTATTGTAATTGTAATTATTTGAATAACAGTTTGACTAATAATTTTAAACACTTTCAAAAAGTTGATTGGGATCTACAGTAAGGAATTAATTTACATTATATACTTTCATTCATATCATTTATGTATATATACATACTTCTTTGTGGATATATACATATTATGTAGTTTTTAATAATGCCATAGTGATGACAACTGATAAGAGTTGGATTACATTACGAAATCGGACATGTACATAATTTTTAAACGGACTTCAAAGCTTTATGGAGATGGCCCAGAACCATGCCAACAGTGATGGAAAAACATATTGCCCGTGTATTCATTGTGCCAATTCGAATCAGTTACTACAGGATTTGCCTACAGTATATAATATGTGTATTAAGGGAAATCTAATCGTATTAGGTGTTTTTATCTTCATGGTCTTCAATAAGCAAAACATGGGTTACACACTTAGACTTATTTCCTTCTCATTAACCATACGTAGTTTACACTTTTTAGTTTGAGCTTTTTTCTACTGATACATTATTCTTCAACAACTAATGTTAATATTTGCTAGAGATATTTAGTAGAATTTGGTTTTCAATCTTGGTTTATTTAATACAGACTTGAGTCACTGTTTTAATGTGCATGTTTTTTGTTAAACATGTTGCTTGTGTTTTGGAAGCTTGGTTAATTTCTTGATTACCATATTAGTTACTTAGTTGATTGTTGGTTTCTTAACTGATTATTACTCGAACCAACTTTTATACACTAAAAATTATTCCTAGTTTTATTAGTAATATTGTTTCCTTTAATATAGTTTAATTGAAATTTAATTGATTAGCATCCTTGATTATTTATAACATGTTAAGGTTATCCATTTTACAACGGTTATGTTGCCAAATTTTATATTTAGTTAAATATTTAACCTATGCATATTTTGTTGTTTATTTCAGAACAAGATTGCAAACAAGTATAATGAATCATTGAAGAAACCAAATGGGAATAATGCATTGGTAAATGAGCTCGAATGCCTTACAGAAGCTTTGGGTCCTATGCGTTCTCACATAAAGGGTGTTGGTCGAAAGCTAAAGAGCGTGACCCCCGACTCGTTCCCTAATGCAAATAGGCATGAAGAGGATGGACGTTGGCTAAGACAAGAGAAGGCTTTGGAGGCGATGCGCCAACAAAATGAGCCTCTGAAACATCAAATGAATTATTTGCTCAAGGCAACCAAAACCCAAATTCCTTTCTCGTCACATCAACTCGATGAAGATGATGAAGAGGATGAAGGTGACGAATGTAAGTCAGTCCACATGGGTGTGACGTGGCCAGAATCACAGCTCATGGTCATATAGAACAACTCTATATGTGTTTCAAATACAATGTTTGACATATGCACACCCAAACAGTTTATAAAGTAAGCAGCGGAATAAAATACGTTTTAACATGCAGCGGAAATGAAAAATGTTTGTCTAATAAACCAGCATACACATAAAAATGTTTGTCTAATAAACCAGCATACACATAAAAATGTTTGTACAATAGTAATGTTTGACTCGATTCAACAAGTATTCTCCCCCTATTTGAAAAGCTTGTAAAAGAGTTAAATAGGGGCTGTAAACTCACCTTAGTGAAAATGAACAAGTATAAGCGTAAGCTCCTTTGTCGTAGAGTAGTCGGTCACCGGCTACCTATATCGTATACCATACGCGAGTTTGTGTAAGTGATCGTGTTTTGTGTTCGTGCTCGTGTTTGTGCTCTACAACCCTCGGTTGTACGCGTTTGCCCGTGTCGATCCACATTGACCGTGCTTGCTCATGTTGGTCCACATTGACCGTGTTTGACTGTGTTTGACCGTGTCAAGTCAACGACCCGTTGGTGAACCATGTGTCGGTTGTGATTCGTGTAACATTCGTGTTAGTGCTCGTCATGTGCAAAACGCGCAAATCACATTCATGGACAACTTACTATTTATAGTAAGTTTCCATTTATGGCAAGGTTCACAACATATATCGTTTTTAAGGTTCTAGCATGCTCGTTAATCCTACGTGATCAAGTTAACACATAGCGCGTTATCATACGAAATCAAATAAGCAAACAAGTCACATTCGCATATAAAAGTTTCCTAAAAAGGAAAGTTTCTAGATTTAGCAAGATTATCATCGGAAACCATCTAACTTAGCATGCAATACTCATTTTAAGTCATATTAAGTCACTTATCATGCCCAAAACATACAACGCGTTCCAGAATCGATTACTCATAAAATAAAGTTACTATAAATAGTAATCATGGCAATTTTCATCCGAATGGTCATCCTAAGTATTTCTAATCCATTTTTATATCACATAACATCATGCAATGTCATTTAATCATCAGTTAATCACACCAATCCAGTCAAAATCCTTATCCACTAGTAATCGGGTCGCAAAAGTTACTATATTTAGTAACTTGGTCCAAAATGCCCAAATCGGTTCCTTGTAAATAATATCATCATATTATAATCCAAATAACAAGACTACACACATGCATGATCATAATATCATCCATATCACCATTTTGTAACTAAAAAGTTACTATATTTAGAAAGAATCTTAAATAATCCATTTTGACCATAAAATCATGTTCTAATCTTGCAAATGTATTCAAACAATATCAAGAATCATTTCTATAACATGAAATTCATTTAAAGCACTTTAGATTATACATGCATGCAAGTATCTCATCTAGTTATAACCAAATCATATAGTTTTCACATACATATCACCATGGATCGTTATGATTCACCACAATAACATTATAGATCATCATTATCAGTAGATTTAACCATAAACCCAGATTCAAATCACTGAAAAATTCGTGCATGTGGTGGATGGGTGCTTGCATGTGGGTTTTACATATTTCATGTAAGTGTATGAGTGTTGAGAGTGTGTGCTAAGCTTGTAGAGACTACCTCACAAGCTTTAGATCGCCCAGAGGATGTTGGAGCAGCTCTGGGGGCTCTTGGTCAGCAGGTTCTTCGACTAACAAGAAAGCGGTGATGATGGGTGGTGTCTTAGAGATCTTCCTTCAAAGTTTCCAAGCTTCAAGGTGGCCTTCAATGGCTTCCAAAGGCTGTTACAAGGGTCTTGGAGAAGAAGAAGGTCGAGTGGTGGAGTGTAGAACCGGAGAAATGAGTGAAAATTATAGGGTAGCCATCATTTGTCTTGGTTTTATAAGATTTTGGCGACTGTGTGTCGTCGCATACCGCCGAGAGGGTCCAAGATCCTCTCAGCGTACCGCGATGGATTTCGGAAGTTCAAATTCTCCGCCTATCCATCGCGTACTGCCATGGGGTTCCTTGAGGTCCATCGCGTACCGCGACGGGTCCCAGAAGAGCCCAATATGCCCAGTTTCAATGGTTTGATCCGTTCGTCGCCGTTTTCACGCTTACGAACTATCGTTCGATCTCGTTTGAACTTCCAAGTTCAATGTTTGAGTGTTTCGTGAGGTTTCTAGTGTTTTGTTACACGATGTGCTAATCGTTCACCAACGTTCGTGTTTTCTTAGACACGTGTGTGCGTGTTGCGATAATTCACCGAATTATCGTGTTTGTGTCAGTGTTCGTACCGTCATGCCACGTGTCACACTAAATTAAACTAATTCTAGTGTCACGTGTACAAATATAAATTAAATAAACATTTAAATAAATAGGATGCTGACCTGGAATTTACGGGGTGTCACATCATCCCCTTGTTAGAAAGAATTTCGTCCCGAAATTCAGCTTGCGTTGCCAGTGTTTGCCTGTTCCGCGAACAGGTGTGGGTATTTCTGTGAGGCCCCGAAACCGAGCACCTCACAGAGGTTAGTTTCGTCATAACACATAGCTCTTAAACCAAAAACTTTCATAATCATGCAGCGGAAATGTAAACATAGTTTGATAAACAGAAATCAATAACATGTCTGTATCAAAATCATATCGGATTGCCAAAACCAACGAAGTCTCTATCTTGATGCCCCGAGCTCCATAACTTCTTTTGCCTTAGCCTTAACCTGACATACATGCTAAATCAAGTCAGCTTACGCTGGTGAGTTCTAGTTTTCATAAAACAACATTTAAACATACTTAATATAAACATCGTTTCATACACATAGTCCATAACCTTAGCACATAACATCCTTAACATCATCATACGTTCCACTGTCACCGTACGAACAGTTGGCTCATGCCGGCACAAGGCTTCATACCCAGTTATAGTCGTGGTTGACTATCATACTGTTGTGTCGGTTTATATATATAGAAATAATAATGATTCAACACTATCGAGTAATAAATCGAAATGACCTAAACCGAACTACACACTACAGGCAAGTGTACCTGACGTATGAAGTATAGCTAAGGAAAGTCCGGATATCGAACCTAAGGACACAGAATCTAAGAATTAACCCTAAATAAAGACAAAGCTGAGACTAACGAAGGAAATTACTAAATAAGGAAATTTGTGTTTTTAAGAAAAGTGTTTTATAAGAAAGAAATAAAGAAATAAAATAACCTCAACAACTGAAACGAATTAAGAAACGAAGAAATCAGATAAAGAAAGGTACTACCTAGACTTGGAATCCTAACGGTAACCTTAACAGTTTCGGGAATGAGATACGGGATATCCGGTCAACAAGGATATGACAACAAAGGAAACACTCAGAACCATTAGATCACAAGGTCAGTCTCACTAATGCTAAAGAATGTTCCAACGAGTCATGTGAAAGATTACCGGGATGTGTAATGGATTACTTAGTCAGTCTCTCCAAACACTGATCGTTCAAGGATTCAGAAGATCGTATCACGTGGTCAGTTTCAACAATCTCGATAAATCAAAATATATAAGTTAATACCTTGAATTGCAAGGAATTCTAAGGAATAAACAGGAAAACCCGATGGTCACGTAATTTGCCTGAAAAACCCTAAAACCCTAATAATCCAAATTCCTTTACGTGATTAGTCTCAGGAATGATAATCGTACTGTTTATAATCCAATTACAGATAATATCCTAAGGTTTAGTTGGCCAAAGCAAACCCAAATAGAATTAGATACGAAATCTAAGCCTAAAACTGACAAAACCGGTCAAAACACGTAGTAAACAACCAAGACTTATCAATTGGACATCATCATGCATTTATAGATCATCATAACAGCAATAAATAATCAATATTAACCATATATAATCTGATCCTAATCATAAACAATCGAAATCCCACAAAAACAAACCCGAAAACCGAATAAAATCAACCAATCGTCATCCAAATCTAGGTAATACAAGGAGTTTAGCCAAGAAACATGTTTAGAACAGTAATAATATGAAAAACATTCATAAACATATCCATGGGTTCAAGAACAAACGAGAAATAATCAAGAAAACAAGAAAAAGAACCCGAAAACGCGTTTCCGGACACTTTTATATGCGTTCTGAGCCTCCCCCGAGCATCCAATTCAGCCCTAAACCTTCAAAATCTTCAAAAAAATGTTTCTTGTTCGTTTCCAGCCGTCTAGGGATGATCTTTTTTCGAATTAGGGTTTCCCATGGCTTAAATATGTGAAAAAATGCTAAAGGGTCACGACATGGATCATTGGCAGGTTCATGGGCTTGACAGGGGGTTCAAAAGGCTGGTCAAAGGCCCAAAGAGGGCTGGTCAACGCGGGTCAACAGCCAAATAGGCCGGTCAAAGCTGGAGATGGGGCGCGGGTCATGGATCGCCCAGCCGGGTCGCGCCTGGGTCTGCGTGTGTGTGTATCCGGTTTGCATCGCGGGTTGGAGCGCTCCAGCGGATCCAGACACGGGTCAAGGGGTCTTTTAGGGCAGACGTGGCACGCCCAGGGGCTGACACGTGTCTTGGGCTCTGTAACTTTGGCAGATTTGACATTTCACCCCCTGAACTTCCGAAAATCCATTTTTAAGCCTCGAAACTCCCTGAAATGCTACTTTTTAACCCCGGAACTTCTAAAAATCATATTTTTAGCTTCCATCCTTCATCAAATTTATTCCGGCTTTGGTTTCTTCGCAATTACGAACGTTTATTCTCACGAACCTACAAAAGTAACATAAAAAATAAAAATAAGTAAAAATTAATTAAAATCTAATAAAACTAAATAAAAATCTAATAAAATAAGATAAAATAATAAAAAAAATAAATACTAAAATGATGTGTAATTAACAACACATCAAAAATCCCCACACTTGAACTTTGCTTGTCCCTAAGCAAACCTTAAACAACGCAAAACGAAATCTAATTCAAAAACGTTTCACATCAAACAAAACCGAATATGGGTTAACGATTTAATTACACAATCAATCGCAAGACTTACAACGGTCAATAGATTTACAACCCAATCAGACATCAATGAAGCAATTTTAAAACATGGGATCCTGTAACAAATGCTCATGCGTGACTGCATGGCTCGACAATCAGGTTAGCACATAAACAAACATAAAATAAAACAACTAAAAATGCAAAGTAAATACTAAAAAAAAAAAAAAAAACGAAAATATACATAAATGTGGGTTGCCTCCCGATAGCGCTTGTTTTATTAACGAGTCTTCAGCCAGACTCGGACCCACACCCATATCTATGGGGGGTCAAAGCAGACAGTCTTACCCCCGTACTCAGTAAACATCCGGGGGCGGCGGTGCTCGTATACATAGCCACCGCCTGAGTCCTCAAACTCAGAGTTCCTATCAGAGCCGAAGTCCGTCAACATGAAAGCTCCTAGTCGTGGGGATCCGTGTGAAGCTGCGTGATCCCCACACTTGGACTTTACTCTATCAATAAATCCACTGTAAACCACCCCTATGTCGGGTGGTTTATCTCTCACTAGCACCTGGTACTCAATATCAACATTCTGTGCAACCAAGTGCTCCTCCTCACTAACATAGGTACTGGTAAGAGGCATATGTGTATCAACAAGGCACAAGGTGCCTTTCTGCTCTGTCGTCTCCCTCTTACCATTCTGAAAGGTCACCGACTCGTTCTCAACTTGTAAGGTCAACCTACCATCGCCCAAGTCTATCAATGCTCTCGCAGTGGCTAAAAACGGACGACCTAAGATTAGTGGTGCCCTTTCATCCTCCTCCATATCCAAGATCACGAAGTCCACGGGAAACAAGAACTTATCTATCTTCACTAACACATTCTGCACTATTCCCCTAGGATACTTCACTGATTTATCTGCCAGCTGTATGGTCATGCGTGTCGGCACCGGATCACCTAGGTTAAGCTTAGCAAAAATCGAATATGGCATCAGATTAATACTAGCACCTAGATCTGCCAATGCATAGCTGACAGACGAGCCACCCAACTCACACGGGATAGTAAAACTACCCGGATCACTCATCTTCTGCGGTAGCTGCTTCTGTGATCCTGCCAAACATCTCTCACTCAGTGTTACAGCTGAGATCTCTTCCCACTTCTTCTTCTTCTTCATCAGGAGATCTTTTAGAAACTTAGCATATTTAGGCATATGCTGTAACACATCAGAAAATGGAAGGTTCACCTTAAGCTGCCTGAACAACTCAAGAAACTTCCCATACTCCTTCTCATACTTTTGCTGAAGGATTCTTGCTGGGTATGGCACCCTAGAGAGATCAATTTCTACTTCCTTCTGCTTCTCCTTCTCCACTGGAGGTTGCACAGGCTGTGCGGTACTTGCTGGGCTTAGCCTAGTAGGGTGCACCTTGCCTGAAACCTCTACCTCAATCTCCTCATCCACCGGTTCCTCTTCCTGAACCGGCTCAGCAGACAACTCCTCTTCACCCATAGACTTGCCACATCTAGTAGTGACTGCATTCACAAAACCTTTTGGGTTTTTCTCTGTGTTGCTTGACGAGTCACGTGGCTTCCTCTCTTTAAGTTGATCAGCCAACTCTTCTAACTTCCTGTCCAAACTCAAAATGGCTGCCCCTTGGGTCTTAATTAGCTCATCATGTCTAGCAGTAACAGTCTGATTGGCAGCAATAACCTGTGTCAGCATTTGTGTCTGTTGGACCATTAACTCCTCCAATCTAGCCATCCTCTCATCAGTAACACCACTCTGCTCATGCGGATGCTGATTGAACCCAGATGGGTTCCCATTCTTCCATGTAAAATCAGGCTGGTTTCTTCCTCCCGAATTATAGGAATTGCCATAGGCATTTCCCGGACCCCGGTTAAAATTACCAGCATACTTCACCTGCTCGTGAGAATCATTGGTCAACATAGGGCACTGTCGAGTATCATGGCCTCCTCTACAGATCTCACACTTGGCATTTTCCTTCGACTGCAAATCCTTCACCATCTTGGTGAATGCCTCCACCTGTGCTACCAACGCAGTGTTAGAGTCTACAGGAAAGACTCCAGATTTCTGAACATTGGCCTTCCCTCGGGTGGGATACTGATAGCTGCTCATGGCCATGTTCTCAAATAATTGCAGACACTCGTCAGGGGTTAGATTGGTGAGCAAGTTACCCCCAGCAGTAGAATCGAGTGTGTGTCTAGTAGCAAAGGTGACTCCATTGTAGAATTTCTCGACTAAAGCCCAATTTTCCAATCCATGATGTGGGCACTTATTTAGGAGCTCTTTGAACCTCTCCTAAGTGGTGAAAAAGCTCTCTCCCTCCTCCTGCTGAAAAGAGTGAATAAGACTCCTCAAGCGAGCAGTCTTTGCAGGAGGGAAGTACTTAGTCAAGAACATCTCCTGCATCTCGTCCCATGTGGTGATTGATCCAGTAGGAAGAGACTCAAGCCAAGTGATGGCTTTGTCCTCGAGTGAGAATGGGAAGAGACGCAGAAAGACCGCATCATCAGAGACACCCTTGATTTTGAAGGTGTCACAAATACGAAGGAATTGCCCAACGTGGGCATTCGGGTCCTCATCAGGCAACCCACGAAACTTAGGAGAATGAATGATGAGATTTATGATTTGAGCAGGAATGTGCCAGTTGTCCTCGGTGACAACTGGTCGAGCAATGGACGATCTAGTGCCAGCAGCAGTCGGCTTGGCATAATCAGTGACCGTTCTCCTCGGTGGAGCGGCCATGTCAGTATAATGTAGAATAAAGTGCCGAAGTCTAAACCTTCGGTGAAACTCTCTCTCCGGCTCGTCAAATGATGCAAACTGTGGTGGACCGCTGAGACGGGTTTGGTGCATACAATGCACAGAATTGGTGAGAAAGAATGACACAAACTCAACAAAACAAAAAGGAAAGCAACTAACTAGAAAAGGACATAAAAAAGGAACCTAGAAATAAAATCTTACTAAAAATGGAAACCTGCCAAAAATAGCAGCTGCTAAAAATGGAAAGTCCCGAAAAGACTCAAAACTGCTAAAAACTGACACTTACTAAAAATGGAAAGTTTCTAAAAATAGAAAATTACTAAATCTGGAAAGTCACTACGAATAAGAACTTACTACGAAAACACTAAACTAAAAGGAAAGCTAAGTCTAAAGATAAGGTAAATCAAAGAATTTCCGTATCCCCGGCAACGGCGCCAAAAACTTGTTGTGTCGGTTTATATATATAGAAATAATAATGATTCAACACTATCGAGTAATAAATCGAAATGACCTAAACCGAACTACACACTACAGGCAAGTGTACCTGACGTATGAAGTATAGCTAAGGAAGGTCCGGATATCGAACCTAAGGACACAGAATCTAAGAATTAACCCTAAATAAAGACAAAGCTGAGACTAACGAAGGAAATTACTAAATAAGGAAATTTGTGTTTTTAAGAAAAGTGTTTTATAAGAAAGAAATAAAGAAATAAAATAACCTCAACAACTGAAACGAATTAAGAAACGAAGAAATCAGATAAAGAAAGGTACTACCTAGACTTGGAATCCTAACGGTAACCTTAACAGTTTCGGGAATGAGATACGGGATATCCGGTCAACAAGGATATGACAACAAAGGAAACACTCAGAACCATTAGATCACAAGGTCAGTCTCACTAATGCTAAAGAATGTTCCAACGAGTCATGTGAAAGATTACCGGGATGTGTAATGGATTACTTAGTCAGTCTCTCCAAACACTGATCGTTCAAGGATTCAGAAGATCGTATCACGTGGTCAGTTTCAACAATCTCGATAAATCAAAATATATAAGTTAATACCTTGAATTGCAAGGAATTCTAAGGAATAAACAGGAAAACCCGATGATCACGTAATTTGCCTGAAAAACCCTAAAACCCTAATAATCCAAATTCCTTTACGTGATTAGTCTCAGGAATGATAATCGTACTGTTTATAATCCAATTACAGATAATATCCTAAGGTTTACTTGGCCAAAGCAAACCCAAATAGAATTAGATACGAAATCTAAGCCTAAAACTGACAAAACCGGTCAAAACACGTAGTAAACAACCAAGACTTATCAATTGGACATCATCATGCATTTATAGATCATCATAACAGCAATAAATAATCAATATTAACCATATATAATCTGATCCTAATCATAAACAATCGAAATCCCACAAAAACAAACCCGAAAACCGAATAAAATCAACCGATCGTCATCCAAATCTAGGTAATACAAGGAGTTTAGCCAAGAAACATGTTTAGAACAGTAATAATATGAAAAACATTCGTAAACATATCCATGGGTTCAAGAACAAACGAGAAATAATCAAGAAAACAAGAAAAAGAACCCGAAAACGCGTTTCCGGACACTTTTATATGCGTTCTGAGCCTCCCCCGAGCATCCAATTCAGCCCTAAACCTTCAAAATCTTCAAAAAAATGTTTCTTGTTCGTTTCCAACCGTCTAGGGATGATCTTTTTTCGAATTAGGGTCTCCCATGGCTTAAATATGTGAAAAAATGCTAAAGGGTCACGACATGGATCATTGGCAGGTTCATGGGCTTGACAGGGGGTTCAAAAGGCTGGTCAAAGGCCCAAAGAGGGCTGGTCAACGCGGGTCAACAGCCAAATAGGCCGGTCAAAGCTGGAGATGGGGCGCGGGTCATGGATCGCCCAGCCGGGTCGCGCCTGGGTCTGCGTGTGTGTGTATCCGGTTTGCATCGCGGGTTGGAGCGCTCCAGCGGATCCAGACACGGGTCAAGGGGTCTTTTAGGGCTGACGTGGCACGCCCAGGGGCTGACACGTGTCTTGGGCGCTGTAACTTTGGCAGATTTGACATTTCACCCCCTGAACTTCCGAAAATCCATTTTTAAGCCTCGAAACTCCCTGAAATGCTACTTTTTAACCCCGGAACTTCTAAAAATCATATTTTTAGCTTCCATCCTTCATCAAATTTATTCCGGCTTTGGTTTCTTCGCAATTACGAACGTTTATTCTCACGAACCTACAAAAGTAACATAAAAAATAAAAATAAGTAAAAATTAATTAAAATCTAATAAAACTAAATAAAAATCTAATAAAATAAGATAAAAATCTTGATACATCTTCGTCGCACCGGGATGCACAGAGTAACGTGATTTGTGGGCTTCGTCTAAAATTCTCGCTCGAATGTCCCCATTTCTGGGCACCCACATACGACCGAATCGTACTTTCACACCGTGATCATTGTCTTCCAAGTTCTTGACTTGCTCGAAGACACGTTCAAAACCCACATTCTCTTCTTTCAATCCTTACTGTTGCGCCTGCTTGAGCTCGTTCAGAAAGTCTGGCGTTATCACCAAACCATACGATTTTACTCGTATGGCAGGATGATCAGTCTTGCGACTCAGAGCATCCGCCACTACATTGGCCTTTCCCGGGTGATATAGAATATCACAATCATAATCCTTTAGCAGCTCAAGCCATCGTCTCTGCCTCATGTTCAAATCCTTTTGCTCGAAGAAATACTTCAAGCTCTTGTGGTCGGTATAGATGGTACTCCTTACTCCATACAAGTAGTGCCTCCATATTTTCAATGCAAACACCACTGCAGCGAGTTCAAGATCGTGGGTCGGGTAGTTAGCCTCATGAATCTTTAGCTGGCGCGAAGCATAAGCTATCACCCTTCCCCTTTGCATCAGTACACATCCCAACCCTTGTCTTGACGCATCGGCATACACCACAAGATCATCATTTCCATCTGGCAGTGCTAGAACAGGAGCTTGGGTAAGTTTATCCTTTAGCACTGAAAAAGCTTGTTCTTGGTTTGGGCCCCATTCGTACTTTACATCTTTCCTCGTGAGCTTTGTCAATGGCGTCGCTAGCTTGGAGAAGTCTTGAATAAATCTCCGATAGTAACCGGCCAAACCAAGAAAACTGCGTACTTCCGTAGGTGACTTCGGAGGGCTCCATTTCATAATCGTTTCAACTTTAGCTGGATCTACCATAATGCCTTTTGGGTTCACCAAGTGACCCAGAAACTGTACCTCTCGTAACCAGAAAGCGCATTTGGAGAATTTAGCATAAAGTTTCTCTTTCTTCAGGATCTCCAATACCTCACGTACGTGGCAAGCATGGTCTCCCTCGTTCTTTGAATAAATCAAAATGTCATCGATAAATACTATCACCGATCGGTCCAACATCAGTCGACATACCCTGTTCATCAAATCCATAAATGCTGCGGGAGCATTCGTCAATCCAAACGACATAACGAGAAACTCGTAATGTCCATAACGCGTACAGAAAGCAGTCTTTGGAATATCCTGCTCTCGAACTTTCAACTGATGGTAACCGGATCGGAGATCTATCTTTGAGAACCAGCTTGCACCTTGCAATTGATCGAACAAGTCATCAATTCTAGGTAGAGGATACCTGTTCTTTACGGTTAACTTATTCAGTTCCCTGTAATCGATACACATACGCATACTTCCATCTTTCTTCTTAACGAACAGCACCGGTGCTCCCCACGGAGAGACACTCGTCGTATAAAACCTTTATCAAGGAGTTCTTGTAGCTGGGTCATCATTTCCTTCATCTCGTTTGGAGCCAAACGGTAAGGTGCTTTGGCAACGGGTTGTGCCCCCGGCACTAAGTCGATTTGGAACTCAATTTCCCGTTCGGGTGGTAATCCAGGCAATTCCTCAGGGAATACATCGGGGAAGTTACACACCACGGGAACATCATCAATCGTCCTCATATCCATACGTTCCTCAATCACGTAGGCCAAGTAGGCTACACACCCTCGTCTCATCATAACATCAGCCTTGATCATCGAAATGATCTTAGGCGCATACATCACTTTATCACCATAAACCGTCACGGAGCTCCCATCCATCGCATGTAAACATATCATCTTTCGTCGACATACAATGTTAGCCTCGTATTTGGCTAACCAGTCCATTCCCAAAACTACATCGAATCCTCCTAAGGTAATAAGAAACAATCGTACTGGGAACCTATGACCTCCTATCTCAACATATCAACCATCAATAGCCTCAGTCACCCTGGTCATCTTACCAATAGCCGTCTCTACATCAAATACCCGATCTATCTTCTTAACCTTCCCAGATAACCTATCACAGAAAGTAAAAGACACAAAACTCATACTGACACCAGAATCAAACAATACAGAAGCAGGAATATTGTTGATAGAAAAGGTACCTGTGACCACATCGGGGTCCTCGATAGCATCATCCTTTGTCATCGTGAAAGCCCGTGCTTTAGCCTTCTGCTTCTCCTTTCCTTTCTCTTCCTTCTTACCCGAGCCCGAAGCATCGGCCCGTGGTTGCCTGCAACCTTTGGACAGATGTCCAAACCCGTTGCAGTTGTAGCATCTGGTGGCACTTGTGTAATTGCCGGAAAAATGCCCCGTCTTTCCGCATCGGAAACATAGGTTAGTGCCCACCAAGCACTGTCCGGTGTGAATTTTACCACACTTGCTGCATCGGTTCGCATCCTCACGCTTCACCTTTTTGCCTGAAAACTTTCGTTGGTCTGTTCGACCCCGCTTAGTCCCGGAGGACTCTTTCACCTTTGCTTCTTCTTTGGCTGGCTCATCTGACATAACATCGTCCCAAACTATTCCACTGAGCTCCACAGTGGAATCATAAGTCTTGGGAGCATTCGCCTTCACATGAATCCGAACCTTGGGAGGCAACCCCTCCATGTACAACTTCACCCTGCGTTCCTCGGTAGAAACCAGATGAGGAACAAGTCTAGCCATCTCGTTAAACCTCGACGTGTACTGACGCTGGTTCAGACTTCCAGCTTTCAGAACCAGAAATTCCCTTTCGACCTTATCCAGCTCGTTCTTGGGACAGAACTGTTTAGTAACCAGTTCCTTGAGATCGTCCCAAGTCATCTTTTCCACATCAGCTGCAGCCCTGGACTGCTTAATGGTGTTCCACCAGTGAAGTGCCTCCTCAACAAAGGAGTGAGATGCAAACTTGACAGCTTGATCAATTCGGCACTCACAGATGGAAATAACAGCCTCCATCGCAGAAATCCAGTGGCAGGTGGCCATAGCATCCTTCTTCCCATCGAAGATCGGTGGGTTACATCCCTTGAAGGACTTGTAATCACAACCCTTCAGTTTCCCAGACATAGAATCACTGCTCTTTGTCTCGACGATCACAACATCCTCATCTTCCTTAGAGCTTTCCTTGGTTCCCTCGGACTTGTCCTTCAGAGTATCCTTCAGTGCCTTAGCAATCAAGGCTGGTAGCTTCTCATCCATGATCTTGTAGACCTCATCAGAAATAGCCTTCACTACAACAGGCTCAAGAGTGAACTCTTCTTCATTATCTGGTTGCTCGTTGTGCTCGTGGTCGTCCTCATTGTCGGGTTCTTCATCCTCGACACGTGGTTCTTCGGGTTTCTGTGGTTGCTTACGTGGTCTACCCTTTTGTCCAGCCATCTAACTATCTACAGGATGCAACAATTGATGAGTTAGTACAGGATCAGTTTAGCACGGCGTAAGCTTTGTAAATCGTTAATGACGTTGATCAGGTGTTATTAACCATTTACCCAACTCATAGGCTCTAAACGTTTCCCATCCCATCTCCTCAACGTGAATGTCACTAACTACCTTTCTAACCTTAGATCTACATCTTAACTCATACTTATCATTCAGCTCGTGGCATCCGTTCATCCGTGGTTGGCAATCCGCATCCTTTAATCCCATTCTCAGTTTAAGTCATAGCATTTGGGATGCTAAGATCTCTCAAACTATGGCTCTGATACCAACTTGTGAGGCCCCGAAACCGGGCACCTCACAGAGGTTGGTTTCGTCATAACACATAGCTCTTAAACCAAAAACTTTCATAATCATGCAGCGGAAATGTAAACATAGTTTGATAAACAGAAATCAATAACATGTCTGTATCAAAATCATATCGGATTGCCAAAACCAACGAAGTCTCTATCTTGATGCCCCGAGCTCCATAACTTCTTTCGCCTTAGCCTTAACCTGACATACATGCTAAATCAAGTCAGCTTACGCTGGTGAGTTCTAGTTTTCATAAAACAACATTTAAACATACTTAATATAAACATCGTTTCATACACATAGTCCATAACCTTAGCACATAACATCCTTAACATCATCATACGTTCCACTGTCACCGTACGAACAGTTGGCTCATGCCGGCACAAGGCTTCATACCCAGTTATAGTCGTGGTTGACTATCATACCCAGTTATAGTCGTGGTTGACTATCATACCCAGTTATAGTCGTGGTTGACTATCATACCCAGTTATAGTCATGGTTGACTATCATACCCAGTTATAGTCGTGGTTGACTATCATACCCAGTTATAGTCGTGGTTGACTATCATACCCAGTTATAGTCGTGGTTGACTATCATACCCAGTTATAGTCGTGGTTGACTATCATACCTACCCAGCACAATTACTGGTACATTCCTCATACATATCCTATGACACTTATAGGAACATCGTTCATTCATCATGCATGATATACTAGCATCATATCATCATACCATCATAACATACTAGCATCATTATCATATCATAACATCATGGCATCATGTATACATATCATACTTTCATCCTAGCAACCTAGGACCTTGTCATACTCCTATAACTATTCTCATAGTTATCATCATGAAGCATGTTATCATAAAGTCATCATCATATCATATGCTAGCATCATTATCATGTCAGGTTATTCATCATCATAACTCATTTATCATGCATTCGTCATACTTAACATACTTTCATGCATAAATCATGCTATCACATAAACATGCATACATAGTCAGGGCATATCATCATTCATTCATCATCATCATAAGAACATAACATCATAGACATAACAATAAGCATGTATGCCAGCACAAAACATTAAGCATAAAATAGGGCGTCTAGAACTCACCTGATAGTAGTTTCCTGTTTCCTTAGCCAAACTCCTTAGCTAGGCCTTAAGAACCTACATCAGTTACATCATCTCATTACATCACGTTCTTAGACTTAGAAATTATTCTAAGTCCTCATAACCAACTAGTCCCCATTATAAACTCAAGTTCCCGAACCCTAGCTAAGTATCCGAAACACTTGAGGTTCATTAAACACCCCATACTCGAAACCCATGTACACGAAATTCCTGTAGTTCACGAAATGGCTTGTACTCGAAATCACCTTGTACTCGAAATATTCCATGTACTCGAAATATTCAATGTACTCGAAATCCTTGTACTCGAAATAACATGTATGATTTCGAGTATCCTCTGTACATGATTTCGTGTACTCATCATTTCGTCATTAAACATCTCAGAAATTCATCTAAGACTTTGGGGAGCTAGTTCTAGGTTCCTTTGGTTGTTACCAACGTATTGGAACCTCAAAGTTATGAACTTTATGCATAAAGGTGTGAGCTTTATGCATAAGTTCACTCTTTGTTTAACCATCCTAACTTTTGTATAAAAATCCTAACTTTTCAGTCTAGAACACTTACTTAAAGGTAGATGATCCCTCCTGCAGATTCTCGTGTGTATCCTCTTCCGTTTGATCGATCAAAGCTCGATCCTTGAAGTTTCTTGGTTCCAACTTCGTGTACTCGAGAGAAGATTTGCTTCAGCCAAGGGTTAGCATGTTTTTCAAGACACTAGTATTTATAGGAAGTTTCCCTGTACTCGAAATAGGAGATGTTCGAATACAGGATTTCGAGTACAGTGTACTCGAAATCTAGACTTCGAGTACACGAACACAAAGCCTGAACATTTTTACGTTTCGTCTGTCTTCCTTCAAGCTTATTATTCGTTACCCATTTGTAAGTTCAAGTAACTTGAATTAGAAAATTTGGGATGTTACAATTTCTGTTTCATCTAATCTTCACGCTCCCACGTGAATTCTGGTCCGCGTCGCGAATTCCATTGCACTTTCACAATCGGTATCTTGCTGATTTTAAGCTTCTTGATTTCCCGGTCCATAATCTCCACTGGTTCCTCAACGAAGTTTAATTGTTCGTCGATCTATATCTCCTCAAGAGGAATGACAAGTGTTTCATCGAATAGGTACTTCTTGAGGTTTGAGATGTGAAATAGGTTGTGTACACTGCTTAGCTCGTTTGGTAGGTTTAGTTCATAGGCTACGGGGCCTATTCGTTTGGTGATCTCGAAAGGTACGATGTAACGAGGGTTCAACTTACCTCGTTTGCCAAACCGAATAACTCCCTTCCAGGGCAAGACCTTGAGTAACACTTTGTCTCCCACCTGGAATTCCAACGGTTTGCGTCGTTTGTCAGCGTAGCTTTTCTGTGTGTCTCGAGCTGCTGCCATTCGCTTGCGTATCTGCACGATTTTCTCAGTTGTTTCGTGCACAAGCTCGGGGCCAGTCAGTTGGCTTTCTCCAACTTCTGCCCAGTAGATGGGTGATCGACACCTGCGTCCGTAAAGTGCCTCGAATGGTGCAGCTTGTATGCTTATGTGGTAGCTGTTGTTGTCACACTAAATTAAATTAATTCTAGTTCCACGTGTACAAATATAAATTAAATAAACATTTAAATAAATAGGAAGCTGACCTGGAATTTACGGGGTGTCACAACGAAGATGATAAAGAAGATGGTTACATCCCGGTCATTAGTGGCGATTTCGGCCGTCACCTTAGTTATTAACTTGGTTTAATTTAACAAATGTACGTGAATAATATTTTCGCTCGTTACATTTAAGGTTATTCGTATGATAGTTCCTAAGTGTGTTTAAAATTATAGATTTCTGTAGGTTTATTAAAAATTTATAATTTGTTTTGGATTTTCTTGGTTTATTAAAAGTTTATATATATATTTTTTGAATTTTCCAGGTTTATTAAAAATTTATATATTTTTTTTGAATTTTCCAGGTTTAAAGCTAAAAATATTGGTAACATCCGGCTAAAGATATAATTTTTTGAAATTGAAATTAATAAAGGCAACTAAATTTTGGTGGCAGTAGAAAAACTAAGTATTTCTAGCTTAAAACTATGGAAACTAAACTTAGTAGTTATAGGAAAATAACACATTTTTTCCTTCAAATCTATGGCAACTAAATTTAGCAGCCGTAGGTTTATCTATAGCAACCACACCTATAGCCACTACATTTGTCATCTATTGCCACTAGCCTATAACAACTACACTTTTGTCACTATTTTAGTTGTTATAGGGTATAGCCACCAGATTGTCACCCTCTTACAACTAAAAGTTTAGATGCTAAACATAACTTTTCTTGTAGTGAATTCTCGGTAGTTGCTTTAGTTGTTTTATTTATCAAGTTTCTCCTAACCTGACGTGGGTACGGATTTAATTTGTTGAAGATAAATCTTCAAAAAGGTGGTTTTAGTTAGCTTGTGTCGATATTTTAAAGTGCTAAAAATCAAAAAAAGGTGTATTGCATAGATAAATTTCTTTATTAATCTCGTGTAATTATCAGGATTTTATTTCTTAAATGTTGGATTCCTTTCGCGTATTATTTTGGTTAATAAGATATATAAGTTAACAAACTAAAAAGACTTTATAAAAATATTATACATAAAAAGAAATAAAAGATAAACAAAGGGGAAAACTAATTATTTGGTTGCTATGCGTTTCAAATCAAGGAAAAAAGATAAACGAAAAAACAACTTAATGTAAAGAAATAAAATTAAAGGGGCAATCATGTAAATGCAATATCTGCATCATGATAACCTATGCATACATCAATTGTACAATATGCAAAAAATTGAACAGTAAATTTGCCTCACAAACCTATTCTTCTTTTTAATATATATATATTAATTAAGAACCATGAATCTCTAATTCATGAAATGAAAATATAACATCATATTCATATTTTAAATTTAATTATAACCAAAAAAACATTCATATGTAATATTTAGTACATATAAGAATTATATGGGATTTAAACAATAAAAATACAATACATAAATTAGCTTCGTCTTATTTACTGTAAGTATCATACGATAACGATGACGATGACGATGACGATTATTATATTTATTTAATATTGTTGTCACTATTAAAACAATTAGTAGTATTATTATTAATACTAATATTTTCACAATTGGACCGGACAATAAACCGGTTTTCTTGATGATGCACTGATCGGAACGAATTTAAGAAACGAATCGTAACATCACAAATATTTTTAAAAATATTTAAAAAATTAAACAAATATAATTAATATTTAAACAAACATAAGCATGCTTAAAAACTATAAAGTTCGACTATAATGTTTTATCCTTTCGATATTAGAGTGAAAAAAAAGTCCAACCATCGTTCGGTTAGCCGGTTCAATAGGTTTCAGCAACCATCCAGTTCAACTGAAAACGGTCCAAATACCTTATTTTGGACCGGTTCCAGGTCCAGCCCTCCAATTCAATCCAGTGTTTGTTCCGATTCAATCTGGTTTTAACAACATTAATTAATACCACGTACTACTACTACCACCACTACCACTACTACGACCACGACCACGGCCACGACCACCACCACCATGACCACGACCATGACCACGACCACCACTACCACCATCACCACCATCACCACCACTACCACGTACTACCACTACTACTACCACGTACCACCACCACCACCGACTACCACCACCACCCTCTACCACCACCACCACCACCACTACCACTACTACTAATGACGTAGGTAAAAATCGCAAGACACGAAAAATAGTCAGACAACAAGACTGCACGAACGACTTGATATAATGACAGGATGGCTAGATAGCAGGACTGGCGAAACCAAAGTCAACTCACCAGATATCAATAAAGATAAAGGTGAGAGGACATTTGATGAAAGCCATGTCTTTTATCCAAGGGATAAAGAGTAGGTGTCCAGGCATCAGAGTACATGAAGTGACATAAGCCAGCTCTTGTACAGAAATGGAAAGGAGGAGTATACACGAGGGGGATGCCCCAAAAGCAGGGGGCTTGACCCTAGAAGAGGAAAACATCTATTCCAGAGAACCCAGAACCCCAGGTGCTCGAGTAGTATAAATAGAGCACTTGGAGAACTCTTTCAGGTATCTCATCTCTCACTCTCATACTCACGCTTCTGTTCCCTAATTTCCTTCTCCGATCAAGAGTTATTCTCACGCCGGAGTCCAATCGCAGGAGGCCCCCTCCTGTGGTAAGGCTAACGGCTTTTGTTGTTGCATGATCGCAAGGATAGTCTTGGAAGACAAGATCGGAGGAAGTCCGGGATCCATTACTTCAACAACTACTATTATTATATTTTGAATTCTCTCGTCTGAAAACCGATCTCGTGATCTGTTTAGCAGCCTTATACGTAGGGTTTTTTTATCAACTTGATGTAGCTATTTTTTCTATTTCTTTGGCAGCTACGTAAAAACCGAAATGGATTGGAAGTCATAGATGCTATGTTTTTTCAAAAAGTGAAAGGAAAATCCAGTAGTTTTTCTTTATATCATTCAGCGACCCATTTGCATGTAATTCAAAAATACTTATTTTGGATACGCCTGTTAAATAGGTGGCTTGGGTCGAATTAGGTAACAGATCTCAACAGATTCGGGACACGAGAAGTCACTTAGAAAATGATCATTTTTGTTCAGGACAAAACAAATGTTGTCAGAAATAAATCCGAGCCAGAACTGGTCATCTCAAAAATGTTAGAATTTCACATAAATGGTTGAGAAAGAGTTCACAAAAAGTGTTCACTAAAGGTTAGAGAACACAAATAAACGCATCTGAATGCTTAGAATGAAAGATTTTGTTACTAATCTTAATAAGATTCCTAATGACTAGGAATAGATTGAGAAATCATATGACAACAATGTAGCATATCTAAGACTATGAAATTGTAGTCATATTATAGTAGAAGCATTATGAGAAAAAAAAAATGAAAAAAGACATAATAATAAATAAAATTCATAAATCAAAAATCTTACAATTCAGTTCAGTAAATCTATTTATAGAGCTAAATATAAGGATAAAGTTGATAAATAGATATTAGATAGGCTAGATAGGGAATCTGATTTAACTTCAGTATTGGGTGCTTTACAATCGAAATAAGGAACATTGATTTTTCATTTAGATTTAATGGTTAAAGGCAAAATGAATAATGTTTCCATGTTCAAAATTTTGTACATTTTAGTATCCTTGAATATAGTATTCTAAATGTCCGTTGTCTATTAGATTCATGGGAATCAATCTAAACTAAGACTACTTGAATGCTTGGTTAGTTTATAGTGATAAAAGCTCAAGTGATGAGAACAAGATTCATAGGCATTCATTAGAGAATGATGTTGGACGTAACTCGCTTCAAAACATTCTTCATGGATCGTTGTCATAAGATGTTTTGATATTAAAGTATATTCGATATACACAAATATCCTTAGACCTAAGGAGTATATTGAACTAACATTAATTAAAGGTCACTCTTTGATCTTTCCAAACGTTGTCTTGAAAAATAGGCAGTAATAAGGGTAACGATTGGGATTGGTTTTAAGATTAAGTGGGAGTTATATGCTGCCAATGGGATTCTATACTCTCATACAAATAAGAGAAGATATTCTGACGCCTTCGTTGATTTAAACTGATGTAAACGTGTGGCCACGCTCAAACTAAAAGTAGTTTGTTAGATCATATTAAATTGAGAACGAGAATGAGAGTACTAGGGACAACGTGATGCAGCTAGGCGTCCAACACTGTTTACGTTGAATCACTTGTAATCCCCGACTCCTTTATGAATTTTAATCGCGTTCGAATTATAATAAAATAAAGTTTTGAGTAATTCGTTGAAACATTTGACATATTCGAAATTTAATGCTTGTATAATATTAATACAATTCAAAAGAAATCATTATAATATATATCTGTATATATGTGTGTGTGTACACATACATATAAAACCTATATAATTCAATTTATTATACATAAACATACAAGTATAAAAATAATAATAATAAGATTTAAACAAATTAATAATAAATAATAATAATAATAAATAAAGAAAAAAAATAAATAATTCTTAAAACAAAATATTTAAAATAATTATTAATGAAAGATTTATCATAAAAGGTTAAAAATACATATACATTTGCAAACGTATACTCATTAAGTCTTAAAAATAAATTATATAGTTTAAAAAAAAACATTCTTAGAAATGTTGTTATATACCTAGAGGAACTTGAACTGCCAAAAAGAAAACTGAAATCCTTAAATAAAAACTACAGGGGTTGGTTTTGCCATATCCCCATAGCCTTTATCCTCCCCACCCATTCACAGCCATAGCCAGATCCAAGACCCGTCTCATGACCCGATTTCAAAAACCTTTATTCCACGCGGTTACAACTCCAATCACGAACCATATTCGACAGCTATAAACCGCGGAGATCTTTCCAAATCATAAATTAAGATTTCTAGAACCGAATTAATACTTAATCACTTCCAAAATATGAACCATAATTTGAAAATCAATATCAATACAAATGAGCATAATATCCAAATCAAACTATCAAGCAAAGTTCTTGGACCCGTGCGACTCTCTCTGTTAAAATCCAAGCCACTCACAAGCATTATTCATTATGGATCTAGTATGCAAATCAGTTTCGTTTCGCTTCCAAGTTCATAGTCAAAACCCACAACTCAATATTGTAAGTAAATCTTGCATCATTTTAATCGTTTTACAGCAACGAACCAAAGCTATGTGTTTTGATTCACAATAGTTGCCGTGATTGATCGAATTTGACCGAGATCGGAATGGGTTTCCTCGACTATAAATGGGTTTACGGGATGAATCCGAAATCTATGTTAAATATATTTGGGGCGGACTTTCTTGCAGTCAAATGATCCAGCCTTGCTTAACCTGTTTTTTTTTTTTTTATTATTCCAGGCCATATATATTCCATTTTTTTTACTTAAAAATAAGAAAAATTCTAGAAATTCATAAAAATTAATTTCAAAGAAACTTTAAATTTTAGTTTTTCTTTCAGATTATTATTTATTCATTGCATAAATAAAGATATTAATTATAAAATAAAACACATTATTAAATGATTCATTTGATTCCGAAAATGTTTGTAATTTAATTTTCATGAAATCATTTTACGCATACATACATACATACATACATACATACATACATACATACATACATACATAACATAAAACTCTTTTCTAAACAAGCTGGAAGCATCCATTTGATTCCGAAAATGTTTTTAATTATTTTTCAATTACAAGAATAAGATTTAATTATAAAAACTAAATTAATATTCATTTCAAAACGTTATAAATTTATTTAATAATTAATCTTTAAACATTAAAAGTTTTATAATCTATATTTTATAAAATGAATTGTATTTGCAAAAATAATTTTTTTTCTATTTTTATTTTATATAATACCTCAAAACTAATGCATAATCCTTAAGCAAGATAAGTTACATAATTTAGATTAAGTTATTTTCATTTTGAAACTAATTATTTAAAAACATGTTTCTCATGGTAGACCATTTTATTTAAACAAAAGCGATAATTTTGGTATAAATTCAAGACTTTTATGTAACAAAATTTGTATGCAAATAAAATAGAATAATTAAATGAATATTCTATAGAAACATTTATAAAAATATAAGATAAGTTTATTTAGATATACTAATAAACATCATGATTGATTATAAACATTGTTCCTAGAATTACTATAATAGATAAATGGAATATTATTTATCGGATTTCTAACAAAAAAAAATATAAATAAAATATTCAATATTATATTGAAATATTGATAAATAAATAAAAAGAATATCTTATATTCTATTTTATTTATTATTCAATGTTGTGAGAATATTATTTAACAAATATTCCAAATGATCCATTCAAACTTTTAGACATATTCAGTTAGGATTTCCATTAGAATGCCATAATTATGTGTAATCAAAACTTAAACTTTAGGAATATCAAACGTATTGAGTCTTTTCTATAAACTTTAGGTTGATGCTTCCCTTTTGACTAAGATCTATATCAAGCATCTCGGACTAGCTAATAAATTTCATGTGAGTTTCTTCACACTCCCTTTTACATTCTTGTTTTTGGGATGTTACACATGTCTTATTCAAACTTTATTCATTCTACTATTCATTCAATTATGATGCAAGGCTTAGACCTAGTTAGCTTTATGTGTTAGAGGCTAGACTTATACAGTGTGTTGATTCTATGTGTGATTCTATGTGTGTTGCCAGTCAAGTAATCTAGTACCTAGTAGCCTAAGATTGTTAGATACTATCTTCGCAAAGGCTTTTGCCTTTGTGTGAAAAAAGGTGAAAAGTACACCTAGCAAACTCGTTGAATTATAACTGTTAATTTTATAGTATGGCCATACTTGAATTAACATGTTGTAAGGATACTTGTTTGGACACAAGCAATTGTATTTCATTCATTCATTCTATTGATTCAAACTTGTATTCATGTTGTGCTTATGGTACATAACTAGTTAGGTTATACTTTGCATCTTTTTTATACTTATTATTTAAACTTAGTGTGTGAACTCACCAACTATGCAAATAGTTGACAAACTCTTATTTTACATGTGTAACAGGCTAAGGAAGACATGATGAAGACATATGATAAGAATTAGTAGACCTAGTTAATTTGTAAACATTGTTTTGCATTTCAAATGTAATTGTTGTACATTCAAATTAATGAAATGTTTGTATGTGATTCAATGAATGTTATGATTGTTTTGTAATAATGATTCATTAAATATTGAAACATCTTAATAGCACCATGAGCTAATGAACAGTCAAACTCGCGCCCCGACGTATTCCGCCGTCGGTCGGGGTGTGACATCACTTAGTCGATGAATCGTTCAAGTAGGAGTCTGTTGGATATTGGATGCCCGATTAACGATAAGTTCAACGTTAATATGAAAGACATGGTCCAAAGAGTTACACTTTGGAAGGCAATGACTTGGTGTTTAATTGTTAAACATAATATACGATCACGAACTATCGGTTTTAAGGATTTGGTGATTTTATTATGTGTGAAATAATAAATCGGTGGGAATTCATTATAGAGATAATTAATTCATTAAACAAATAAAGTTTCGAACTTTATTATTAGGGATTGTTAATTAAATGTTAATTACAAACTAAGAAGTAGTTAATTAAATAAACAATTTTTAAATTAGTTAAACATTGATTATTTAGTAAAGGTTAATCAATTAGTTGTTAATTGATTAAAAGAAAATTAAATTAATTAAATAATTTAATTACTTAAGGGTTTTAAGTGTAAATTATTATTTTATATATAATGAGGTTTACACTCCACATTTGGTGGATCTTATTTTGAATTCATCAAAACCCTAATTTGTGACAATTGCAGTTAAAAATTTCGTCATCAATGACGTGAGAACATTTGGTCATGCTTGAAATCCACTTTGATTTGGCAATTGAAATTATTACAGATTGATAGTATGCGAGAAATGGTGAACGTAGGAAAAAACCATGCGCGAAACAGAGTTCCGGATTGTCTGCAATCGCAAAACGAAGAAACGTATCTAAGTATTGAACTCCGAGAGTCGTCTCGGTACGCCAAGGCCAAGATGAGCATCCTTGGCGGTACGCGAATGATCAAAATATCTGAAATCACTCTGGTTTTCTTCACGGTACGCCAAGCCTCAATTTGCCATGCTTGGCGGTACACGACGGATGAGGCGGTGGAACAACCACTTTCGACCTCCAATCTTCATTTTAAAGCCATCAGAGCACGTGGTTGAAGCCAGGGAACGTATCTACAAGTGCTGATCGTTGTTCTACACTTAGAAATCCGTCTGATTAGGTAACGGTTCGTTTTAACCTTCTAGTTTGATAATGGTTGATTAGATCTTGTTTTTGAACGTAATGGTATAGTTAAGGTTGTTGATTATTGTCTAGATGATGGCTAAGATTGATTATAAACGAAGAACTCGACATGTTAACGGGTAAATCCTTGTTTTGATCCGTTGTAATGCCCGGTTTTCATGAAATCATAACTATGATTATAATGGTTTAAACCATTTGATTATGACAATGTAGGTGATTAGTTTGATTAATCTTTGAAATGCAAGGTTAAATCCAACTATTTCAAACTAATCACAATCATTAACATACTCATTGGAACGATTATCTGATGTTTATGATATAAGTCAGATTAGTATGTTAAACATGGTTATTAAACCTATTATAATGTTACATTGTGATATTTCATGATATTTGGGTATTCAATAACAAGGATTGATCATTCTTAAGCCATAAATTGATATAGAAACTGGTTTAGCATCATAATCAACAACATCAATTATTTGGTTAATCTGAGATTATTCTGATTAACCTAACGTGTCATCAACCTTGTATTAGGAACCTGAATCAGTATAGGTTCCTACATTATCATACATTGTATGATATAACACTAAAATAAATAATTAAAAACCTAATATCGGTTTGATGACTTTCAAGGCAATGTCTTTGGCATTGGACGTTCAGAAAGATTTGATCAGTAAGTTAAAACATAAATAACTAATTAAACATAAATTAATGCAGAATCATCTTATAATTACCAGTTTGTGTGATATTCTGCAACAAGTGAGATATCAGGTGAGTTTCGTACAGCCCGTTTTCTTTTTAATGTTTTTTAAACAGCGGGGTATTACTGTGAAACTTTTCTGGATCATATGATATGTATCACTGTAATATGTGTGATTTTATATGATTTGTTGAGAACTTGTGGATTGCATGGGATTTTGCCCTTAGAACATAACTCTATCACAGAACTTAAAAGTCCTCATTCCTGAACTGTATCTAGTGAACCCATGTGGGGCCGAACGGGGAACAATGATAGTACTATCGGCTGACAACCCATTTGCTAGGAGTCTGCAACTCCCCTTGTTGTGAATGTTCGTTACCTGTTTTTAGAACTTCTTAATGTTGTGATAGACATTAAGACAATGAGGCATTAAGATGTTACCGACGGGTAGTATCTTTATAGAACGAGAACGGAGTAGTCCGAAAGGAACTAGGTACGGGTTCCATGGTTATCTGGAACTGAACATTTTGAGAACTTACATATCATATCATATTGTTGAACTTGAACATTACGATCTCACCAGCTTTGTGCTGACTTTTCAAACTAAAACATTTTGCAGGGAGACAGTGACAAACGGCGAGGATGCACTTCAAACACTTGTAATTAAATAAATCAGATATTGTAATGTTGGTTGTAACAACGATCTTTGTAATGTATTTATTTTAAGATAATTTGTGTGTTGTGATACCGGATCAAGTAGGTCACATCTCATCTCTGAGACATCACCACTATGCTTCCGCAACCTTCTCAGAATGACGAATGACATCATCTCAAGTGACGAGAGGTGAGGGTGTGACATAATTCTTCCTCTCTCTCCCTTTTGGGAGCCGTCAACCTCCACCACCCCAGTCGGGGCTGCTGTCCAGGCTGCAAGGGCCGTGTCGAGGGCACCAGGGGCTGCGTCGAAGGGCTGCATCAGGTGTCAATCCGAATGGCCGAGCAAGGGTTAGCCGGACCGTACCAAGGTAGCAAGCCGAGGACACCGGGCAGCAAACCGGGGTTGTACATGAGCCGCAAGGGGATGCAATCCTGAGTCGTGGTTGAACCGCGAACCGAGCCGAGCCAAAATATGTTTTGGACCATTCCAGTGATTCTTGGGACGAGATACAGACTCAGGTGACCGTATTGAGTCAACTAGCGAGACCGTTGTCGATCCATCGTGTGGATTTGGAATTGCTTCATAAAAGGTCGATTTCTAAAACACCATATGATTGTGTTGTTTAAAATTTAATTTCTGTTTAAACCATTTATAACTGGATTCTGATTTGGGAATTGTTTCGATTACTAATCGAAAGGTTATAAAACTTAAAAGCTTATGTTGTGTCAGATCTGATCTGTGTGTTTAATTTGGTTTTGTGAAAACTAATTTAATCAATTAATATGATTAATTGAATCTGATTAAATAAAAAGTAACCTAGAGTTCTCAACAGAATGTTGTTAAGAAATCTAATCATCGGACTCAAAGTTATAAATTCCATATCACAACCATTGAAGATTTATTGTGATAATTCAGCTGCCGTTAGTTTCTCGAACAGTAACAGTTCAACTGGGGCTGGATTGTATCTTGATACAAAGTTTTTGTTTGTAAGAGAACGAGTAGAGGAAAATAATCTTTGTATCGAATACATCAACACTAAAGAAATGCTTGCGGATCCGAAGGCCAAAGGTCTACCACCCAAAGTTTTTCAAGAACTCATAATGAAGATGGGTTTTGTTAGCAACCTTGTATAATAAGCATAATGTATTAATAAATACTATAAATTTCCTAGAATGTTTTATGTTGTCTATAATAATGTACATGTGATAATGTTATATATAGACAAATTTATACAAAACAATATTGTACATTAAATGATTTATTTCAGTCATTTTGATTTTAAGAATAATTTTTTTACTTTGAAACTTTAGTATGATTAATAGGAGTCTTGAGTTGAGTGCAATTCAATAACTGTATTTTTCTGCTATTGTTTTAACCTAAAACTTGATGAGTGTTTAACTTGGCCAAACTAAAAAAAACTCATCCTAAATGGTTTCTCGGCCAAGTGGGAGAATGTTGGAATTTCACATAAATGGCCTCAACCATTTAATTAATGTTTGCCAACTTGACATAATTGGTCCCTCTACTTTCATAATCCTATTTGATGGAAATATTTGAAAGTATAAAATAGGTTAAATGATTCTCTTTAGATGTCTGAAGTTTTAGAGAAAGAAAAAACCATTACGTATTTCTGTATTCCATTTGTTCCATGGACCAAGACATCATAACTGGATTGAATTCCAAATCATCATGGCATCATCATTTTCTTTTTCTAAATCATTGATTCTTATAAGTAACTTTTACTAATTTGATGTTCTTGTTCATATTGTGATTGATTAAATTATGATTAGGGTTTTTAGATTTCAACCATAATTGTAGATATAATCAACAAAAAACAGTCCATTTAGATTAGATTGAACAATCTTGTTTGTTAGAAGGACCCCCAGGATAAAACAATAGCAAATTAAAAAAATTAGTTTATAATTTAGATTTGAAATGAAACAACTATCAACGTACATTTTTTTCTCTCCTTAAAAAAATTGTCTGTCTCTACTAAAAAATTACACATTTAACATGTTTTGCAAGAGATAAATAAAAATAATATGTTTTGCAAGATACAAGAACCACTTAACATCCAGGTTTTAAACCTTTCAAAGTTTTTGATACATACCCATCCTAACCTGTTTTTTTTATTTTTTTTTTGTTTTAATCTACAATGTAAAACATAACAAAGGATGCGCCACCTATGCTGACACATCAATTTTAATACTTAAAAAGGAATTAACTTTTACTTTAATACTTAAAGCCGTTGACCCAACCATATCCGACCAAACCAAATTCTGAATTCGAATATCGGTTCCGATTTTTTTTTGAATTCGGTTTATTCGATTATCGGATTAAACCGAATTTAAATATAACTTTATAATTTTTATTAATAATATATATGACTGAGATCGGTTTATTGTGTTGAATTCGTTTTATTCAGATCGGTTTTTTTTAGTTTGAAAATGTTGATTTTTATTTTTTAAATAATATACGTACATTTGTGTTAGTAAACCATTCATGAAAGAGTTCGATTATTTAATAAACGAACACAAACAAAAATTTTCGTTCGGTTAGCATTCGTGAATTGCTCGAAACATGTAAAATAAAACAAACGAACACGAACAAGGACTTTCGGTTCATTTAGAATCCTATGTCTAATTCATTGGTTGTTAATTGAGAATGTCATTGGTTCTAGGAATAGGGAGGAGCTGTTAATAGATTTTGATTGTTAGTTCTAAAAACCAATATCAAGAGAATGTGCAACTTAATCTCTCTTGTAGATTGTAGGCATGAGTGAGGGTCGATCCAGTTTATTCTGAGAACGAAAGCAGAATTTTAACAGGTTGTGATTATGTGTATATATATTAAAGGGATTGGAGTGGAGTGGAAATTCCACCTTAATCCAATCGCCCTCAGAGGTAACCTTATATATATATATAGATACATACATACATACATACATACATACATACATACATACATACATACATACATACATACATACATACATACATACATACATACATACATACATACATACATACATACATACTTAAAGGTGTTATCGGGGCGCCTCTAGGGAATACTGGTTGTATGGTTTCATACGGCTCATACTGCCTTGTAATTTATCACATCAAATCCTACCTAGCTTGTCCTCACTTCATACATATAATATGGGTTATATGGTACCGTATTACTTTATGTAATAGGATCGTATAATATACAATACATATGAATAAGTAATACGAAAGGTGTAGCTTTGATCATCAGACTAAACCTTATAGGGGACGTATGGTACCATATTACCCACATTATCAGGCCCTATGATACTATACTATATATCCATATTCTAGACGTCTGAATAATAGCCTAGAGTGTATGTATGATCGGTGTCGAAGTATCAATCAAAAATACTTGTTTAACACTCAAGTACTACTGCCCAATTAGATAGGGAAACAATTAACTTGAACTAAAAACAAACAACTTAAAATAAAAGAGTTGTAAACAATTAATGGAAAAAGTGATCACTCCGGGTTTCTAATTAGTAAGACAACTAGATATGCATTAACTTGTTACATGGAAATCACATAGACATGATTCATGCTTAACTTGATGAACATGTATGATTTTGAAAACAAAGCAATGATCTCGTTGACAACTAATAACTAGACCGATTTTGTTGACTTGATTAATTACTTGTTTTACAAAAACAATGATTTCTAAAATACTTTAAAACCCAATTCCGTTAATTACCGATTCAATCAAATAATGAATGAAAAGAAAGTAACAAACTTGAAATTGGAATTGCAAAGTAAACCAGAAATCGTAATCGTTTAACAATCAAACAATATTGGATTCGCAAATCTATGAAAACAAATCAAACAACAAACCTAGCTATCACCCAGAGATGACCACTATCGGATTAGCCGGATATCACCAAACTTGAATCTTCACAATTGTTAAATAGTTGCATGATCGAATCTTTGCTTCTACGAATTAGAATGATCTTGGATTGATTTGGAGGAGTTGTAAGGCTTAAAATCGCTAGTTTCTTGCCCAGAAAATTGTCCAAAAAGGCATAGAAACGAAACCCTAGAATAGGGGTTTAAATATGGTCAAGATAAGATAAAAATCCAAGTTTCCCGGCCGTCGGCGTATGTCACACCCCGAGCCGATCGGATTTCCACGTCGGGCGGAAGGTTCCCGGGGCGCGATATCGTGAGTGATAATCGTGATGATTAGATTGTTTACATAGCATCAATGTTATGAATAACTAAAGCATAATAACATTTAAACTGAGATTACAAAGTTAAATTACAATATCAATGTTTAATAATTTAAGTGAGTAAACCTATCCAAGAATCAAATGTTTCTATCTTGTATCTGTACAAGATATCAAAAAATGTGCTTCTCCAAAATTTAACTAGGATCTATATCTGGGCATCCTAGCATGCAACCCTGAATCTTAGCTTAATCATGTGCATTACCTGAGAAAAACATGTAAGAAAACCAAGTCAACACAATGCTTGGTGAGTTCATATAGTTTTATATAAAAATATTTGAAAAAAAAAACACTTGAATGGCAACCTTAACCTCACCATTAACCACCTATACCATCTGATTCAGTATGCTTATATATAGGGCATATGTAGGGCTGAACTTACCGTTCGCCCAGCCACCGTCCCACCACATACCAAACCACATGATATATTGTTCCTGATGATAATTAAGCGTTCCATCATGTATCTTTGATTCCATAACCCTTGATTTATAGAATTTGATTATCCTGTAAATGTTTACCCTGATTTCCCAAATGACAACCTTAACCTCATCAACGACCACCTATGTTATCCAACCAAGTATGCTTATATATAGGGCATATGTAGGGGACAAGCCGCATCCACCGTCCCACCACATACCGGGCTACTTAAAATATTGTTGTTAATGATAATTAAGCATTCCATTCCCCACTATTGATCCTTAACGTTTGATTACCCTGAATATGTTTACCTTGATTCCCCCGAAATGACAACCTTAACCTCACTAACAACCAACTATGCTATCCAACCAAGTATGCTTATATATAGGGCATATGTAGGGGACAAGCCCCAGCCATCGTCCCACCACATACCGGGCTGCTTAACACATTGTTATTAATAATAATTAAGCGTTTCATTCCTAACCAACACCACATATGTTTGAGTTTGAAAATGAGTTTATGAGTTCACTTCTGTGGGGAACTGAATTTCTGGAGGGTGAATCACCAAAGGATACACCCAATGGTATTCAGTATCATTCCACAGAAACAACTACGGTGTAACGGTCTGCATCGGTGTGCAGTTAGAGGATATCCATTAGTAGGCACTAGTCCTACTAATTGATATCATAATCATCCTAGCCATCGTTACAAAACATGGATGGACAATGAAGAACACTGAATTACTAGTAGGGGTTGACTCCACAAGTCAACACGTGATGGCCAATCAGTCTGTCTTACAAGGTCCTGACAACGAAGAACACTGAATGACTAGGAGGAGTTGATACCATAGGTCAACATGCGATGGCCAATCAGTCTGTCTTACGAAGTCCTTGCTGATTGTTCAATGTTTCACCTTTCCGATACCATGTGCACATGTGCCTGTTTACCCACTTGAATCCCCTTTGTTAACATGTTTAAGTTTCTGAGTTATTGAGCATTGAGTATTGACTATTGAGCATTTGACTATGAACACCGATCACAAGCATTGACACCAAATAAAAGTATTGAGTAATTAAACAAAAGATTTTAACTTAAAGTACTTGCATCTAAAGTATTTAAGTTTAAAATATATGAACATCAAATATTCGAGTGTAAAATAACTCAGCATTAAGTAAGTAAGTATTTAAATAATGAGTTAAAAGCATCAAGCATGAGTCTTGAGTAATAGTTTTAAGCATAACAAAGTATATGTTTAAGGAAATATGCTTTTGAGAAACTGTATGAATAATGATTTGAACAAGTATATGTTTGAGTAAAGATACAATCATGACTTATAATCATGATAGTTTATAACTGAAGACATAAAGATTTAGCACAAACAAAATGAATGAACAATTCAACAATTTATAAATAATTTTATAAACAGAAGTTAATAAGCATTTCATAAAACATGGCAATAATTATATAATTCATTTATACAAAACATTTGACATGTTTCTCAGTCCCGAAGTAAAAATAAAATAGTTTGAAAAGGGACAAATGAACTCACCTTGTGTTTGAAGTGGTTGACTTATCTTAACTAAGATGCACACGCTCGTTGTAGTATTCGTTGTGATCCTGTATTGATTTCATGTCGTTTGTAGTTTATAAGTATACGTTTTAGATAAATCGTGTGCGTGTAGGTGTTAGCCCTAAGTTGGCTAACACTTGTGGGTCTCGGTCATCATTCGGCCCTGTTAACTTGTTAGTGACTTTAGAACACTCAACCCAATTAGGTTAAACACATCGTTATTGATCTAGAATCCAATTTGATTTAGTTTCATCACAATGAGATTCTAAGTTCAAGGACTTAGATTTCCTTTGTTTAAATGTTATAAGTTCTAAGCATTTTGTAAGAACTTATTAGTAAATATCAATAAAGTTATCCTTGAGAAGTGTAACATCTTAGATGCCATGATTTGCATTAAGTCTAAGAATTGTTCAAATACTTTTGTTTCTATACAAATTAAATAAATCGCCTACATTATAGATCGAGTTATTAAATGAGATTGGGCCGAATGAGTTGGGTTTGGACCCAACTAAGGTATTAGGCCAAGGGTTAGATGCGTGGGCCGAATGGCTCAAGTGGGCCAAGGAATTCACTTGGGCCTTTATAAGACTATGTGGGAGCTGAATAAATGTGTCGGGCCAATTCAAACACTATGGGCCGAATCCAACATCAATTGGGCCTAATAAAATATTTGGGCCTTGCATGTAAGTGAACCAAACTATTGGGCCCAAAGAGTTTCGTGGATTAAAGTTGTGGTGTTGGGCCGAAGTGATTAATGTTGGGATAGTTAATTGAGCTAATTACATGATGTTGGGCCAAGCAAGGACTATGGGCCGAAGGCTTAGGCTGTTGGGCCGTTTAGGTGTATGGTGACCGATAATTGCATCGGCTAGAAAGAAAAAAAGAATTGGGTTCGGCTTTCAAGCAGCGAACCTTCTTGATAGGTTCGGCCATGATGCCTTGATCAGACTAGGTTCGCCGCCCCTTGAGTCCGGTGGTCTTATGGGTTCGCCTAATGGCTCGTGGCTTCCCTAAGGTTCGTGACTCTTGCATGGTTCGGCTAGAGTTCGCTCCAAGGTTCGTGACAGGAGTTAGGTTCTGGACCAAGGTTCGGGCTGCATGGTTAAGGTTCGCCTGCAATGTAAGCAACAAGGTTCGGTCATGGTACGAGCATAAGGGTTCGGCTGCTTAGCTGGGCATGGAAGGTTCGCCAATAGAGAGAAGGTTCGCCTTACTGGAAATGGTTCGACTGTGTTTTGCTACAATGTTCGCTTCCCTATGTCCAGTGTTTAGGGTTCGGCCAAGACATCGAAGGTTCGGCCGGCTGAGCAAGCCACGAACCTGTATCATCACCGTCTTCCATCATGCCCAACATGTTTCAATCGTTTTCTACAACAATCTAGTGGCAAACCATGGGTTGTTTCAAGGTTACTAAGGGTTTAAAAACCGTTTAACGTTGCAAAACTACAAGGACTCGTGAAACACTTTAAACCGAATTTAATCTAGAGATTTACCTCGCTAATGGTGGTTAAACATTCAGATCTTTTGTACTTCCTTGTAGAGGGAGTCGAGAGCTTCGCGTGGACACCAAGAATGCGCGATTTCACCAAGAAATGACCAAGATCTTGTAGTTTGAAGTTGGTAATTCTTGAGAGAGAGAGAGAGAGAGGTGGACAGGAATTGAGCTCGAGAGAGAGAGAGATGAGAGAAAAATGAGAGTGAAGTCTCATTTTAGGGTTTTTATATCCCGAGGGTGTTCGGGCTAGTTTCGGTTGCTCGGTTCTCGTTTCCGTTGCGTTTCCGGATCGTAACGCACGTAATTTCATAATTTAAATAAAAAGGTTTTAATTTAAATTGTTTTAAAGGTTGTAATTCCTAATAAATACTAAATATTTAATTTTCTTGAATTATTTGTCGTAATTTATTATTTTACGTGTTTCGTTATTTCTTTCGCGTAGTTTACGTATTTTAAATTAAAATAATTTCTTTTAATTTATTTCTGATGAGTTTCAAAATTGTAAAAGATAAAAGATTATATTTCCTTAAATTTATTATCATTCGAATCGTCTTCTTTTCGTTTCGTCAGAAAACGTCACTTACGCGAGTTTTCGTACAGAGCGCTAATTGTACGAACACGATCGTACGTTTCACTTTCTGATTTTGTTTTCTACTTTTCAGTCATCGTTTCAGATCGTTAAACTTTCAGATCTATTCGTACAGATCGTCACCTGTACGAATAATTCATCTGTTTAGCATTCTGTAACAACAGCCGTTATGGTTTTATTTTGTTTATCCTCACATACGTTTATACTTAATAATTACAAATCAAACATGTATGCATATGTTCATGGTTGTCTGATGTGTTTCTGACTGTTTAATCCATGAGGTTTAAATCAGGATTTCAGAAACATAGTATAATAGTTTGTGTTTAGCATCAAGTGTCACTAGTCTTTACCTAGTTTACATAGCTTGTACTTGAGTTACTGTTTAATCTACTGTGTAACTTACTGTTCCGGTAACGATAGATGTTACAGTCTCCCTTTGTTAAAGAAATTTCGTCCCGAAATTATCGGTACAACTTTCTTTGTAAACAAGTGGAAAGAATTGTGTATGGTGTGAGACTTTTACACTCCCAGATTAAACTCTGGGTTGTGCTTATGATTTCTTATGTATAGCCTCAGAGTTTTGCTAGTCTTATTGCTCATAGTTGTCTTACTGTTTCTGCTTGCTAAGTCTCGATATGATTCTATCACCTTATTGTTCAAAACTAATTGATGCTATGAGCATCAGTTGTTACACAATCTTAGTGGTAGTTATGTTTTCCTATGTATGTTATGTGCATTAACCAAGGATCCTTTCATTGTTTCTATTGTAATAAAAGAATTCCTAAGTTCCATGGAATACTTATAGAATTATACTAACAGGAATAAGATAGGTTTCTTATTCATACTAGTATCAAAATGAAACGAGCACTTATGGTTTAAACATATCACATACCAGTACTCATCTTTGGTATATCCTTGTCTTGTATCCGCAACTGATTCTCCCGGTCTACTTATGTAGCTTAACTATGATTCCAGCACAGTTCTAATCATTCATCCTTTATTAACATCCTAGAACCAAGGTTTCCCCAAATTGAGTAATTCGATTTATATGAGGTCTAGGTGGAAAGTGACAACTTATACGCTGGTCTTAGCAATTGACTTTCTATGGCTTTTAGTGTTCTAATTAGATAAGGTCCTCTTTCTAATTATCAAGAATTACCCTATCTTTATTAATTATTCAACGCTTATTTGACCTAAGGAATTCTTAGGTTACTATTCCGATTATCTTATCGGTCCCGAATTTGCTTACAGTTATCTTAGATCTATTGTTTCTAAAATCACCACATATCAAGCATTTCTAATTAATACATCAATAAATAATTCATCGTAACATGATGAAACTTGCATACCTATGGAGTCATCGGACTCCGAGTGATCTCCAGGAGCCGGTAAGGCAAGAAATTTCTCAGTCATTACTGGGTCAGCTAGAGGCATCCTCCTAGGGCAGTCCCTCGCGAAATGTCCGAGCATTCCGCATGTGTAGCAGTTGTAGTTATGTTGAGAGAGAGTAGAGGTACTTGCCCTTTGTTCCTGTTTCGTAATGGAAATAAACCGACACTGTTGGATCCAGTGCCCGTATTTCCCACAATTCAGACAGTGTCTACAAGGTTTCTTCTCGTCATGGTGAAAACCACATGTGGCACATTTAGGATATATGCCAACATATTGACGGGGAATGTGGGTCATTGGTAAACTGCATTGTTGCATCCAGTGGCCCGCCTTCTCACAGCGTGTGCATCGTACACATGGAAGTTCAGCCCGATGATAATAGTGACAAGCTGAACAGAGAGGGGTTTTTCCCTCATAATGAGCACTGACTCCTGTAGTCAAATCTGGCAGAATTTGACTGATAGGTACAGCTTCAGTGTAGTTCACAGTTATCTTTCGCCTTTTTGCGGAACGACGTTTAGGTTTCTTGCTGGTTTCTCCTTTCTCCGGTTCCTTCTTCTCTGCAGAAAGGAGTGGGAAGTTCCTAGCAAACTCCTCACTGTTCCGGATCCGGGAATGATTCCAGGAAGAACCGCCATCAACTCTTCAGTGATCAGAGTTGCGAGTGCATCGACTGCTGGATCCATCTCCTGTGAAGGAAGAGACGGTGTTGGTTGTCTTCTTGGTGACATTCTGATCGTAACCAATAGAATATTGGTTAGTGCAATGATCAAACGCAGAAGACACAAAGCAAGTAAATTCCTAATTCCTGTGTTCTCTACATGAAGGGTCCCTAAGTTATAGTCTAGGCCAAATCGTTTAAATAAATGACCTATTATTCTCTATAACCTTGAGCTCTGACACCAATCTGTCACACCCCGAGCCGGCGGGGTTGGATCGGATTTCCCCGTCGGGCGAAAGGTTCCCGGGGCGCGATATCGTGAGTGATAATCGTGATGATCAGATTGTTTACATAGCATCAATGTTATGAATAACTAAAGCACAATAACATTTAAACTGAGATTACAAAGTTAAATTACAATATCAATGTTTAATAATTTAAGTGAGTAAGCCTATCCAAGATATCAAAAGATGTGCTTCTCCAAAAGTTAACTAGGATCTATATCTGGGCATCCTAGCATGCAACCCTGAATCTTAGCTTAATCCTGTGCATTACCTAAGAAAAACATGTAAGAAAACCAAGTCAACACAATGGTTGGTGAGTTCATATAGTTTTATATAAAAATATTTGAAAAAAAACACTTGAATGGCAACCTTAACCTCACCATTAACCACCTATACCATCTGATTCAGTATGCTTATATATAGGGCATATGTAGGGTTGAACTTACCGTTCGCCCAGCCACCATCCCACCACATACCAAACCACATGATATATTGTTCCTAATGATAATTAAGCGTTCCATCCTGTATCTTTGATTCCATAACCCTTGATTTATAGAATTTGATTATCCTGTAAATGTTTACCCTAATTTCCCAAATGACAACCTTAACCTCATCAACGACCACCTATGTTATCCAACCAAGTATGCTTATATATAGGGCATATGTAGGGGACAAGCCCCAGCCACCGTCCCACCACATACCGGGCTACTTAACATATTGTTGTTAATGATAATTAAGCATTCCATTCCCCACTATTGATCCTTAACGTTTGATTACCCTGAATATGTTTACCTTGATTCCCCCGAAATGACAACCTTAACCTCACTAACAACCAACTATGCTATCCAACCAAGTATGCTTATATATAGGGCATATGTAGGGGACAAGCCCCAGTGTCACACCCCCAATTTCCCACTCGTGGTGTTAGTCCACGTGGGTGTGACGTGGCCAAAATCACAGCTCAAGGTCATATAGAACATTTCTATATGCGTTTACAAATCCAATGTTTGACACATACACTTAATAAAATAGTTTGCAGCGGAATTGATAAAGTAATGCAGCGGAATTAAAATAAGTTAAATACATGCAGCGGAAAATACTTGTTTAAACATGGAAAGTAAATTGTCAGACAACACAACGTTTAGTACATAAACTTAAAGGAAATTGTTTTTCAAAAGATAGATATCATGAATGCGGGATCCTATGCTCAAAATCCCTAATGTGCATTCCTGCTCCATAGCCTGCTAGTTACCTGAGAATACAAGTTTAAGAAAAAGCGTCAACACAATGGTTGGTGAGTTCACAGGTTTTGATATACATATAGTAATATAAGTGTGTCATGCTGTTTATCAATGTTAGTACCGAGCCCTAGGCTCCAAGTGTCAGTGCGTCACTACCGAACTAGACTTGTTTGTCCTTGCCTCCACTGTGTCTCGTACACACTGTAAATTAGGTCAAGTTTGCACGGGTTATGACCTCCAGTCAACATGGTGACCGATAATTGCATCGGCTAGAAAGAAAAAAAGAATTGGGTTCGGCTTTCAAGCAGCGAACCTTCTTGATAGGTTCGGCCATGATGCCTTGATCAGACTAGGTTCGCCGCCCCTTGAGTCCGGTGATCTTATGGGTTCGCCTAATGGCTCGTGGCTTCCCTAAGGTTCGTGACTCTTGCATGGTTCGGCTAGGGTTCGCTCCAAGGTTCGTGATAGGAGTTAGGTTCGTGGACCAAGGGTTTGGGCTGCATGGTTAAGGTTCGCCTGCAATGTAAGCAACAAGGTTCGGTCATGGTACGAGCATAAGGGTTCGGCTGCTTAGCTGGGCATGGAAGGTTCGCCAATAGAGAGAAGGTTCACCTTACTGGAAATGGTTCGACTGTGTTTTGCTACAAGGTTCGCTTCCCATGTCCAGTGTTTAGGGTTCGGCTAAGACCTCGAAGGTTCGGCTGGCTGAGCAAGCCACGAACCTGTATCATCACCGTCTTCCATCATGCCCAACATGTTTCAATCGTTTTCTACAACAATCTAGTGGCAAACCATGGGTTGTTTCAAGGTTACTAAGGGTTTAAAAACCGTTTAACGTTGCAAAACTACAAGGACTCGTGAAACACTTTAAACCGAATTTAATCTAGAGATTTACCTCGCTAATGGTGGTTAAACGTTCAGATCTTTTGTACTTCCTTGTAGAGGGAGTCGAGAGCTTCGCGTGGACACCAAGAATGCACGATTTCACTAAGAAATGACCAAGATCTTGTAGTTTGAAGTTGGTAATTCTTGAGAGAGAGAGAGAGAGAGAGGTGGACAGGAATTGAGCTAGAGAGAGAGATGAGAGAAAAATGAGAGTGAAGTCTCATTTTAGGGTTTTTATATCCCGAGGGTGTTCGCGCTAGTTTCGGTTGCTCGGTTCTCGTTTCCGTTGTGTTTCCGGATCGTAACGCGCGTAATTTCATAATTTAAATAAAATGGTTTTAATTTAAATTGTTTTAAAGGTTGTAATTCCTAATAAATACTAAATATTTAATTTTCTTGAATTTTTTGTCGTAATTTATTATTTTACGTGTTTCGTTATTTTTTCGCGTAGTTTACGTATTTTAAATTAAAATGATTTCTTTTAATTTATTTCTGATGAGTTTCAAAATTGTAAAACAGGAAAGATTATATTTCCTTAAATTTATTATCGTTCGAATCGTCTTCGTTTCGTTTCGTCAGAAAACATCACTTACGCGCGTTTTCGTACAGAGCGCTAACTGTACAAACACGATCGTACGTTTCACTTTCTGATTTTGTTTTCTACTTTTCAGTCAGCATTCTGTAACAACAGCCGTTATGGTTTTATTTTGTTTATCCTCACATACGTTTATACTTAATAATTACAAATCAAACATGTATGCATCTGTTCATGGTTGTCTGATGTGTTTCTGACTGTTTAAACCATGAGGTTTAAATCAGGATTTCAGAAACATAGTATAATAGTTTGTGTTTAGCATCAAGTGTCACTAGTCTTTACCTAGTTTACATAGCTTGTACTTGAGTTACTGTTCAATCTACTGTGCAACTTACTGTTCCGGTAACGTTTCCGGCACATATGTTACAGCGTATGATACGCCAGGCCTCGGCATATCATGCACCCAAACAGGTACATTACGGTCGAGATTTTCTGCCAACGCTGACATTTGGGCGTACTGTACTCTGGCCGTGTGATACGCCCGCCTAGACTTCACCAACAGCTTCGTCTCATTGAGAAACACGATTTTCATATATTATGGGCCCCGTAATTCATCTCCTAGCCCAAGATATGCCTCCGTCAAGTTTTAGCCTTTCGAACTTCATTTATTTGCACTTTTAACCCCTTGACTTCTCTTCTAATCACCCAATCGGCTCTCGAACACATCCTTAGCCTCTTAACACCTGAAAATCATAAACACACTCAAAGTAACCGTGTTTCGAACGGAGAACCTATAAAATCACACAATTGCACTTAAAACAATCACACCAAAGCACTACGTGATCAATGTATAAGACAAGACTTTCAACAATAAAGTCTATTTATGCATAAAAGTAAAAACCAAACAACGCATCCCAAGACTTGGGATCAACATAATTGAAATAGACAATAATAGTTGTTTTCAAATATAAAAGAGAATTATAAAAACAAAACTCATTATTTATTTTTGTAAGATTTTAAAACTGAAAAATAATTAACTAATTTTCTTTTATAGTAGTAGCTTGTACCATCCCACTGTTCCTAGTAAAGAAATTTAATTTGTCAAATCTAAACAGTATTTATCAAAGAGCGTTTGTATATTGAGGAATGCTAGGAACTTGTAATAAGAGATAGATTAAAAGTAATTTAAATGAAATCAAGGCTTTGTTTTAATTTGGCGTTCTTGGTCAACAAAATGTTACTGATTAATTTAATAATTAATTAAAATATATTTAAATTGTATGCAATTAGAGTTAACTTATACTTTAGAAATGATGTTAGGTATGCTATATGTGGTTTAAACAATATACACTATCCTCGATCGATGGAGTGTTTCTTTCGAGACTAAAATACAAATATAATATTTTGTTTTTAATTAAAGTTTGCATGCTATTTGTATTTTAAAATCACTTTTATTGAATCGCTAATTTTTGGATCACTGGACCACTGAAGTATCATCATATCACCAGTACTATCTGATTATCTTTACCACCAAATCACTAATTCTAGAGGAAACTTAATACTTTAAGAAACCTCCTTGTGGGATTCGAACACAAGATTATTTGGTTCCTGAGTTTTATCCCACCACCAAGATAGGCTAGGCTGTAATGCCTTTGGTTTTAAAATCACTTAATTTAGATAATCAATGCGATCAAGTTATTTAAAGGGAACCACTCACGTGGTGTAGTGTATGTTTACTATTTACCTATTTTAAGCTAGCTATCAATTAACTTGATCTATGTATTTTATAATTGTATTTTTAACAGACTTTTTGGCTGTAAGAACAAATAGCCAAAAGTGAAGGGACCAAAGTGAAACAAGCTCGACTATAAAAGGTTATGTTATGAGCAATCCCTTTCACAAAATAAAAAAAATGGATATCTTTAACAAGAAATCATTGCTCTTTGTCTTTACAATAATCACTCTTCTTATACGTTCTTCCTATGCAGATGATCACGCCCCTAAACCTTGGTACATGATCCTTTTCTTTATATTTTATAAAAATGTTTAAATTTTTTATAACTTTCTTGAATATAACATGATTATAATAATAATATAATGGTATAATTAAGAAGTGCAGGTTAGAGGATTCTGAGTTGGTTATTCTTAAAACTTTACCCAGATTCGTTACCAACTATATAGGAAAGCTAGGGAAGCAAAAGGCGCTTGGTCCAAAATATAAGCAGGGTTTTAAGATCGGGTTGGAAACTGGTCAACAAACTTATGAAATAACTACCGGATGTGTGGATATATACAAATGCAAAGCAAATAACCCTCTTTGTAGAGGCTATTGTGTTTACCAAATGGCAGCTGCAACGGGTAAGTTTACCCGTTGCGTGAAACGTTGCGGCATACCGCAAGAAAAATGCTATTACAACCCTCACGGTGGTGTTGCATGTCCTAATAAATAGGGGATGGACATGGCTATTGTTTTATTTTGGTAAACAAGTGATTATTAGATTTAAACAAGTTAAGATCAAACTCGAATATCTTTTTTTTTTCTTTTTTTTTTCGTTTTCGTTTTGCACTGTGTTGTATCGTTTGCTATTGTATGGTATAAAGCACTAGTGTGCTTAATTGTCACGATGGATGGTGTGTACTTCCTTGTTAATGTATGGTTGAATAAAGAATGTGTTTGATTGTGTTTAATTTGTGTCAAAAAGATATTATGGTTTAATTTCTATATATGTTGATGATTTTTCCATGTCTTTTTGATATAATAATTTATAATTTGTGTCAAAAAGATATTATGGTTTAATTTATAATTATTAGCATAGCTCATGAAGTTGAGGAGGATGAGTCTCAAATGCGAGAGTTGAGGTTTAGTTAGTTTATTTCTTCTAAAGTGCTAAAGAAATGAAAGAGTTAATTTATAATATAAATCAATTTCTTAATTAATTATATATATTAAATTTCCATGACCGGTTTTTGAAGTGTTGAGTTTGTTCTAATTTGTGGTTAATAAAATTTAAAATAAGTAAATAACGCTACACTTACAAAATTTTATACCTATTATTAGTAATTCTTTTTTTTTTTAATAATTTTAACTTTGAACATATTTATGAACCATATATCTCTACTCACCTTAGAAGTGGCAAAAACATTACCATACATTGAAGAATTTTTTTTAAAAGTGGGGTTTTTTGTCTCCTAGTGATCAAAAATAGGTTCAGATTTTTTTTCTTTTCATAAGGGGGTATCTCGCCCCTGTGAATGGCGACATCTGACGTGCGTCAGAGATTAATTAGTTTAATTACACTAGACATCGCCACTGCTACGGGCGACATCTAGGTGGCATTCCACATCATCCACTTATTTACCACATGTATATTCAAACGGAAAAAATGAAAAAAAAAAAGAAAAAGGAGAAGTCGCCCCTACGAATGGCGAGATCTGACAAAAAAGGACAATGAATAGTGTGTCGCCCTTGCCAGTGGCGACTTCTGGTACACTGGTACAACTGAATAGTGTCTCGCGTAGACCAAGGAATAGTGTCTTGTACACTCACTCGATTAAAGAAAAAAAAACAAATGTCACATGGCTCAAACACTGATATTTGGTATAAATTTTTTTGAAACAAAACCACCTACCACATTTTATATATACATTTATTAACCATATAATTATAAAAAAACCACACCTAACAAACACTGATATTTAAGATTAAAATTATACATTCAAATAACATGTAGGTGTGGTTTTTATAGAATTATATGGTTAATAAATGTATATGTAAAATGTGGTAGGTGGTTTTGTTTCAAAAAAAATTATACCAAATATCAGTGTTTGAGCCATGTGACATTTGTTTTTTTTTCTTTAATCGAGTGAGTGTACAAGACACTATTTCTTGGTCTACGCGAGACACTATTCAGTTGTACCAGTGTACCAGAAGTCGCCATTGGCAAGGGCGACGCACTATTCATTGTCCTTTTTATCAGATCTCGCCATTCGTAGGGGCGACTTCTCCTTTTTTTTTCATTTTTTCCGTTTTAATATACATGTGGTAAATAAGTGGATGATGTGGAATGCCACCTAGATGTCGCCCGTAGCAGTGGAGATATCTAGTGTAATTAAACTAATTAATTTCTGACGCACGTCAGATGTCGCCATTCACAGGGGCGAGATACCCCCTTGTGAAAAGAAAAAAAATCTGGACCTATTTTTGATCACTAGGAGACAAAAAACCCCACTTTTAAAAAAAATTCTACATTGAATCATATGTATTTCTTATACATGTTAATGTTATGTCTGCTGTTGTATTATTTGATTATAGAACCTCTAGAAGTTTTGTGTCTCCTATGTTTTGTCCCTTGCTTGGTACACCAACTAACAAGTTGGAGAAATCATTTGAGGTGGAAACTGCAATGTGTAGGATGACTAAGATAAAGATAATCTAGATTCTTTTTCATAGATCTACAAAAGTTGCCTAGGTCATGTGATCTTAGGAGGTTAATTTTGACATTTTCTTGGGTGTAATAAAAGTTTAATTTAGATGCTTGGAACTAATGGAAGATAGATATCGACATATAGGTGGTGTGCGGTTGATAGCATATCTATCTTTATAATAGTTGAGAAGTTAAAGTTTTCAGGGAAAATTTTATTTTAAAAATATTGTTTCTTTGATTCTTGCATTGGATTCAACGTATGAAAACGATTCGTTTAATTTTAATAAATTAGTGCATTTAAATCTATAATATTTCTAAATGAAATGGCTAAAAGCACCACTGCTAATAAGTATCCACAAAAAATAGTCGTATAGCTCAATATCATCATACTTACGTGCATTATTAAAAACTTATATTGTGGGTTTGTGTATGACCTCATAAGAAAGATTCATTTTCGAGAGGGAAACAACCTGGATCACCAGATAAGACCCCTAAATGATCTCTTAGTGATAAAGAAGGTAGGGGTGTCACACCCAACTGACAACAAATACGTTGGAGTGTGATTTGTGATTGTCTAATAACTTATGGTACTATTATAATGTTTAAATAATTTAGTTCATACAAATATTCATTCAAGGAACCAATTTGTTACATAAGTTAAAATCCAATGATACAAAACAAAATGCTAAATATTGTTTAAAAATCTTTCTAATTCTACTAAACATATCCTAAGTCTTCACCAAGTCTTCTCCCATACATGTTACATATGTTATATTGTCAATCTATTAAAACATTTTAGGACAAAATATATAACTATTATAAATAAATTAATACATCATTATTTTATTATACTTAGATTATTCTTTAAAATTATTTAATGATATAAAAACTATTAATCAAAAATTCTTATTTTGTTGAAATTATATTTGAACCTTAAATCACTAAATTATTATTCAATAATCATTATAATTTAAACTTTAAATCCTTATCTAATTTAAATCATAAACTTTTATGGTAAAACTAAAATGATTTTATTTTTAATTAACCAATAATTAAAAACCTTTTTGAACAAAACAATTTATAAACATTCAACTATTAAACTTGATTATCTATCGTAGCTATACTAAGAATACCATAGAAAGCTATAGCTATACTAGCTTATACTTATTTGAACTATTTAGATTGATATGATTGTTTTTGGATATTTGAACCACAACTTGGCATCTATTGTAAGTTATCAACTCATCTATCAAGGTGAGCTCTTCATATTGAATAACAATACTTGTGATGACTTATGATGAATTCTTTAAGTTTAGCATTCTTTTATAATACTTGTAAGAACATAGACTTAAGTTTATTGTCACTTAGACTAGTATTACTTTTTTTTTACTCACAAATATATTATAACTTGTATTAGTGCTCACCAACTATGCAAATTGTTGACAAACTGTATTTACATGTGTGACAGAGAAATGAAGGTTGATGAAGACATATTCTAAGACTAGAGGACCTAGTTTATAAAATAAACAATTTTTGTCGTGTTTTCTTTTGTATTGTTGGTTTCAAAATTGCTATGTTTGAATATTTGGATGTTGAATGGTTATTTGAATGTTTAATATAGATGTTTAAATATAAAAACTTTAATAGTATCCCATGGGATTTTGAAAAATCAAACTCGCACTCCAATATATTCCACCGTTGGTTTGGGTATGACACTTTTCCCAGGAGATGTAGATCAAACTAACATGTATTAAAAGAATCAACTAGAAATTCATATTCAGACTTGAATACCTATTTTAAAAAGATTAAGATATTTGAACTATCAGAAACGTTTGGCGTTTGACTCATATTGTGACATTGTGTTATGCGGGCCCTAGCTGGGTGCCACACTGACCTGATCACCATTAACATGGACTGGCTGTCTCCCTCGCAATATGAGCAATCAGATGCCCATGGACCATTTTTTTTCATCATTCGATGGTAAAAATAAGGTTTCAAAGAAATCTTTTGTTTATAGATACAACACTTACCAACAGGGTTGTCAAAAATGATTACAAATTTACGCTCGCTTAATACTCGTTCGGAAAAAGCTCTAATAAAACTCGTTCTAATTTTGCTCGGTTTAAACAAACCGAGTATGCTCGGTTCGGTTTCTAAACAAGCCTAGCATGAGTCAATGTAAGCTCGCTCCGATAGTCACTCATTTAGCATGCTCGTTTTGTCTCGTTTAAGTATAACTAAGTTATCTATATATATATATTAAGAGTAACATGTTAAAAACTTTTAAACATGAATGATGTTAGTATATTCAAATTAACGAATAATAATATTGATTAACTATTTAAACATTTTAATATTTTTTATGCTTTCATATTAGGGATATTCACGATCTGGTTTTCACGATTTTTTAGTGGAACCATAAACCAAACCGTTAATAACAATTTTTGAATAATGAAAACAAAAACAAAACTGTTAAAAATAAAAACTCAACCAAACTGAACCGTTAAACCGTTTGGTTTACGGTTTGGACATTTTAGGTTTGGGCCAACCTTAAAAATAAAAACTGAAATGTTTTATGATTGAAGAAAAACCAAGAAAACTCATACTTACCGATAAATTTTTAAAGAAAATTTCGTAAATCTTTTATTATAAGGTTGTTAAAAATGTTATAATCGGAAATAAAATTTTAATAAAGATATGTAAATAGTATGTGTAACATACAAGTTACATATATGTAATAACATGAAATAATTTTTTTTAATATTTTTATACATTTTTTACCTTATAATTATAGGGAAAAAAAATAAATAATGAAAAAAATTTATTTGGTAATGATTGTGACTAGTTTTCTTTAAAATGATGGTTTTCAAAGAAACACTACACTATATATATATATATATATATATATATATATATATATATAGGGGAGGGTTATTTTGAAAACCTACTTGAGATGAAAAAAATTGAAAACAATGGAAAAACCATCAAAAATATTTTTTTTTTTCATTTTTTTTACTGTTTAATTACATCATTAGGGTCATTTTTATAAAAAAATAAAAAAGCGCCGACTATATTTTTTTTAAAAAATTAATAAAAAAACTGATGTAACATAGACGTAACATCGCTGTACAGGTCTGAAAGAAGGAGTTATGTAAGTGTTACATTTTTGTTTTATTACTTTTTTTAAAATTTTTTGGTCGGCGCTTTTTTTATATTCTTTTATAAAAATAACCCTAATAATGTTACAAAATTACAAAAAAATTAGAAAAAAAACTTTTGTTACATAGGATTTTTTAAGGTTTTTCAACTTAAGTGGGTTTTCATTTTATACATGCCCTATATATATATATATTTCATATGTTGCCTAAATCATCAAATTTAGCTATCTAAGCTATCTATTTACTATGTGTGCATGTATGTATGTGCGTGTGTATCAGATGATCCGGTCCGGTTTTTTAATGAAAACCATAATAATGTTACAAAAACTATAAAAAAATTAGAAAAAAAACTTTTGTTACATAGGATTTTTAAGGTTTTTCAACTTAAGTGGGTTTTCATTTTATACATGCCCTATATATATATATATATATATATATATATATTTCAAATGTTGCCTAAATCATCAAATTTAGCTATCTAAGCTATCTATTTACTATGTGTGCATGTATGTATGTGCGTGTGTATCAGATGATCCGGTCCGATTTTTTAATGAAAGCCATAAACTATCGTTCACTATGGTTTCAAACTTTTGAAACCGACCAACTAAATGTTTTGAAAATAAAACTGACTGCGAATCCAAATCGATGACAGGATTGGGTGGTTTTTCGGTCTAAAACCCAACTGTGAACACCCTATTTCGTAGTGTGACATTTGTAATTATGAACTTTATATTTGTTTCGAATTTGTATGTGGTTAAACTTATTATTTTTTAATTATTGAGTTTGAAATTGTTATAAATATTTTGAATTTGTATTAAATTTTATTTTGAAACCAAGACAAACCAAACAAAGCCAAATTGCTCGAGTTTACAACGAGTCGAGACCAGAAGACAACATTTGGCTCAATTTTACAAATCTGAACCAAACCGAGCCGCTCAATAATAAGATATAGTTAAACTACAGCTTTAAATTTACTTTAATGTGGGCCTCAAAGTAATAACATATAGTTATTCGGTTATCGAAATAAGGGTTAACAATTGAACCCTTCCCTATATATATAGGGGATGGTTCCATTGTTATATATATATATATATATATATATATATATATATATATAGGGGATGGTTCCATTGTTAACCCACCTTAATTGTGGTAACCCAAATAACTTTCACAAGATCAACCTAAATCTTTGGTTTTTTTTATGACCTTTATTACACTAGTGCAAGACTATGTTATTTTATGTTTATGAGCTAATTCACGAGGGTACGCGAAATTGCACTGGTGTAAAGTCTTAGCATTTTTCGTAACATTTAAAATTTGTCAAAAATTTACACTAGTTCAATTTCGCGTATGCTCGTGAATTAGCTCATAAACATAAAAGAACATAGTATTGTACATGTATAATAAAGGTCATGAAAAAAAAAGCAAAAATTTGGGTTTAGCTTATGAGAGTTATTTGGGTTACGACAATTAATGACGGCTATTAAAATAACCAAACCCTATATATATATATATATATAGGGATTGAATCCTATGAAAACTCAATTTTAGAGAAAAAACCCTTAAAATCTATGTGAGTTATTGATTTGGAATCTTGAAAATAAATATGTGGTCTAAATTAAACCTGAATAAAAAATTGGGTTTTGAATAAAAAAATAATCCTTAAATATGCAATAACCCGTTAAGATCAAGCCTAATCTTCGATTTTTTTAACATCATTGTAAACACATTTAGATCACAAAGTTTTGTGTATGTAGATCACGAAGTTTTGCATATGTAATTCAAAAGGTTTCGCATGTAACTTATAAAGTAACATATATGTAACTAGTATGTGTAGTATATAAGTTATATATATGTAATAAGCTAAAATACAATTTTTTTTTATTTTTTTTGCATTTCTTATCTTATAATAAAAAATAAAAATGAAAAAACAAAAAAAATAGTAATGATTGTAATTAGTTTTTTTAGTTTCTTTAAAATAGTGGTTTTCTTAAAAAATCTCCCAATATATGTGTACGTACACACATAGGCATCCAATTGGCATCTGGTCATTTTGAATAATCAACGCCACTTGTTTAAGGGGGACCTTGTACTCATGCAAGTGATGTATTTACGTACCTCTTATTTGTCTATATATCAACATGTTAGATTCGATGTATTTTATTTTATACTAGTATTTTGACCCGCCACATGTTGCGGCGGCGTCATAACGGTTAGTAATTAAATTTATACTATCGACTAAAAACATATAGGGATAGACTTTTAAGTGACGTCTTACAAAATTTATGAATGGAACGTAAAATTATAAGAGTTAATCATAAAAGTTTTAACATTAAATGTATAAATAAACTTTTAACTCTACAAACTTAAGGAGGGTCAAATCGACGCTCTATGAAGTCTAGGGATAGAGCATAAAAGTTTTGATATTGAGTGCAAAGGTAAACTTTAAATTCTAAAAGGTAGTTGTTATAAATGTGTTCGATTGGACTAATGAGTATTCGATTTTGATAGTATACTCCTAAGGAATATGAACTCAAAACACAAATTGTTAATTTATAAAACTAAACCATAAAAAAGTTACGTTTCTCAATTACTATTATCATTCTCTGTTTAGAAATATTTAATTATTATTATTATTTAATTATTAGTATTATTTAAATATTTTTATTAGGTAAATAGTTTGTGAATTAATTACAAATAAAATATGTGAATATTAAAAGTATGTGAGTAAAGTATGAGGGAGCTTTAAAAATAAGAGTTCAAAGTTCAGGGTCAAAAGTCTAACTTTTGATTTAATTCAAGTTTGAGACCCCCTTTGTTGCGGCCTGCGGTCGTAATATCGTTGCAACCTTTTGAAACGCTTTGATCAACAGTCGTATTTTGAAGCGGTTCATTTAGAAAGAAAAGCACTCCAGAAGTAGACACGGATGTAAGAAAATTTTATTTTTAGTTAAGTAACAAAAGAGGTAAATTAGAAATTTGAGGAAGTTAAAGTAATATTTACAAAGTTTTTTTTGAAATTTAAGGAGTTTTAACTCTGAAATCATATGATGAAGATTTAAAGTCTAAAGATCAGTTGCAACTGGAAAAAAAAGTGAAAAAAAGAGAGATTATTAAAAATAGTTGGGAAAAAGATGGGAGAATATGAAAAAAAAGGTTAAAGATAAAAAGATTAGGTTAAAAAATGATGAATTAATTAAAAGGAAAATGCAATTAAAATATTTAATATAAAAATATAAAGAGGAAAAAGGAAAAATAAAAAAAAAAGAAAAAAAAAACCACGTCGGCTGGCCACCGACGTTGGTTTGTATATATATAGGTAATTGTATTTTTGTATGGACTAATTAAAAACAAGTAGCCAAAAGTGAAGGGACCAAAGTGAAATAAACTCAACTATAAAAGCCCGATTATATTCAGAGCTCCTTCCACTCCCAAAATAATAATAATAAAAAAAAAATGCATATCTTCACCAAGAAATCAATGCTCTTTGTCTTTACAATAGTCACTCTTCTTATATGTTCTTCATCTTCCTATGCAGATGATCACCTCCCTCAACCTCGGTACGTACATATCGATCCTCAATATATATCATTTCTTGCAATGATCAGTTAAATATGTAATAATAATATTTAAGCTTATATATATATATATATATATATATATCTTTTATCTTATATAATATACACGCACACACCTAGGGTTGTAAACGAACCGAATAAGCACGAACGAGCCATTGTCTGTGTTCGTTCGTTTAACAATTTACTTGTTCACGAACGGTTTATGAACACTTATCGAATGGAAAATTTTGTTCGTGGTTGTTCATTAACATAAACGAACACATATTATTTTAAAAAGAAAATTTAGCATTTTGAATCTCAAATATTAGACATAATTATCTTAAAGTTAAACACTTAATATTAAAATCAAAAATAAATTTCTTTAAATTGAGCAAAAATAAAATAATAATTGTTAATAAAATTACTTAAAATTAATATTTCAAATATCAGAGTTTTGAATTACTATGTTTTTAACAAGAATATAAACATATTTAACAAATATTAAATGAACATAAACAGACGTTAACGAACATAAACGAACACCTTACAAAACGTTCACGAACACAAATGAACGAACGCGACATCTGTTTATGCTCGTTCATTTAACTAAACGGACAAAATTTCTTGTTCGTGTTCGTTCATTTATTAAATGAACAAAGATAAACGAACTTCCTGTCAAACGGTTCACGAATGGTTCGTTGAACATTCAGTTTGTTTACAGCCTTACACATACCCATGCATGCATGCATGCATGAGAATAGATATAACAATTATAAGATGTGCGCGCATGCATGCATGAATGCAGGTTTGAGGATTCTGAATTGCGGTTTCTTACCAACCCGCCCCAATTCCTTACCAAATTTTTAGGATACCTAGAGAGGCTAAAAGCGCTTGGTCGAAGGAATGCTGAGGGGTTTAAGGTCGGGGTAGAGAGAGCTAAACAAATTTACGAAGTAACTGCCCAATGTTCGAAGAAATACAAATGCAATGAGGCTAACCCTTTGTGTGGAGGCTATTGTGTTTACAAACTTGGAGCAAGCACCGGTAAGTTTGAGGGTTGCACAAAGCACTGTGGCGTACCAAAAGAAAAATGCTATTTTGTCCCTCCTCGTGGTGTTAAATGCACCAAAATTTAGGGAATGTTTGGTGAATTTCACATCCCAATTTTAAATAAAGAATCGAGTTAAGTTATATGCCGTATCATATTGTGTTGTTTGTTGTTCTATTGTTTGTAGTGCATTCGAGTTTGCTTTTGTCAGGCCGTATTGTCATGTTGTTTCGTGTTAACGTATGATTGAATAAACATTGTTTAATTGTGTTAATGTGAAAAAAATTATTATTGTAGTTTTCATATTTAATTATGATTTTCCATATTTTTATGATGTTTTATGGGTGTAGTGTTTTAAAGCAAGTTTTTAAGTTTGGGGTTTTTTTAATTTCATCCAAAATATATGAGGCTTGCATTGCATAAACAAAAACCGGTGGACATGAAGTAGATCAACATTGTGTAGACCACAGTTGAATTCGAAAATAATGATTTATTGATGATTTAATCAATGAATGATTACCTTAAATTTCTTCCAAATTTCTCCTTCATTATTTGACTTTGTAGTCAAATAACCCCACAATAACTCAAGGTAAATTAATGTATGATTGAATAAAGATATCACGTGTTAGATTGTGTTAATGTGAAATGTGGTTGTTTCTGTATTTATGATTTGTCCATTTGTTTATTTTGTTTATGGTGTTTTATGTGTGTGTAAACAAAGAAGTATGGCTCAAGCTTTTTAGGTGTTTAAAGCAATGTTTTTTTTCTTCTATATATTTTTATTACTTTTCATTCAAACATGAGGCTTGTGTTGCATAAACAAAATACGGTTCCTTGAAGTCGATCAACATTGTGTAGACCACTCTTGAATTCGAAAAATACTTTGTACTTATTTATTGGAATTCAACTAAAATTTAGAGTAAATTACCGATATGATCCTTGTGGTTTGTTAATATTTCATTCGTAATTAAAGGATGTCAGCCTAATATAATTTCTCAAAATCATAATATCTTATTCATTATTTGATTTTTTTAGTCAAATAACCCTACAACTCAAGGGCAACTATAGGAGAGGTACGTATGAATTTAATTTGTTAGAAGATGAATCTTGAAATAAATTAAAAAAAAAGTGTATAGCATAATTAATTTCTTTATTACTCACGTGCCTTTATCAGGATTTGATTTCTCTAAAGTTGGGTTTCACTTATTATTTTGGTTAATAATATATATAAGTTAACAAACGTACTAAATAACTTGCCTTTATAAAAGATATTATAGATAGTGCATTCTTATAACTTTAAACTTAATTTAAGAACCAATATATATATATATATATATATATATATATCCATCATATCTCTAATTAATAAAATGAAAATATAACATAATATTCATATTTTAACCCAAAAAAACATTCATATGCAATATTTAGCACATATAAGAGTTATATGGGATTTAAAATATAAAAAACAATATATAAGCTAGGTTCATCTTATTTAAATTTATTTTTATTCATTACTAGACTACCCGTGTCAACACACGGATTGAATATTAAATAGTAAATAATGAAAATTTAAAAATTATATCAACAATATTTTTATATAAATTGATTAAATTGTGGATTAATAATTACTTTAAATCATATAACAATAATTAAAAATTTTAATAAAAATTGAAATATCATTTAGCCTTTCTGATTTATAATAATTGAGATCACTTCCTAACTAAATTTAAAATTTTAATTCGTTAGTTTTTTGTCAAAAACTAATTATTTCAACTTAAGATGATAAGATAATGTTTTTGTAATTATCAAAGTTAAATAACCTAAGTTGAAATTACCGTTAAATTGAAATATTTCTCATTTTCAAAAAAATTGATATTTAGGAAGATTATATTTTATAAATTTTTAAAATATGTTTTATAATAAAATGATTTGATTTTGAATATATTAAAAACTATTTTCAAATTTGGTAAAAGATGAATAATATCATTAAGATAGATAATATCATTTATTTAATAAGAGGATGTTAAATGAATGCATGAAAAAATGACAAGTGTCATGATAGTCTTAGAATGTGACACGTGACAATTGAAGATTTTTGTTTATTAGAATAGTAAGATACTGTAAGTATCATATGTTGTTCAAATTCTTTATTTTGGCTTTAATACTTAATTATATTTACTAAATGTGAAATTACAATTTTGAAAACTATTATTATTATTGTTGTTGGTGCTGCTGCTATATTTTACACTACTATTACAAATGTTTTCATATTTAAACCAGACATTAAACCGTTGTCTTAATGTAGCACTAGTCGGAGCGAATTCGATCAAGAACCGTATAAATATCATAATTACTTAAAAAATAACAAAAAGAATACCAAAAAAATTATAAAATTACAAAAAAAAAAAATTAAAACAAACATAACTATGCTAAAAAAATATAGAGTTTGACCGAATGTTTTATCAATTGGATTTAGGAAAAAAAACGTGTATTTTCTACTACTACTACTACTATTATTATTATTATTATTTTACGTCTTCTATAGTCTGTAAACCGATCTCGTGATCTGTTTAGCAGCCTCGTATGTTGGGTTTAATTTTTTATCAACTTGATGTACCTCTTTTTTCTATTTATTTGGCAGCTACGTAAAAAGCCAAAGTGGAAGTCATAGATGCAATGTTTCTTCAAAAAGATAGCATTTACATCGATCCGCGTCCCATTTGTAATTCAGAAATACTTATTTTGGATATTGATCGAGTTCCAATTATTTACCATGGGCGTTTGTTTTTCTTATACTTATATATCGGATAATCCTCGTAAAATAGGCAGATTAGGTTGAATAATGGATTATTAATAGGTTCGGGTGAGGATGGATCATTAAACTTCGTCATCTAAATCTTGATCATTTTGGTCAGTGGCGGATGTAGGTAGAGGAGGGTGGGTTCACAGGAGCCCCCCGAGCTTCGACTTGTTAATTAGTAAGGAAATTTTTTTTTGAAAGAGTTAAATAATAGGGTAAACCCATTAATATTTTAGGGGTAAATCCTTAGGTGAACCTATTAAGACTTTTAAGAATAAATTCTTAATGTAATTTTCACAGCAATTTGTCAACTTGATTGAGTCAAGTGATATTTGTTAGAGAAATCTTGATAATCAATTATTAAATTTCTATATGATCATGTTAAAATCATTTTCTGGTCATAAAAACTTAGCAAGCAAAATGGTAGTTATCAGTGGTTAAACCTTCGGATCAAGTTAATTTTGGTCATACAAACTTAGCAAATTTTGTTTAGGTTTCGGGGCATTGCCTGAACCCTGCAGCGGTCGTTGCTCCCTTAACTCATGCCTGCTGAATGGCCAGCAAGACCGCCACCTTGGACCACGCAAGGGTGCATGACCCCCTTGACTCACGCTTGGTCTGAAGTTCAGAAATTTTAAATGAAAATACATTCTGTACTTTCGAACTCTTTAATGTTGACATTTTTTAGTTTTAATCATTGACTTAATATATCACACTGTTATTACGTAAAGAACATTACAAGACCCAAAACGTCAAGAGGACCCGGAAATTTTTATGTACGTTTATATTTAATTAAAACGTCGGAAAATGATGAACCCACTGAAAAAAATTCCTGGATCCGCCACTAACTTTGGTCCAGATTGGAACAAATGTTTACAAATATAAGTTTGAGTTACAATGGGCTATCTCAAAAACAATATATTTGGTTTCGGTTAAACTCAAGTATTATTTTCCTCTTTAATTTGAATATAGTGCTGGTATATTTTTTTTTTATAAATTCGGTACATTAATATGTTGTACTCTATTTTTTGTACTATATTTTAATATAATATATTTTTTATATTATATTTTTGTGATGTATTTTTTGTTGTAGTTTTGTTCTGTTTTTTGATTTACTATATTATATTAAAAATACATTATACTTTTCACAAAATCCAATACATTTTTAAAAATACATTATATTTACAAAAAATCTAGTATGTCTTAAAAAATTAAGTTTGTATATAACAATATTATACTCATAATAAAGATAACAATATATGATTTTATGGTGCATTTTTTTTAAAAAATAATATCATATGTAAAAGTTATAAACATACAAAAAAAAGTCAATATAAAAACTATGTTCAAATTACTCTTTCTTTTTTTCCCCAACCATTACACATGTAAAATTTATATTGATTTTCATTCTTTTTTAAAAAAAAATCATGTTTAAATCTTTTCCAGTATAGGGGATATATATACACACACGGGTGTGTGTAGGGGTTGGATCTAGTAAAACCAAGTTTTTGGATGCAAACATAAAAGCAAATATTTTTATACTTTATTTTTAAATACAATAAAAAATAAGTTATCGTAAAAAAGACAAATCCAATATAAAAATATATATGTTTTAATGTTTTTAGTCAAAACTTGTACTGTGTTTTTAACAAAATAATCTTTTTTTGTGTAACATAATTTTTACAACAGTATAAAATTAAAAAAAAACTACAAATCTAGCATAAAATAGTTGTTTTTATATTTTTAGGTAAAGTTTTTTATTTGATTTATTACATACATACATACATACATACATACATACATACATACATATTACAACTTACAAGGTAGAGGTGGCCAACGTACCCAGAACCGGTCGTATCCGAACTGGTGGGTACAGGGCGGTTCCGGGTTTTCAAAAAAAAATTGGAACCGGGAAAACCAGAACCGGTTCCACCCTTAAATAGGTCAAACTGGAACCGGCAAGAAACCGGTTCTTGACTTTGTTGACCGGAACCGGAACCGCTTGAACCGGTTCCAAAAAAAAACCCGGTTTGGCCACCTCCATTACAAGGATTGGAGAGTGGGCCCATCAAACTCGATTGGCCTAGAATTCGGATGAGAAACAAATGACCCATTTTTTCCCTCTAATAGTCCAATGGTCCGCCCTTAGTCCACTTCAGGTAAGAGTAATGGTCCAATACTCCAATGGAAGGCATGGAGCTGCTCTTGTAAAATTGAATGATTCGAAAACACGTAAATTTTTTTTGAACAGCTTCTTATACGGAGCCGTCTCGAGCTTTTTCGTGGCCTAAAAAGCGGTTAAGAATTGGGGCCCACTTTCGACCATAAATAAAAACTCTCCTCAAATTTGAGAAAAAAAAAACATATAGACTATCATGAAAAAGAAACCACAAAAAAAATATATCGCAAACAAAACGTGTACATTAATCACAAATATTAAAAGATCTAAAAATTTTACCCCAATTAGAATTTGTTATAATTAAAAGGTTAATTTGTCCCAAAAATAATTAACACCCTTACATTGTGGAGTCCCTAAGCTATGACTTTTTTAACACATGAGAGCCGGCATGTTCTAACGAAGACACGCAAGACGAGACTTCAATCGTTTCTTCAAATTTGGCGCTCTGGGGCATACATTTGAGCCCATCGAAGGAGGAACCTCAAAACTAGCTAAATCATCTGACATTGCCTTAACAAATATGTCGCGGCTCGGATTTTCGAACCGAAACCTTTCATAAGAAAGTCAAGAGGTAACCAATAAGCTAAAAGCCCATAATTAAAAACACATCTAAACAAACTCATCGTTTGTGCACCTTCAATTCATCGTTTGCTTTAGTTAATTTTATAAATCAAAATCTTTTCTTTTGATTTCCCCTACCTTGTGAAGGCCTGTCACACAGCATTAATTAATTTAAATGTATAAAAAGGAAATATTAAAACCCAAGTCACTTGAACCTTTTTTATTATTAAATATTAATAACGTTTCCGGTTCCCAAATTTGAACAAGTACCTTCTTCTATCAACTTAATTAATTATTTGATCTCAAATACATGTTTTGAGATTAATTATAAAAACGTTTAACCATATATGCATTCTTTATATGTTACCATTAGATAAATTACACTTTACCAAAGAGGCATTGTCTCAATAGTATCTCAAGATTCTTCCAAATGGGAGGTCTTGGGTTCAAATCCCTCACGCAGCGAAACAGGGGTCTGAAGGGGGTCAGGGGTTTTTCCCAGTGAGGTTTCCTCCTGGGGTGGTTGTGGTGGCTCATGAGAGATCCTGGTAACTAGACATTGGTGACATGGCCTGGAAACAGTGGGTTCACGCGATTGAGACATTCGCCGTTAAAAAAAAAGATAAATTACACTTTAGAATGAAAACACATGCTTATTTAAGAAAATCATTACATTTTGAAAATATAAGAAATTGTATTCGGCCAATCGGCCTTAAAAGCCACCTTTTAAAATTCACCCCTTGTCACATCATTGATAACACGTAACATTCATGGGCATATATTTAACGAGATAATAAATCATTTGAAAATTCATTTAAATTAAGAAAACCTGTGAAAATTGGTGTAACTTTCAGTTTTTTTTCTTTTTTTTTGCGTTTAGGTGTGTAAATATGTTGTTATAAGAAAATAAAAAAGTTATATGTATTTATTACACATGTGTTACATATTTGACTTTTAGTATTACACAATGTAAAAACGGTAACATATGTGTAACAAATATTTATTTTTTTTTATATTCTTATAACAACATATATTACGTACCTAAACACAAAAAAAATGAAAGTTACACCGGGTTTTTCATGATTTTTCTCAACTCAAGTAGATTTTTAAATTATACTTTGTTTATTTAATGATGTCACTTGTTTCGGGTAAAAATTAACAAGCTTAACTTTTAGCAAAACCGAATTAAAAAAGTGGGGTATTGTGTTTTACAATCAAATATCTTAAATATACCAAATTTGTGATCAGAATATCCCTGAGGATCCTTAGGAATATTTCAGTATATGAAACAGAAAAATAGCAAGACACACGAGATTTATGCGAGGAAAAACCCTTAATCCCTTATGATTGCGTGCATAAAAACCTCGGGAGGTAACAATAGTCACTCTGCCTAATTTTATTGATAACAAAACGATTACAATACAACGGAAGAGCACAAGTTGATCGATGTTAAGTGTGTAATTGAGCTTCTGTGAGTACCAGTGTATATCATGTGTCCTATATTGATCAATTGCCTCGGTATATATATGACAATTTTAAAACAGGCTAACAATAACGTTTAAAAGACCATTGCGCATATTCCGGCACTTTCCAAACGTGGGTGACTTGTTCAAAATAATGGCGTCAATCTCTCTTTGTTGCCGTGTTCTAAGATAAATCAGTTGGAGTCCCATTCTGTGATTTTTGCTGAGCTGTATAACAACCTATCATGTCCTGAAATCTCGCAAGCCAGATTAGGAATAAACAGAGATAATGATTAGTCAGTTAAATATCACCAAGTATCCCTGATCTTGAAATATCCCAGATAGAATTTTTAGCGCATAACATCACTATCATTAGCTTGTGCACTATTAATCAGCTGCTAATTAAATATGATACAGGTTAAAAACTTGTCTAGTTTTGTAAGCTGTAGTTATATATATATATATATATATATATATATATATATATATATATATATATATATATATATATATATATATATAGTATAAGGTTTGGCTAAAAAGTTTTAAAACCATGATAAGTGTGAGAAGAGATCTCAACCATTAGATCAATTGGTTTTGTGGTTGAGATTAATTTAGTGGTATTTTCATAAATAGTTATAAGTTAAAACCATCAGTAGGGGTATAATGGGAAGATCTATCCAAAAACCTGCACATGCAAGTCACATGCATTTTCCTCCATCTTTTTTAAACGTTCATAAATTTTTTATACGTTACTATTTTTTTAAAAAAATTACACCATAAAATCGAGCATTTTTTAATTTTTCTAATGAGTATAATATTAGTATATTTTTTAAAATTAAAATAACAACCTAAAATGAGTTTCACGAACCATATGTTTATGGTGTTTTTCCAATATATACGAAACTGATCTTTTATGGTGTTTTTTACACATATATATGTTTTATGGTGTTCTCAATGATATTTTATGGTGTTTATGATGTTAACATTTTATGTTATTTTTTGGTGTTTGCGTATTAATAAAACTAAAAGAGGGCATTTTTGGTGTTTTTGAAAACGAAAAACACCATAAACACCTAAGTTTGTACGTGGTGTTTTTAACTTAGTTTATGATGTTTTTTCGAGATATTTTATTGTTTATGGCGTTTTTTCAAGATATGTTATTGTGTTTATGGTGTTAACATTTTATGGTGTTTTTGTGTTCGGATATTCATGAAACTAAGACCAGGCATTTTTATGGTGTTTTTGAATACTAAAAACACCATAAATCGCTATATTTCATAAAATTTGAAAAACACCATAACAAAAACACCTGCTTCATAAACATTTTATACATGACGTTTTAAACTTAAATGTGTAAAAACACAAAGTAGAACGACATGTTTTTTAGTTTTCAAAAACGCCATAAAACACAATGTGTAAAATTATACAGTCCAAAAACACCATGAATAAAATTACAGTTCAAAAACACCATGAATAAAATTACAGTTCAAAAACACCATAAATAAAATTACAGTTCAAAAACACCATAAATAAAATTACAATTCAAAAACACCATAAAATGTTTGTGAAAATTACACAGTACAGAAACATCATAAAACGTCATGTGTAAATGACGCAACTAAAAAACGTTGTGTTTTGTTTATGTTCAAAACACCATAAAACGTCTAGTTTCACAAACAATATGAAAACACCATAAAAACGCACAAGTTTCAAGAACAATCAGGTTTGTTCTTTTTCTATTGTTAAATATAACAATATTATACTCGTTAGAAATGTAAAGAAATTTGTGATTTTATGGTGTAATTTTTTTTAAAAAATTTAACGTATAAAATAGTTACATACGTTTAAAAAATTTGGTGGAATTAACATGTGACTTGCATGTGCAGCCTCCATTTATGTGTTGACGTTTATACCCTTTACCCTAAAATACACGTGTCACATTCTCGTGGCTTCTCACACTTCTCATGGTTTTTTGTCTTCTTAGAATATCCCTCCCCTATAGGGTAAAGGGTATAAACGTCAACACATAAATGGAGGCTGCACATGCAAGTCACATGTTAATTCCACATATATAGGGGAGGGATATTCTAAGAAGACAAAAAACCATGAGAAGTGTGAGAAGCCACGAGAATGTGACACGTGTATTTTAGGGTAAAGGGTATAAACGTTAACACATAAATGGAGGCTACACATGCAAGTCACATGTTAATTCCACCAAATTTTTTAAACGTATGTAACAATAGAAAAAGAACAAACCTGATTGTTCTTGAAACTTGTGCGTTTTTATGGTGTTTTCATATTGTTTGTGAAACTAGTCGTTTTATGGTGTTTTGAACATAAACAAAACACAACGTTTTTTAGTTGCGTCATTTACACATTACGTTTTATGGTGTTTCTGTACTGTGTAATTTTCACAGACATTTTATGGTGTTTTTGAATTGTAATTTTATTTATGGTGTTTTTGAACTGTAATTTTATTTATGGTGTTTTTGAACTGTAATTTTATTCATGGTGTTTTTGGACTGTATAATATTACACATTGTGTTTTATGGCGTTTTTGAAAATTAAAAAACATGTCACTCTAAACTTTGTGTTTTTACACATTTAAGTTTAAAACGTCATGTATAAAATGTTTATGAACCAGGTGTTTTTGTTATGGTGTTTTTCAAATGTTTATGAAATATAGCGATTTATGGTGTTTTTAGTATTCAAAAACACCATAAAAATGCCTGGTCTTAGTTTCATGAATATCCGAACACAAAAACACCATAAAATGTTAACACCATAAACACAATAACATATCTTGAAAAAACGCCATAAACAATAAAATATCTCGAAAAAACATCATAAAATAAGTTAAAAACAACACGTACAAACTTAGGTGTTTATGGTGTTTTTCGTTTTCAAAAACACCAAAAAATGTACTCTTTTAGTTTTATTAATACGCAAACACCAAAAAATAACATAAAATGTTAACATCATAAACACCATAAAATATCTTTGAAAACACCATAAAACATACATATGTGTAAAAAACACCATATAAGATCAGTTTCGTATATATTGGAAAAACACCATAAACATATGGTTTGTGAAACTCATTTTAGGTTGTTATTTTAATTTTAAAAAATATACTAATATTATACTCATTAGAAAGATAAAAAAATGCTCGATTTTATGGTGTAATTTTTTTAAAAAAAATAGTAACGTATAGAAAAGTTATGAACGTTTAAAAAAGATGGAGGAAAATGCATGTGACTTGCATGTGCAGGTTTTTGGCTAGATCTTTCCATTCTACCCCTCCTGATGGTTTTAACTTATAACTATTTACGAAAATACCACCAAATTAATCTCAACCACAAAACCAATTGATCTAATGGTTTAGATCCATTCTCACACTTCTCATGGTTTTAAAACTTTTTAGCCAAACCTTATACTATATATATATATATATATATATATATATATATATATATATATTTATAGCTTAAGCATTTATATGTATTATCAACAATTAACTTTGTTATACCAATTAAACAAACTAAATCAATTATCATGTTGTGAAAGTAATATATATTTGTACTAATTAAGCACTTTAAATGAATTATAATTGTCCTGTCAGGTTGTCTAACAGTTTTTGTTTTTGTTTTTGTTTTTTGCATTTTTTTTCAATTTTTAGATTTCTAAATATTAATTGGTGAGATTAAGCCCAAATATACCATCACATTCTTATTGTTCGTTTAACATGGAAGAAAGGCCTAACACATTGATTGTTATCATCAAGCTGGTCATGTTACGTTTGTTTTATCATATATACACAATATATAGTTAAAGTTTAGCATCGATCCAACGTACATTACATATATTACAATATAACAAGAGGCCGGGTCTAACATAATTATCTGATATTCAAACGTTATCTAACATATTAATTAACATATCGTATATATTAAATTTAAAAATGCATATTTTGAAACTGGGCAAGCTTTTTAGAAATACAATATTTATATTGTGACAATGATTCTCTAAAATAGCATTATCTAGAAAAATATATAAATATATATGCAGCGACAAAGCTTTTTGAAGCTTCTAGGGGTGCACCGATCGTTTTCCGCTTATAAAGGTCGATTTAATAATATTTAGTTAGAAAATTTTACAGTGTAATTAGTATGTAAGCTAGCTTTATGATGATGGTTGCTGATCTCTCGATCGATCATCAAACTTTTTCTTTGGTAAAAATGGGAAAATCACATAATTAAATAAACATATACCATAAAAAAAAAACATCATGACTTTAAGCTCGATAAAACAATAAAACATTACAAGTATTCCAAACTGACTAGATATTAGCTGACACAAAAGAAACAAAATACGTGGAAAGCACACTGGGCAAAAAAAAATGATAAAATGTACGTAACGTAAGCTCAGCGAGTTAAAATTTAACCCGGCCACTTCACCCCAACCTAGCTAAAATTTAGCAAGTATACATAACCAATGAAATCAAAACATGTTTATATACAACACGCTTCACCTCAACCTAGCTAAAATTTATAGTTTATATACAACACATTATCAACTAATACAATAATTCAAAGTTGTTGGACTTACGCTAGTTCATTTATTATGTTTACATGATAAAACCTGTTTAAGGATATAATATAAATCAATATTTTTTAAAATTTAAAATATGTATATAAACAGGTTGACATGTTCTTAGTAGGTTGTGAACATGCTAATAGGCATTTAAACAAATTTAAAAATGTCTTTAACTTGTTTAAACAAGTTGATGGCAACTTTAAACACTTGTTTTACCAGCTCAAAACAGATTACTATAGACTGTTAAAAGATTAACGTGTTTAAACAACTTGTTAACAATTAAACATGTGTTTAACATGTTTAGACACGATTGTTGTCATGTCAAACAGTTAATGACACAAAATCTGTTAAGCTTAAACACAAAACATGTTAACTGCATGTCGTGTCGTGTTACCAGGATTTTATAAAAAATTGCCAGTCATGTGTGCAATCAATTTTCTTACTAGCTTTAATTAGTTTACACTCTCTGGATTCAAAACTTAAGTGTTCCAATACTTTTAATCCAAACTTAAAAGCTAATTTTTATAGTAAAACAAATTAAGAAGTCAAAAAACAATATGAATAGTGACGTTGAAAATCGATCTAAAATAGATTACATACTGCATACTTGACAGACAGGATCAACACAACTATGTACTATACATGGGAGCTAACAAAACCATCATTGCCATCACTGAACAAGTTGCAAACTAATTAAGTATTTTAAGTATGTGAAAGTGTGAGTAGCTCACTCGACATAGAATTGTGTATTAGATTAGAGGTTTTGGGTTAAAATCAAGTCAAAAAAATTGTTATTTGAGGTAGTTTAAGAGTATAACAGACTTTTTGTTATAAAAAATTGATAAGACACTCAAATGCATGCCAAAATTTAATTTTCTAAAGATCTTTTGCCACTCATATTGCTAATGTAAGCCTCCAAGAATTTATTGAAATCCAAAGGAATGCCTAGCTAACTGATGAATGTCCTATGAAATAAAAAGATTTGACCAAATTTCTTTATATTTTCAAATTGATCGAAACTATCGAATTTTTCTGAAAGTTTAAAGGTTTTGAGGAAACAATAACAATTTTTGGGTGTTTTTGTGAATTACTGATCTTACTAAGCATGTTCCAACCTTCCCACAACTTAAAAAAAAAAACAACTTTAATTTGTCTTTGACCTGAAGTTGCAGCAGGTTGCACTTGAAACTAGCTCATCAGTCTTTTTTTATGTTAGAATTAGGGTTTGTGAAGGTTTCAAATTACCTAGAAAAAAAAACATTAATTAAAAAAAAAAGCAGAAATACATACTCTAGGCGTTTAAATTGCAGGGTATGTATAAGGTCCATCCTTAATCTGCTTTTTTTTTTTTTAATGAACGGCGAAGGTCTCAATCGTGTGAGCCCACTGTTTCCAGGCTATGTCACCAAGGTCTAGTTACATTGGCCTCCCATGAGCCACCACAACCACCCCAGGAGGAAACCCTACTGGTAAAACCCCTGACCCCTTTTTCGCTGTGGGAGGGATTTGAACCCAAGACCTTCCATATGGAAGAATTTCATGGTACCATTGAGGTGCATCGAAAGTACATGAACTAACTAAAACCTGATCAAAATATGCATCATTTTTATTAATTACCACAAATTAATGGTGCTAACTTTAATTTATTCTTTAAGTGTGTAAGTTGTAATTAAGAGCTGCACATCACATTTTGGTTCAGCGTATGGTATGATCAAAAACAAATAACAATCACAAAGTGCTACATGCATATATATGAGATCGAGTTGTTACTTGCTTGAACTCACTGCTATTAGCCTGTTGATTTAATCACACATAATAGAAATATTAAAGTGAACAAATAGAAATATTATCTAAATTGAATGGAAAATTAACACACAATTCACCTTATATATATTCTCAAGACTTCAACCCACATTTACAATGCTGCTACATAATATGTGTTATAATGATCATTGTGGTTCAGACTTACAAGGAATTATGACAATCTCATAACTTGTAATTAGTTAATCAATGAAAACAATTACTTTGGGCTTAAAATGTACGTGTTCGTTAGTCGTTTAAAAAAAATGACCATAAAGTGTCAAAAACAGTTCATATTATTTTGATAATTAAAAAATTATCAAAATTAAGAAACTGGAAGTTAGTAATTGTTTCACTTATAAGAATTAAAGCAAGAAAGATAAAAAAAAATTATATATCTTGAAAACACACACTTATATATGTGTGTATATATATATATACCCTCTTAATTATTACTGAGTTTTCAGTTTTGTATCCATAATCATCATTAGTTTTCCCAGTCTTGGCTAATATTAAGCAACCCATGTTAATTTCAAGATCTTCACAGCTAGAGAGAGAGAGAGAGAATCAGAATTAGAAGCAGAAACAAATTTTAGGGTTATCTATGCACAATGGCATATTATATTCACACACACACACACCATAAACAGGCCCAATATCTTTGATTATTTTCTTGATGGAAATCATCAACAGTTGTAAAAAGAAAAAAGAAGTTTATGCCCAATATCTTTGATTATTTTCTTGATGGAAATCATCAACAGTTGTAAAAAGAAAAAAGAAAAAAGAAAAAATGAAGCTCATAGATTACAAAAACTGAGATAATTAACCAAGATTACATGTATGATTAGCTAGGAATTGAAGGTTTTGTGTGAGAACTTTACCCTTTCTCCTGAGTAATCTGAAGTCTAGTTTTGATCAATTTGAAGAAGACAGTCACCTTTACATCTGTTAGAACCAGAATCTTTAGATCTCAAGCATTAACTAATTACTAATTTCATCAATATCATTGATTAATCTGGTTGGAAGCTGCTAATTTTGCTGATGACATGGCTGCTGCTGATGCTCGTTCTCTCTCAAACTCTCTAAACTTATGCAAGTATCGAACAATGGCCTGTGAGTACTCATCAAACCCTAGCGACCCAAGAGCCCAACAGATGTCATCACCATTAACAGTCTTGCGGTTCTCCTTTTGACACTTGGCAGATGCTTCACCTGTAACAAAGCTAATGAACTCTGAGGCACATTCTTGTATGGTTTCTTTGGCTTCTTTAGAGATCTTGGCTGTGGGTGGTAGGACCTGTTTCATGATCCGACCCACATTTGCAACGGGTAGCAATTTATCATGCTCATCCCCCATGTCTATGTTTAGGTTTAGTCCAGATCTTCTAAAATGCAGACACGTTTCACTTTTTATATGTGTGTATGGATGCATACCCACACATGTTAATTAGTAAAATGACACCAATTTTAACGTTATTTTACTTATATTGTGAAAATAACGTTAAAAGTGTTGTGATAATTAACTTCAAACGATAACTTTGAGCCGGGGACTCATTCGGAGCAGTCTCTAGCTCTATCCTAACTGGGATAGGGGTAAGGTTTGTGTCCATCCTTCCCCCCAGACCCTACTAAAAAGCGAGAATATACTGGGTAAGTTTGTTTGTTTGTTTATGTCATTGCAACACAACATGCTAGCTTAGTTGTGCGTCACTTAAGTAGCTAGGTTGGAAACATGTGTATTATACAAGTTTAAAAAAAATAAATAATTATTGATGCACATTTAGCAATTATAAGTCTATGGTATATTTAATCTATAAAAAAATATGAAAAAAGAATATTATAACCTAGACTTGTGAGTCTGTGACATCTACTAACATTGATTACTTATTTATCTGAGCTAGATATAGATTTGTAAGAACCATTATATAGATATCTCGATAATTTTTGTAGAGTTGTGTTATTCCCGCACCACCAAATCTAATCTCACATTACTTACAGTCAAATTGCATAGGAACGCTTGTTTGATTACAGAGTAAATCGATCACTTGGTCATCATATCATCAGTGGCGGAGCTTGACAGGTAAGCTAAGAGGGCGAAATAATTTTTTTTAAGGGGGGCGAAATAAAGGTTTTTAAACAATTTTACACTACGTATCGAGAAATAAACTACTGCATGAAAAAACAGGGCCCCCGGTCTGAACTAAGCTGCGCCTCTGCATATCATGGTGGTTATGATGCAAGTCATTCAACTGAACGACGTCTTATGACATTTGAATGGATGGCTAATTAGTTATTAAAATTTGTCTGGATTGATTTCAGCAAGTATGACAACAACCCGACCTTATTATGATCAAACAGTCGTTTGATTTTCAAATGCATAGAAAGGTTCAACGTATGTAAGGTTCTTTATTTAAATTTTGGAGTCAATTCATGTTGTAAGACTAAACTTTGAGGTCTTCATTCAAATCTAGCAGCTCTTACAACCTATTCTCGTAACAAAGTTGAATGACAGCATCCTTCTTAAACAACAATATGATTAGTGTTTTGTTAATAGATTAATATGATTGTTGCCAAAAATAAAGTTAAAGTCCCAAAATGACATTGTAATAAATAAGATTAAATGAAAGATTTAAATATGAGATATGAAATGTGAAGTATGAAATATGAATAACGAAACAATCTATCGTTCGATATATATAAATTTTAAAGGAAATCTGATGTCGTTTCAAACAATTGTTGGTAGATGAATTTTGAAATCTTGTATATGTCATATAGCATATAATATATTAATATTCACATATAACACTATACGCTACATACTACTTTTATTATAAATAGCATATAAGACTATATACACTATACAATTCTTGTACTGGAGACATATACGCTGTGTATATATAGGGCTATGGGAAACGTATATCTTGTTATACGATGCTATGGTGCAATACGAAGCGTATACGATGGTGTAAGAATATAAATTTTTTTGTGTGATTAACATGACCCATCTAAAATCATATACGAAGCGTATATGATTGACGCTATGGTTAGCATTTTTATCAAATTCAGAAGAAGAGTACTTCCAACATGCAGAGATTAACCACAATGCATGATGCAAACATTTGAAAGTTAAACACTTCTATTTGTTTCAAATTAAAAGGGAGAGATTGTGAAATTAGAAGAAACATGAGATTCTTTAAGGTTGCCCATTTTGATAAGATACAAATGGATCACAGTTTTGTGCAATTACCAAAAATGGATGACACTATCTCATACCAATTCGTCAAATTATGGATCTAGTTGTCGCTATTGTCAACAGATACCATGCATCATATAGATTTAAGATTAATAACCATTAACTTAAGGCTAAAACATTTCAAAAAATAATTACAAAACAAAAGGATTGGCTTGAATCAATTAAAAATTCATCTCTACATACAAAAATTATTACTACTAAACATATGAAGTGTCTACAACAATGATAAAATTTAACAACAAATAACATATTGAGGTGATTATAAAACAATGAGTGTCAGTGTGTCACCATCACATATATATCGGTCTGTCAAGTTATTATCTCGTTGTCGATATATGCGTGTATAGACACAAACATCCTATTATTAGGCCATGTGTTATCTACTTATCCTAAGTAAGAGAGGCGTGAGGGAAGGGGGTCACACCCCTATGGCGCCCTCCACCACTGCATAGGGGTGTGACCGGGGGCGTGGTGGGCATATACGTGATGCAGGACACTGCGTGATGAGGAGGTGATGATAACCAGTGTTGTAAAAATCAGCCTAGACGCTAGGTGCCCTTCTACTGTCTCGATTTTGGCCTAGGTGGTGCATAGGCACTAGGCGGTGCTAGGCGGGGCCTAGTCAGCCTACTCATATTTTTATTTTTGACTTTTTTGATTTTTTTCTGGTAAAAAAGGACTAATTTCATGATTATTTATACATTTCTCAACCAAAAAATCCTTAATATGTCTCTGAACATCGAATCCACCCACTTAACTTCGAAATCCATCTCTAAACTTTGAACTTGATGTTTAAGTTTGAACTTTGAAATCATTGATTTAGTATATTTAAGCTTATTTTTTAAATTATTTGAAGTATTATATTAAATTATTGATATTGAAGTGTGTATATAATATATATTTGTAAAATTACATATAAAAATTTCAATCCGCCTAGCGCCGATTAATCCCTAGCGGTACCTCGATCGCCGCCCGATTAGCGCCTAGCGACTTCTACAACCATGATGATAACACATGTGGTGATAAAGTAGGGTGATGAGGGGTTGATGGTATTGGTTATTTATGTGGCCACTACGTTAAATGATGTGGGCTTGATGAGGTGAGTACACATGGCCTTATTATTATTAATCATCACAAGTTTGTTTCACTAACATAAAAAATGAAAATAAAATTCTTGATAGGGTATACATTATTTCTTCAACTTCTCAAGTGATCAAATATAGTTAGTTCCTTAGAACTTGATTTATTACATGCCATCAATTTTATTTTATTTTAAAAAAAATACAATTTAAGAAAAAAATAATTATATCAAAAAATGACAAATCTTCAAATAGTTTATTTTTAGAAAAAAAAAATACCAAATCCAAGTGTACTTAATTATGATTTTATTAAATGTAAATATGTGAGGATGGCTTAATTAAGATTAGACAACCAAAACAAGGATTTCTTTTTATGATCGACGGATACAGAAAATTTGTTAATCAAAGTATTGATGAATACTCAATCAAAAGACATAAATTAAGAAAACTAAGAACTATATCACTTCAAGCTCTAAATATATTTCACTCCATTGTAATTATTACAATAGTGTTACATAAAAAGACAATAAAGTTTTACATGCTAATAGTAGCTAACCCCCCATTTGCGGTGCACACATATAATGTATATATGTGTGGGCCCTTAAGGGGCAAAAGTAAAAGTGCACTAATTTTAACGTTATTTTAATTATTTTGTGAAAATAACGTTAAAATCGTTGGAATGATCAACTTCAAACGATAACTTTGAGCCGGGGACTCTTTTGGAGCAATCTCTCTATCCTAAATGGGATAGGGGTAAGGTTTGTGTCTATCCTTCCCCCCCAGACCCTACTGAAAAGTGGGAATATACTGGGTAAGGTTGTTGTTGTTGTTATGCTAATAGTAGCTACAGCCGGTTAATTACTTGTAGGCTAATTACAAGACTAGATTACAATTTTAAACGTTCATTTAATGGTAAATGATCAAACAAACTACAACCATTGATTACACACTCGTGACTGGCTATGATGCATTCTCTAATTGGATAGCACAATAAACAATAATACAACGGAATAGTGTTGATTTTCTTAAGCAGTTTATTGCCTATTATGTAGTTGATCATGTTCCAATACTCATCATAACTTATGCACTGATGGTGACAATATATCAAAAGTAAGCATAAGTTATTTTTCAAAAGAAAGATTTGCCTCGGGGTTTTCCTTGTAACGGGGGATAGACGGACATTCGAAAGTTGCAGTTTTTCGGTAGCGTTTATCGGAAGCTATTGCCTTTTGAAAGTTGTTGGTGCTTCTGAACAACCATGTTTTTCAGAAGCACTTGGACAATCTCTTCAAATGCTCTTTGGATTTACTTTCAAAAGCCTCCCGCATTTGAAATAAATCAAAAGAAAACATATTTTCGTAATCACTCACCTTAAATTATAGATCTTGGACTCACAAGGGTAACAGGTGGATTGTTTGAAGGAACAGTGCATTCATGAATTACAATTTATATAATAATGATACTAATTAATTAGTCTTGTTAATTAATTACATATATGGTCCACTCCACATACTTTAATTTGTTATAAATCCCTACCACTGACTTGTTTTACTGGTCTCAAGCCTCTATGTTCCCATAATGCCTGGAATTAGCTTTTGTATAAACTGTCATTTTCTTATATTAAACATTTAAACCAACTTATAATCTGATGAAGAAGATGAAAAATATTTAAATCATCTTATAACGTTGGCCTTATTTAGAGCCACAAACTCACTGCCCATCTATGTGTCAGCAAAGCACTTGCTCCCCTTTTAATTAGTTGCACATACACCCTATTTGATTGGTGAATCTATCAAATCTTTTTTGCCTATTAGAAAAAAAATATTATTTTTTTATATATACACATACTTGCATATATACATACAACAATGGGCAATTAAAAACCTATGTTATTGAGATTTAAAGAGAACAATTTCTATTGATATGATTTGATATACAAGGATTCATTCAAATGAAAAGTTAATAAATTGTACAAAATTATAAAGAAATATGTATAGTCATATTATTTAGAAGATATAAAAGTAATTTTCTTTTGAATTAAATTAAGCTACTTTTAACAAATAAACATGTCTTTTAGTCGGTTGAAGACGACCAAAAGTCTCGTCTTCTAACGACTAAAAGAGACGTTGAAGGCCATCTTCAAGTCGTTACGTACAAAAATTTGTCGATTTACAGGAGCAAAAATAATACAACAATAACATGAAATTGTTGTGGATTCCAACCGATTAATTAACCGGTCGCGCTCGTGAGATGTCCGAGAAAACAAAGGAGTGGATCATGAAAAGATATAATATGAATTAATTTTATTTTTATGTATTTTCTTTTATTATGTAATTTTTTTACTTTTATTTTGTAATTTTATTTTATATTTAATAATATTGTCTTTTTTAATTTATTTTATAATTAAAAAAATAAAAATCAAATAATAAAATATTAAATAAAGGTGTTTATGACATGGAGTGCTGAGCGAGTAATTAATGATAACACATGTGATGATGATGATGTGAAGTGATAAAAGGGTGATCGTGTTAGGTGTATATGTGACGTCTACGTAAAGTGATGGGTATATCACTACTACACATGGCCTGATGTACAATACTATATATAAGGGTTGGGATATTGGTACACCAGTGTACGGATAACATTACTTTTTGAATTTTTTAATATTAAAAAATATATATATAAATAAAAGTTATGTGAGTATGATATGATTGATTTGACCTGAGTGTGATGTATAGATGATGGGAATGGTGTATAAATATTAGGACCCATATAAATAGCCTGTTAATGCATGACTTTTCTCATTCTACTCATGTTTGAATGTAAATACTAAATAGTCTATTACTACATACTTTATAGATGCACAAATATTGCTATCTTTAGTAATTAATCATTACTTATTTGCTTTTAGTTATTAATCATTACTTTTTATAATATGGATAAATTAAAGTTCATATTTCAAAGTACACGTCATTTGGTATAAATAATGGCAAGCCAAGGTTACCTCCACATTCACTCTTTTTAATTAATTGCAGCTTAAGTTAATTTTACTCGTATAAATTCAGGAAACTTAGTATAGGTTTCGAGACGTTGCCCCGAATCTCACAAGAGACTCTGCCCTCTTGACAACCGCCCGTTGATCGACTGGCCAGGGGTTGCCCCAAGGACCCGCAAGGGACACAACCCTCTTGACCTCCGCTTGATCCGAATCTCAGAAGTCTTAAACGAGCGTGCACTACGCACCTCTAAACTTTTTAATGGCGATGTTTTTTTGTAATTATTGACTTAATATATCACATTATTATTACATGATAAACCTTACAAGATCCGAACAATCAAAACCGACCTAGAATCCAATGGAAAATTTTACTAGATCTGTCACCAAGGCCGGCTCCCATTTATTAATTTAGAGGCAATTGCTTAGGGCCTCCACATTTTTGGGGCCCCGGCCAACCATTCGAGTTATGTTTAGTTTATCGTTCAGGTTATTTATTTTCTTGTTTTGATTGTATATGAAAAATGAAAAATCTTCTCATATTCATAAAAGATAAAGTTTATTTAAGGTTCACTCTTTCTAAATAGTTGCATATTCAGCGTTTTTGTTTCACATTTACTTGACGTTGTAATAAATCTTTTATAAATGGTACAAATGAAAGATTTAGATAAGGTTTCAAGTGGTAATAGCAAGCTGATTAACAAATATGACAGTATAATAAAATATTATCAATAAGTATTCACTTTCTAGCCTTCTTTGTTTATTTCATTTCTAATTATCATTTGTTAACTATAATTATTAGTAATCTTTGTAAATAAAGACAAATTAAAATTTTTTTATGTTTTTTAGAAATTATGAACCATAATTTTTTATCCCACGAAAAAAATTATATACGAAAAAGACTTCAATTTTTGTATTTGTCTTGGACCCTCAAAAAACTTGTCTGGCACTGCTTGAGGTGATACTTGAGCTAATATCAGCTATAGTACCATAAAACTTGAGTCGATACGTTGTGTCATATAAATATAGGTTGTAGCTCACATGTTCTAGAACTTTCACAAATTAAAACAAAGATAAAAATCTGTCTATTCGAACATATTTTATTTAAAAAGAAATAACTGATTATACTCTAATTAATGACATCTATCGTAAAATTATTTGGATTACGCAATATCTGTTAAATCTTATCATTCTTTAACAAGGGCAAATAATTCGTACATGTGTGTACTATAGAATACTAATTCATACACTATAAATTTAAAAAGTTATTTTGCCTTCTAGTGATTTTTAGAGTAAATATTGAGATCATCATAATGTTTTGCTAGTATTCCGTCCATTGTTGATACATAAATTTCATAAATTATTCATATGCTCGTACATTTTAAACATTTGAAACATATATAATTTTTATGTGAGGGTAATTTGGTCAAACATGAGAAGGTATATGGTAACCTTAGGACTATATGTGTTACAAATGTTTAAAGTTTGGAATCAATAGTGAAATATTAGCAAAACACATGAAAGATTTCGACAATTTACTCTTATTTTTATTCGCATTTATGTACGTACCTACATTTTATAAATTTAAAGTGTATTTTGAATTTATAAAGTGAGGAATAGTATATATGGCTTTTAATTTTCAATTAGTTTTTTCCTACTAACTTATGAGAATGTCAAAGAGACTATACATGCATAGTATTACCCAAAAATAACGTTAAATGCAAAAGGTGAGCTTTTGTTTCTTAATTAAGCATGTCAATGTGTTTTAAGCAAAATGCTAATTTAGTTATCTTTATAATTTATATATTTTAAAACAACAAACATCTGATCACTCGATCGGTATCACCCTATCAAATGAATCACCCCTTCGTCCGAAAAACATGACGTTATGAACTTATGACCTTATATATAATTGTCCAAGAGAAAACCCACAACTAAATCCAAAGCAATATTGGTACAAATGTTCTCATCAAAATTAATTTATTGGCACATTGTGAATACTATATCAAGTTATTCAATATAAAATTAATATATGCTTCTTTTCATATATTATAATAAGATTGAAAAACGTGTTAGAATACTAGTTACTCTTAGAAATACATCTAGGGTTTATAACTGTATTAGGGTTCCAACAATAAACAAATATATAGTTATTGAAAGTTAAAACAGTTACCTATAAAGTGATCTTGAAAAGCCCTAAAGAGGTTTGAAAGTTCTAGATCGACTATCTTACTATCTTAAATTAAATAAATAAATTTTAAAGAATTTAGAAAATAATAACCGCGCGTATGTTAAAACAGCAATTTAATTAACAGATTATAGCATAATGTTTTCTTTTTTTCATGTCGAAAACATGGATTAGGAAAGAAAGGGAAAAAAAGACAAATATATAACCGGTTGTCTAAAATATATGGAACAAGTATACCCAAAACCCAAGGGTATCAGGTCAGGTATTCAATTAATTTTAAATTCTTTTACAGGTATGTGATTAAATGATACCCTAATTGCCCGAATTCACATACCAATATATCTAAATTTATACCTAAATCATATACTTGAAAATTTTTAATTTTTATTTTTATCCATTAATTAACATATCCCTCGCTATTTATTCTTTATTGTGTTAATTTTATTATAAAAAAATAATTTTTCTTTTGAGATATCTATTTAATTAAATTATTTATGTACTTATATACAATAAAGTGTGTATAAATCATAATGATTTTATTTTTTATGATAATACTTATGTGTTGTATCGTATTTTAATTTTTAATAGTTATTGTATAAATAAAAATTATAAGAAAGAAACAAAAAGAGGACTAAAAGCAAGTATTAAAAAAATAAAAAAATTGTCATGTCATCTTGGTTAAGAAAAAAAAAGTGTGCGGATTAATTTGTTCGGGCTATGTGTTATAAGGCGTGAGGAGGGACTTGACCACCATTAATCACACTCTCACACTTCTCACCATCATAAGACCTTGGGGCGTGACCAAGCCATGGTGCCAAATACGTGACCATGGTCTCAACGTGAGAGGAAGAAGAAATTATGGGAAAAAAAGAGTAGGTGGTAATAATAACACACATGTGGTGCCTAAGTGGAGGATGAGGTGGTAATGGGTGTTGGTTGTTTACTTGTTTATGTGGCGTCTACATGCCATGCCTACGTGGAGTATTGAGCGCTCATCTCATAATCGAAAAGTCTAGTTGCCATTAAAACAAAGCAAATATGAGATAAATTCCCCGAACATGCTCCAATCAACTTCCTCATGTAGCAAGAAATGGGATGGTTTATAAAATTGTATTAAACCTCAAAGTCTCACACATGACATTTGACTTTATTGAGTTGCGATTTATTGCTTAGGGAAAAAATGAGCTATTGAGCCTAATTCGTCAAAAGCATAAATTATAGTTGTTAATTCAAATGAAAGTATAAATTCCCATGTTTATTCTTATTGGATGAAGGATAATTTATATTCGAGTCAGTTTTTAACGAAATTCATACCAAGACGGAGATAAAAATTCTATGTATGTTGCAACGGCATATTAGAAATTATATTAGAGTCGGTTTTTAACGAATTTCATACCAAGACGGAGATAAAAATTCATGTATGTTGCAACGGCATATTTGAAATTTTATAAAATGTTATATTTTATATATTAAAAGTTATAAGACAAAAATAAAGAATTACAAGGTATTCATGAAAGAAATAAGGAAATATTATATCTATGCTTAGAAATCAAAAATAGTGAAATAGAGTTGGATGTTTAATTCGTCAAAAGTTTCAGCAGTTGCCAAATTTTGAAAAAGAAGAGGGTAACCCGTAACCCATTCAGACACAATTTCAATATATCTTTATTAATTATAATTAAATAATATTAAACAGTGCTCCTCTCTAATTTTTTTTCGTTCTTGTTTCCTTGTTTCTTTTTTCTACTAAATTATAAAGCTTTAAAAAAAATTTTCTCTTATCGATATTATTAATTAAAATAATGGTATTAATTATAATTAAATAATATTAAACAGTGCTCCTCTCTAATTTTTTTTCGTTCTTGTTTCCTTGTTTCTTTTTTCTACTAAATTATAAAGCTTTAAAAAAAAATTTCTCTTATCGATATTATTAATTAAAATAATGGTATTTAATAAAAAAATTTAAAAATTTAATATAAATTAAGTATTTATAGATATTATATCATAAATAAAATAAATTTATATGAAATTAATAATAAACAGTTTTAATTTTCACTTTGTCTATCAATTTCCAAAAAAATAAATTTGTATTATGAATATTTATTATATCATCTAAATGTTTTGATACTTTAATCATTTTACGCTTTTAAACAACTAGATTAACTATTTGTTTCAATTTCTATGCACTGATTTTTCAATTAAAAACTTTGTTTATTATCAATTAAATTGTTTAATAATCTTTTTATGAATTTTACAAAATGAAAACGATTTTACAGCTAGGTAGCATTCAAATCAAAAACCTTCAACATTGCATATTCAATGCTCTAATATGTGTTTAATGTGTTAAATTCAATAGTATTTTGTTTCATATCATTATAGTTAAATGCACTGTTGTAAAATTCGGCCTCCAAGACCGAGTACTCACCGAGTACTTGTTCCAAGAAGTTGTCCCGAGGCCGAGTACTTTCTGAGTATTACCCGAGTACTCGCTCCAAGGAGCTATTCCGATCTAGAAACGCCTAGCGACTTTTGCAACCTTAGTTAAATGTATTCATATTTATTTCCTTTACTTTCTATTTTTGCTTATTTATTAAAATAATGTGATTTGCATATTGTAAATCTTGTTTTTTTTTTTTTTTTTTTGCGCTTTTTTTATTGTAAAGCATAAGTAAGTTGATATTAAGTATTAAACTCTAAAATCAACCATAACCATTAATTCTAGTCTTTTTTTTTTTTTGAACAGCCATTAATTAATCTACTTAGCTCATGATAAATACAATTCGTTATTCATGAATTAATGCTATATCATTTACAAAACTTTGTACATAGATTCATTCCAGATCAGTTGATCTTCTATTGTAATTGGTTATTTATAGTAAATCGAGATGTGCATACTAACATGTAATATTGCATCAATCATAAGGCTTTTGGTAGTAATTAAGTTTTCATTCTCTTTATATATAACCGAGCCTTCAATAATAATCTCTTAGGCCTTTTTTTTTTTTTTTTTATAAAATGTCTGCGCAGCCTCTTTTGTCTACGCCGTGCAGACGTTGACATCTGCAGACTGTTTGTTTTTTCAAAAACATTTCATTAAAAAACGTTTGCGCGAGGTCTTCTTGTTGCAGATGTGGACCAATTACTTATATGATCTTCTAAGGTCTGCACAGACCATTCACCATGACCGCCGCCCACCACCACCACCAATTTATTTTAAGAGTCAACAGACGTTAAAAAACAAACACTCTTCTTCTTGCATACTGCAGCCATTTGGTCCATCTCTTCTCCTACAGATGTGCAGATATGGTTCGTAAAATACAGACATTTTACCTCTTAAAAAACAAACACCTTAGTTTCCTAGAAACTACTAGATTCCTGTTAACTATGAGATCCATATTAAATTGAGTTGTCCATAAAAATTAATAGTTTTCTTCTGTGTTAAAGTCTTTACAAAGTTCAAATATAATCGTGTTAAGTTAGTTTTGGTGAAGGTGTTAGTTGCCTTTCTTGGTAACTTTGTAAAAAAAAAACTAAAGTAATTGTGTTAATTAGTTTTGTTGAAGGTGGTCAAGCAAGTGGCTAAGCATAGAAGAGGTCGGTCAGGGAGGTCCTCCCTGTATTTTTTACTAGTAGTGTCGATTTTTCTAACGCTAGGTTATAATTTTTTTATTGAAACCAATTTCTCCCCTGCTGCAAAAACTTAACGTCTATTTCCGTTATTGCTTTAAAAAATTTAAAGTGTATTATATTTGTATCGTCAGATTGAGTCCCGTAAATTCTTCTTTTAGGGGTACCTACCCTTTTCTCACGCATCATGTTTAACATTTAGTTCTTTGTTTGTTAAAAAAGTATCTATATTTTAAGAAATTGAATAAACAATCACCTAAATTAATTAATATCGATAAATTATATATATACTTATAGTTTTTATTGTTTGACCCAACCTCACCAGAACATTTAACACAAGACAAAACAATAGGAAAAAAATTTATGAGTCCCGTAAATTTATGTCCACCTTTATTTTTCTTCAAGTTTCGTCATTGCTCACAAGGTCAAGGAGTACCCTATGACAAAGGCAAATGCAAATAAGGAGGTTGAGAAGGAAATGTTGCATACGATGATCACAAGAGCAACAACGTAGATCAAAATAAAACAAAGAGGTTCAATAAAAATCAAGACAAGTCTGTAAGGAACAATAATCACTTAAAGTGTTACAAATGCAATAGCCTTCAAGATTATGCCTTTTATTGCCCTCAAACAAATCAAAAACAAGACGAGTCAAACCTTTATACAAGAAGATGAAGAACCAACAGTCTTAATGGCAGTTGCAGCTAACAACAATGAATATCTTAAGGAAGGAAGCATTCAAATGGAAGAAAGGAAGCAAACATTACATCTTAAAGCTAGATTTCTGATATAAAGAAACAAAGAAAAAATATATGAGAATCTACAGTCAAGATTCTACTATTACATGAGCGAGATTAAGGGGATGATTGCTAGATTATCATCGCAATATAGATAACTGTTAGTCAAGTAACATTTTGATTAAAATTGTAACAATTGTAAGTGTTAGATTAATTATGTAACTGGTGAAAAGAAACAATGATGCATCACATCTTTTCTAAAAATTTGTCGGATGGTTACTTGGTTAGGGGATTGAGGGATTCCAGGGAAATATAAATATCAATTGGTAAAAATAAATATTCAAAAACAAACAAACAAACAAACAAACAAACTTACCCGGTATAATCCCACTTTTCAGTAGGGTCTGGGGGGAAGGATGGAAATAAACCTTACCCCTATCCCAGTTGGAATAGAGAGGCTGCTCCGAAAGAGTCCACAGCTCAAAGTTATCGTTTGAAGTTACTCATCCCAACGCTTTTAACGTTATTTTCACAAAATAAGTAAAATAACGTTAAATATTCAAAAATCAATATTCAATTACACATGTTGATTTCAATTAACCATATTCAATCTGGGCAATAGTAAAGAGTAATCATATATGTTTCCATAGAAGTACATCCCACACAAACAAAGTACACTTATATGTGCATATGCATTCAGTGAGTTCAAATGTGGTCCTCAAAATAGTCAAACTTGGACTTAATTTCTCCAAAATCTATATTTAAAAAATGAGAATGGGTTGTATTGGAGTAATTGTTATCTTACCCCAAGAAGCAGGACCATTAATCAGCTGATTGATGACTTTAAAGACCATAAGTTGTTTTTCCTATAAAAATCAATTAGATTAGAATAATCATGAAGCCCATACATATAAAGAAACTTTAGTTATAATCTTGATTTATTAATAAACTTAATTTCTGTCAGATTAGGGTTTTTAAGCATGCAAATAACAAGGCTTTCTATCAGGACCACTTCTCCATTATCACCAGTGACTGGTGTTCCAATTGCTATATATATGGTATAATACAGTACACTTAAAAGTTGTGTTTTTTACATGGTTTTTAGTATAGTTGTCTCAATGCCATAAATTCGTACATATGTGCAACTAGATTAGAGGGATAGGAGTATGGGACATTGCAAAAAAAAATAAAAAATAAAAATCTATGATTCAAACACAGATGATAGAAAGGACAATTAAAGCTGAACATCAACTGCATGGTTTAAAGTGGATAATAGTTTATGAATTTAAGGTGGATTTGATCCAGAATGAATGTAACCACTTGTTAATAACTGCAAGAATGAGGCAGAAAGTTTGCGCCTTCGGTCTATAGATCTTCATTATCCATCATGATCTAAAGGAGAGTTGCTCATTGGCAACAGTGTATTATTATTTAATTATCGACGTAATGGACAAGCTGGTGGTATACAGAGTTTTGTGTGCCCATTTTAGGTGACATGAAGCTAAATGATATTCGAAATTAAGGGATTTTGTTGTTCGACCTGTAACCTTGAAGATACTGTTAAGCAAGTTGAAGGCATTTTGTAGTTTTATCATGCATATTAAAATCAGTATGCTTGATTCTCATAGAAATCATGTAGATGATTTATTAAATCTTTTCTATTCACTCAACTTGAGCTTGTTTTAGTTGTCTAAAGGATATGCAGAATGATCTTCCCTGTAGACCATTGATTAGATTCATTCATTTCCAGCTTTTTGATCAAGGAAATGGACAGGAATGGAATTAGTCCACTTTTCTGGTGTGTGTAGATTAATGGCTAAATAAAAAAAATAAAATAAAAAATAAAAATATATATATATAGACAAGAGAAAATGATGTTTATGCTCATTAATTAATTCTACTCTACAGTTGAGGTAATTGCTGTCTTGTCAAGGGTATATAAATTAATAACACCATGCTATCTAGCAAACAAGCATGAAGAAGATTTAATCTTTGATAACTTAATTCTTGTGGCATGTGTAAAAGGTTGTATGCAGTATTTTATACTTCTAGGGCTTAAACCTTACGACGACTAATGAACAATGAAAGTTGCTACAACTTGCTAAACAATTAACTACACAACCACTTAACATACTAATTGTAACTAACTACATTTGAGACTCTTAGCATCCCACCAACAGAAGTCTAGATGGGATACTTTTTGTGATGATGTTAAACTCTTTTTGTCCATTTATACTCAAAATAGTGCATTTGTAACCCAATCATAGCTAGCTTGTTCCATCCCATTGTAATTGTTCTAATAGTATCGCCAACTTATTGGTGTTTTTTGTAAAATAGACATTTTGTTGTTCAAAATATGGTGTCTTCATTTTCTATCCATAAGTTATCTTAAGTATTCACAAGACAGTTAATGAACACAAAGAGTAATGTGTTGGAAAATATATACACTTTGTTGGGTCAAACTCATCTACCATGTTTTATAGGAATTGATCATGGTCAATTTGCAATATTTTCGCCAAGTGTTGGGAAATACATGCTAGGAACTAATGATACAAAACTATTTGGTGCTACCAACAAAGTTGATAGTTGATTCCAAGATGAAGAAGATAAAGATAATGATGAAAATTTTGTTATTATTGGAACTTATACATGAAAATCTTGTTTAATTGCTATTTTTTGGAACTCTTGCTTATGTTTACGTGTTAAAAAACATTGTTCAACCTGTCTGACCCACTCATTATGTCACATCTATCATTTTAACTAGCACAGGCAACTTTAACAAATAATTTCCATTTGGATAAACTAAATACAACTAATTTTGATGAGAATCAGACATCAAATATTTGATTTACAAAAGCTTCAACAAAACCCCAACCATCATCAATATCTGGTCCAACCCAGAATCCAGATATCACTCTGGGGGTACAAAATACTTTATAATCAACAAAAACAGCAACAGCAGGGTTATGATACAGCTTCATAGAAACTAGATTTTTCCTGGGTGCCACAGAACAGATTCCTATAAATCATAATTATAATTGTAAGCATGATAAAATAGCAAATGAAACCAAGACTTTGTTCCTACTGAAAACAGAATCCAAAATAGCATAATTGCCAAAACTTAAAAGCCCAAGATCGTTAGTAGTGCTTTTGATTTAAAAGAACCCAGTCTAGGATCGGGCCGGGCCAAATGATTCTAACTAGGCCCAGATCTTGATCATCAGGTTGCAGGGACAAGGCCTAACCTCAGGTTTAGGGTCCATCTTAAAAACCTGTTTGATTCTTTCTTTGTAGCAAATTATTATTCTATCTCAATGAATGATCTTGTTTTTTAAACTAGGTATTAATCTTGCTTACAAAATTGAAATATTAATCAATGTAAAACTTGATTTGTTTTTTTATTAATGTCAGCCACATACTTCCCTCATCAAAATTTACATTCTTATGCTGATAAAAATAATGACTGTCAGATTTCTAACTTGATTAGCATCATTTCTTCAATAACCATTTGCATTTTTAGATTCATAACAATTTACATCCTCATTTTTCATGCCCTCTACACGTGTTTTACCCTAGTAATATACATAGATAAAGAAAATGTATATATAATTTGTGTATACATAGGGGGTGCATTCAATACAGAACTAGTTTTAAATATAAAATTACAATATACATCAGATCATATATTTATATTTATGAATATTCAATATTCATATGGGTAAGCATCTTATATGTCATAAGCATGCATTCGTATATGCATACCCTTTTGTTCATACATATGTATCATATAGGAAGAGCACAAATATAACATATTTCTATGAACATATTCCTAAAGAATACAGAAATGCGGACATACCATTTAAGAAGGTTGATGGACTCAAATGCATGCAATAGTCTGTTTTCCGTGCTTGTATATCCTTTGTACAAAAAAAAAAAAAAAAAAAAAAATATCAGTCCCCTTTTCAAATTCCCAACATAAAGAAGCAATCTTATTTCCCAGTTCCCACGACAGATTCACTTTATGAATATAAATATATCACATTATCACCTTTAAAAAATTTAAAAAAAAAAAAACACCAAGGAAATATTAATACAATAATGAAGTTAAAACAGATCAAACACTTGTAAAATCACCAAAAAGTCAATAGCAGAAGTTAGTCACTTATATTTCTTTTCATGATATATGTACACAATTAGGGGAAAATTAAGCATTCTTCAATTCAACTTCATAATAAAACAAATTTGCAGCAATTATTATTGATTTGTTCTTACAAAGATTTCTAACAAGATTTGCAGTTTTCCCATCAATGGCTATATTGAATCCAAATAAGAAACTTGTTTTCTTGAAAATTAAGATACCAGAACTATATTAATCAAACTATACAGTTGGAAGTACCCTCAATATTCACAATAGACTAAGTTATTCATCATAACCAGACCATCTAACTGAAATTGATTGCTGAAAATTTGCTTAAATCCATGAATGAACATGATTTCATAAGCAAATTAACATTCAATTAAACAATTCTTGTTATATATCTTTAAACACATAAAGTAATCATAGTTCCAGAACGTTGGTTACCTTAATTAGGGTTTTACGTGAAGTGAAGTCAGTAAAGGAGCACAATGAGACGAAAAACGCCATTGAAATCGATAACGCCGTCGAGAAGAAGCCTGAAATTCGAAAGAATAATAGAAACAGAGTTTGAAGTTAGAAGGGTAAAAGAGTAATTGTGCATTTGAGTCCTCAACCCTAAGTTGGGTTTTTTTTAGAATAAATGGATTTAGAGTAAAATGTCATTTTAATCCCTGTGATTTTACAATTTTTGTCATCTTACTATCTTAGTTTAATAGTTTAAATTTTGCAATTTTGATCATTAGGGTTTCATTTTATTGTCATTTTCATCCATATGGTTTGTTAACTTTTTGTCATTTTAGTCCAAAATTTTATATTTAAGTGACTAAAATGACAATAAAATGAAAACCATAGTGACCAAAATGACAATAAAATGAAACCATAGTGACCAAAATGACAAAATTCAAACTATTGGACTACAATGACAAAAGTTGTCAAACCATAGGGACTAAAATGACATCTTACCTATGATGTCTTGTCCTAGTGGTAAGATGGATATATAGAATAGTGATAGAAGACCCAAGTCCTGGGTTCGATTCTTGATCCCACCCGGTTTTACCGACCTTCCATCGTCGTGCCTTTGGGCGGGTGCTTGGGTCGGGTTTTCCCTAGAAATTGGTGGATGGTGGGCTAGGGGTTACATCCGTCTGGACTAGTGGCCAGCTTGGGCATCCTTTAGCCATTGGGGGCCGTGTATGAAGTACCCGGCAGTTGAGTAGTTGGCCGTCCAAAAAAAAATATGTAACTCATTTATATTGAACCAGTTTAAGCTTCTAAGAAAGCCTATTTAAGGGTTTTTAGCTTATTAATTATTGAGTCAGTAATAGGTTTGAATCATTCACATATTTTTTAAAGCTTAATGATTAAGATGTTGGATCCCCCGTTAGAGTTATTTTTTCAAAAAAAACAAACAGTTTCAACCCCGGACTGATTTAGAAGTAACATCTTAATAGAATTATTGTCGAAGACTCTTTCGGAGCAGCATCTCTATCCCAATTGGGATTGGGGTAAGATTTGTCTCTATCCTTTCTCCCAGACCCTACTGAAAAGTGAGAATATAATGGGTAAGTTTGTTTGTATCTTAATATAATCATTTAAAGACTACCAACATCTTAGTTAACAAGACCCTAACTTTCTACTCTAAGGATGGTACCCTTAGTTTTGAACGAGATCCATTATATTTTTGTCTATATTAATGACTGATGAAGTAAACTATATCTTAGTTCTTTTCATATCAAGAAACTTAGCCTATTTTGTAAATGGTTCCTTCATTGGCTATCCTATAAGTATAAGTACCTCTTTTTGTAATATCTTATCAAAATTTTAATTTTTACCCAATATACTTGGTCTTTGCGCCTCTTATTCATACATCTAATACTCATTTTTATATATTAGATATATATTGGTCAAAACCTTGTTTGACCGTTAGAGGATGATCTCTTAGGCTTAGGCCACAATACCTCTTCCAACTCTAATCTTTGATGTTGATAGCTTGAGATCATGTTTGAGGATTTTGATTCAAGCTCCATATAGCAACATTTGCATCATATACAAAAACGACCTCTTTTCTAAATTCTAACACTATCATGTAATCATCCAATTCATGTTACTTCTATTATGATAGCAACAACTTGAAAAGGCCTACACAAACTTATTATTATAAAAACAAAACCTTTTTTTTAGAAGTCGTATATATGAATGATAGAAAGGCCCTAACTATTAACCATACAACACATTTTACTAAACACCTCCCCATGTGTATAAATACCTAGCTAAAACGCGAAAATATGGTGCATAAATTAGTTCTGATTATGTAGTGGTTTAATAGCTTGTGATCTTCTTCAACCGCCATCAATGGTCAATCTTAAAATCGCAATCAATGCACTAACAAATATTGATAGTATTTAAGGGTGGTCATTCCTTATGGCATAAGTGTTGGACCTATATGCCTAAAACACAACGTGTAACAATGTTACTATTGATATGATATCCCAAAAGGTCACACACTAAGCAAATAAATTCCATAAACACATTTAAACAAGGTTTACTGTGCATAACCCATTCTATGTCAAGAACATATTGTTGTTAAGTAAAATAGTAATATGAGATGAATCAATGTACAATATATATATATATATATATATATATATATATATATAATTTAAGATGGTTACTTGTTTTTATGAATTATACATACATATATGCTTAAGAGAATTGTATTTAAAGGTTCATATTATTACCCAACATATTTAATTCATACAAAACATCCTCTCTCTCTTGCTTTTGAGATATGGCAGAAAGCATGGTGTAGAAACCATGTGATTTCTTGTTTGACTTTTATTCAAAATGAATTACATGGTTTTAAGGAAACAAACGTTACTATTTCAAAAAGCAACTTGTTCCCATCCAATCTATTTTGTAATATATTGATTCATGTAAACCAAGGGTGATACGGGAGATTCAAAAATTGGGAGTTTTTGAAAGAAAACAAAAATAAGAACTTAATAAAACTACATGCTAGTTTTCTTTTGTTCTTGTGAATTGTTTGATTTCTATTTTACACACATATAATCACCACAAATCAAGTGTTTTAGTGAGTGTGTATGTTTCTTGACATTGGGGTTGGAGGCTAGCATCTTTTGGATCATGCTTGCTTGGTGTGTTCATCTCTTGGAGTGAAGACATTTGTGTTCATACCATCCTTACTCTTATAGCTACCACTTCTCTACAAAGGTTGTTGATTCTAAACACCCTATGGTTGTATTTTATTTAAGTTTCAAGAACTACATATGGATCCTTGGTAGGTTTTGGTTTCTAAAGTTATAGATCTAAACATGTTAAAACAAGCTTTCGTTGCAGAATAATTTTATAAGGCATGTTTAAAGCCCAACAATAAGTTCTTTCACATGTTCAAATCATGTAAGAATTGTCTAGGGTGTCATAACCCTCTCTTTATCGTCCTCAACAAGGTTTTCCACATCATCTTAACAACATAACAAATAAACAAACTTACCCAGTATATTCCTACTTTTCAATAGGGTCTGGGGGAAATGATAGACACAAACCTTACCCCCTATCCCAGTTGGGATAGAGAGACTGCTCCGAAGGAATCCTCGGCTCAAAGTTATCGTTTGAAATCGAGCATCCCAACATTTTTACTGTTACTTTCAAATAACGTTAAAATTAGTGCAATTTTACTTTAGCCCCTTGAGGGCCCACACGTATATACATTATATGTGTGCACCGCAAATGGGGCGTAATCATCTTAACAACATAAAATAGTAAATCTCAAACTAATTATAAATCTGGCATGTCATATTCAATCAATATTGTGTATTGTATCTACTAATATGTTAGAACTTTTTTTATGTTACTTTCTAGGAGAATTTCATTCTAAAATTTCTCTCGTTGTCTTACCTAAGGACACATAATTGTGAAGTTATTCTCTTAACTATATTTAATGAATCCAAAAGTCGTTGATAGTATTTATGGTGTCATATTTTGTATCAGTTTTGTATAGCAAAAAATATATATTAAACCATAAAAAAAGTGTGACAACATTCAACTATCAGGTTTGACTCATTTAACATCGTTAGTATATTTAACGTTGACTATGACTATACTGTTAGAAAACTAAATTCTATTCCTTTTAATATGCATAGTTTTGCATTTATTCTACTTTGTGATAAACAATCCCGAAACGAAAAATCGTGATAGCACAGTTAATGAATTTAACCAATATGTTTGTTTTAGCTTAAAAACGATAAATCAAAAGTGAAGAACTTGAAATAACGAAGAAAAACAGTTAATTATAATTTCAACCGGCAAATTTACAGACAACAGATTATATCTGTGTTTTACCTGAATAAAGTTAACACAATGAACCAAATATTATCTAAGATAACTATTATTAATCAAAAGTTAATTATTTAAGTTAGTTTTAATATCTAAATAATTTACGATTAAAATTAGTAAATAAAATAATAAACCGGTACAAGATTTAACCACCATAGGACTCAGATTATACCAGTTTTAACCCACCATAACCCAACATTTACTTAGTTTTGCCATGTGGTGGACACATGTCTATCTATGGGCATATAAGATCCATGCAAAATCTTTGAAAATCCTATAAAAAAATCCACACCCATCATCTTTACATCCATTCTCTTCCTCTCTCTCATCCCAAACGTCTCTCTCACTCTCTCTAGTTATTCTCCACCATTTTTGAAAGCTCCAAGCTCAAATCCTTCAAGTTTCATCAAGTTTTGGTGTTCTTAGATGAGACTTTGTCAAGAACACACACTTTGCTTCTTAAACTAAGGTAAAACACATACATTCTTGTGGGTTTGTTCATTAAAAGTTGTTCATCTAAGATTTTGGATTTTAAAACAAATGGGTTTTCGTATAAACATGATAATGTGTGTGTGTGTTATGATCCATACATATATACATATGTGTGTGTTGCGATCCATGTATATATGTGTGTGTGGTTTTGATGGATGATGATCATGGATTGCATGCATGCATGTATATATATATATATATATATATATATATATGTATATATGTATATATGTATGTATATTAAAATGAAACATTTTGATAAATAAAATTATGTATGCATGTGTGTATAAGTGTGTGTATAATATATATATATATATATATAATCAATCAATTATGTATAAGTGAGATCATAATAAAAGAATAATAATATGGATCTAAGTTTGGAATAATCTAAAAACCCAAGCCGAGGCCAAGGAATGATTTCACATTCTTAGTCCCATTACATGGACGTTTGGTGATTTAAAGTTTGGAGAGACTTTTATTAAATACAAACACACATTCTGGAATTATGACAGAATCTTATCACGACTTTAACAACTCATAAAATGGTCATAAAAACTTCAAAGTGAACAAACTCTAGTTCTATAATTAAGTTCATCGAGTTAGCTTTCCAAAGACTACTTAAACACCTTCTAACTCGACCAAATGACGCCCCAAACAGCCTTCACAAGATTAGTGCGCAGATTTGTACCCCCTGACTTGTGCTGCTGTTTAGACGTATTTATGAGCCGAATCGTTAAAACTTTTCTAAACGAAATTTGTTCGTAATACCTTAAAATAATAGACTGGAGATTTTCATAATTTTATTCCAATGATTACTATTTTAAAATTTCATTCGAACAAACTGGACAGAATCTGTCCAAGAGTAAGAATTTGAAACTTAAACATTTTTAACATATAATTTAATTATTTAATGCATGTATATGAATGATGTATGTCTATCATACACATACATGAATGATGTGATATACATATATTTATAAACATATATGTGTTTAAATAATTAAGAAATATCGAAGTTGTTAAACAAAAGGTGTAAAATCTTCTAAAAACACGTCGTTATAATGACGAAATTTTCTAAAACCGGACACTTACATAATTTCAAAATATTAGAAAGTAATATTTTAAAAATAAGTTAAAAACATAATTATTTTAAGAAATCCCGACTCATAAATTAACTAAAGACGCAAAAACCATAACAAAGAATATAACACAACATTTACTCAAAAGAATCTATAATGTTGTAGGTGCCAAAATACGGTACTAGTTCAGGCAACATCCAGATATCTATTTCTAGCTCAGTTCGCAATGTGAGTTTATAGCCCCCTTTCTATATTTTTGTTTTTAAACTTCGGGGTGAAAAGCATGCAACGAATTATAATTCCAATTATTCAACACCATTTTCAATTGTTAGTTTATTTATATATTTGCATTATGATAAATTGATATTACATGTAGCAAGTAAACAACTCCAAAAGTCCCCCACAATCACCACCATTAATTAGTGTAGCTAAGCCGACGGTACGTTGATAGATCTATTAGTTTGACAAACCCATTCGGTTACCCGGGTATGGGGCCGGATGTTCAGTACGCGCAATAAACAACTCCAATAACATTTGGTTTGGTCTTTGTGAACCAAACTCATGGGGCATTGAAACAGTCACAAGGTTTGGTTGGTGAACTCATGTAATATAATTTATTTTGCTTATATATATCTTAAACATACATTTGAATGCACACTTGTTACACTAATTGTTATGTGTCAAAACCTATGAACTCACCAACTTTCTAGTTGACATTATTTAGCATGCTTTTCAGGTAATGAGAATTAAGGACATATGGAAGAGGCAAGCACGATCTAGGTTCTAGAGGATGATACCTAGATAGTTAGACGATAATAAAATGTAGTTTGTTATTTCAGCTTCGAATGTAATACGATGGCTAATATTAGTATGAATGCCTTTAGTAATTTTCTCATCTCCATGTGCAATGAACAATTTCGTCACCCCTCAAGTTATTCCGCCCAGGGGCCCACCAGCCTCTGGTTGGGGGTGTGACAAAAAGTATGCTAGACATATAAAATTCTATTTGCTTGCATGAATGAAGAATTATAACTGATTAGATTGAAAATTATAGTTAATAGAATGAATTAGGGTTTATGTGCTTTCTGTTAAAAACAAATGAAAATAGCCATAATATGTCTCTAAATGAGAAGATAGCAAACCCTAATGTTAAAGGCAAAGAGGATATGAATAACATCCTATAGAGATTGCTCTTGCTCTAAAGATTGTAGTACCAAGTATTTCATAAGGACCTCTAATATGATTAGAATTGCAACTAATATCTTTTTTTTACAACCATTTTTACCTTAATTATCATATATTTACAAGGATTTGAACCCATGTTTAGAGATGGGCAAAAAAACCGGTTCTTGAACCAGACCCGAGGGTTCAACTCGGAACCGGAACCGGTCCATACAAAAACCGGTTCCAACCCGATAAAAACCACCAGTCCCTAACCGGTTCCAGATTTGAAATTTTCAAGCGGTTCCAAACCGATTCCTACCGTTTGGATCCAAAAAATCGAGTTCTAGCCGTTAAGAGAGCCGTTTGGACCCATTTTTAGCCGTTTTTTTGATGTTTTTTGGTCCAAAACTAAGTATAAATTGTTGTGGCTTGGTTTAGTTTGATTCCACACTTGAAAACAAACATTCTAAGCCAAAAACTCTCTCGTTTCGTATACCCGACTGCTTTACTCTCTTTGTTTCGCGATACATTTTTATTACACTCGTATTTTATACATCTATAATCTTATTAACGCAATGTCTCAGTCTACATCTTTTGTCGGTCAAAGTTCTAACATCGAAGTTACCGTTGTTCGTGTTCTTACGCATAGTAGGAACATGAAAATATGGTGTAACTGGAATTTAGTTGAGATGAGTGATGTGTCTCAAAAAGCTCGTTGCAAGTATTGTGGTATGCTTCTTGCAAAAGAATCAAACTCGAGTTTGAAGAAACATATTAGCAAACCATTTTGCAAGGCGTTGAAGAATGATCCGGAAAGTCAACAAACACAAATCGGTAATGATGGTGGAAATTTTCACTATGACGTAGATGAGGTTCGTGATAGAATGACGAAGTTCGTGATTCAAGAGGCGTTGTCGTTTGGACATTTCAACAACCCTCGTTTAACAAACATGATTCGAGATACACTTCAATCTCGTTATAATCATGTAAGTCGAAGGACGCTAAGGCGTCATTGTTTAAAAATGTGGAACAACGCAAAAGGATATTTGATCTTATTTTTCGAAAAACTAAACACTGGTGTAAACTTAACTACCGACGTTTGGTCTGCACCACATGGTTTACCGGAATTGTACATTTGCGTCACCGCCCATTGGGTAGATCCCAGTTCGTAGCAAATGATGAAACGTACGATTGCTTTTGAACTTTTCTCGTATCCACATACGGCTGAATATTTGTTTAAACTATTAGATTTCGTAATAACACAATTTAATTTGGAAAAGAAACTGTTTTCAATAGCATTTGATAATGTTTCAAACAACACTGCTTCAAACTTAAATACAGACGTTTGGTCTGCACTACATGGTTTACCAGAATCGTACATTTGCGTCACCGCCCATCGGGTAGATCCCAGTTCATAGCAAATGATGAAACGTACGATTGCTTTTGAACTTTTCCCGTATCCACATACGGCTGAATATTTGTTTAAACTATTAGATTACGTAATAACACAATTTAATTTGGAAAAGAAACTATTTTCAATAGCATTTGATAATGCTTCAAACAACACTGTTGCAGTGGAAAAATTAAAATTAAAATACAAACCATTTTGCAACGGTATATTTTTCCACAGTCGATGTGTAGCACATATTATTAACTTAGTGGTGCAAGACGGTCTTTATTCACCAAATCTTGAGCATTTCAAAACTGGTTTTAGAAATATGATACATGATGTTTTTAAAAAAAGTAGAAGAACAATTACCGAATACAAACAATTTTGTAGAGATATGGACAGACCTTGTTATGGTCCTAATAGGATGTACCTACTCGGTGGAACTCAACTTTTAAAATGTTTGAAAGTGCTTTAAAACAAAGAGTAACTTTACAAACATTTCATACGAGTCTTTATGAAGGTGGTTTCGCCGCACAATTTTCGCCCTTGGCTTGGGACAATATTCAAGATTTAACTGATTTTCTTGAAGCTTTTAAAATCGTCACTACAAAATTATCAGGGGTTTATTATCCTACTAGTCCATTAGTGTTATCAGAATTGTATTTGATGACGTCAAATTTAAAAAATTTTGAAATTAAAACCAAATGTTTGAAGAAATGGTAAAACCAATAAAAGTCAAATTAAAGTAATATTTTAAAGATTTACCACCCGTGTTTACTTGTGTCACTGCTCTAAACCTAATTTTGAATGTTACTGGGGTTGAATGTTTGATAGACGAAATATATGATAATTTGGATATCCATGAAGAAGATCTAAATTTTTCAAATGATGCAAAAAAAAGTTTTCAACATGATTTACAAAGTATGTATGAATTTTATATAATTAAATATGGTCCTAATATAAACATACATATGAGCACGAGCTCATCAAGCTCGAGTAGTAGTAAACCTCGTGATCGCTTCTTAGTTTATTTAATACCGTTCGTAATGAAACGGCAAAACGACAAAGGGGTAACACTCCTTCAAGTGAGCTCGGAAGGTATAGTGGAACAGATTTTGTGTCCACTTTTCAATCCGAGGATTATCACAATTTAGACCTTTTGTCATAGTGGAAAGGAAAGGAATCCGATTATCCGATTCTAGCCACTATGGCACGTGATTTACTAACCGTCCAAGATTCTACGGTAGCTTCGGAATCTGCGTTTTCTCTTAGTGGTAGGGTATTATCTTTACGAAGAACAAGACTTGCTCCGGAGTCAGTAGAGATGTGTATTTGCTTAAAGGATCACTTGGACGCGATCGATCGAATTCAAAACACAACAAACCTCGAAGATGAAATCGAACTTGAAACAAACGTACACGAAGAGGAGGTGGAACAAGGATTACCTCTCGACATATCTGATGAAGAGCTTGCACAAGAAGCTCGTACTCGTAAACGTACGCAACGCAATAAACGCATGTTCTTAAGTTATTATATTTGTATTTATCTTCTTAAGTATTTTTTTTTTATTATTTATATATGTCTTTTTTTAAATAATTAAAAGAGAAATAAATGTTAAATATGTTATTTTTATTTTTATGTTATGTATGTAATTTATTGTAAAATTATTAGAAATAATAATGAATTTTTTTATTATTTATGTATGTGTTTTTTTTAAATAATTAAAATAAAAATAAATGTGTTTAAGTTATTTTTATTTTTATGTTATGTAAGTAATTTATTGTAAAATTATTAGAAATAATAATGAATTTTTTTAATATTATTTTCTTTTTATTTATTTTCTTAAGCATTTCTTTATTAATGTACGGATATTTTTTTTTAAATTAAAAAAAAAAATTAACAGGAACCGGTAGATGTACCCGGTTCCGGGCCCTACCCGGCTACCCAGTTCGACCGGTTTTAGATCTGCAATGTTGAAACCGGTTCCGGTTCCCCCTAGAAACCGGTTCCGGTTCCCCCTAAAACCAGTTCCACCGAACCCACCTGTGACTTGAACCCGGTTCCTTTTTGAAACCGGTTTGCCCAACTCTACCCATATTAATTTCTATAAATATTAATTTCTATAAAGTCAATCACCAATGCCACTAAACTATAAGATCATAGACTATAAGTAATATCTCTAGTAAATATACAAGCCAACTCCATATCCCTCTAAATCCCAAATCTCCATTTTTCATACGCCATGAGCAATAAATACTTGCAAAAATAGCGAATACAAATATATGATAGCTGTTTAGTAGATACATGATTCTGGTCAAAACTGTAGGATCTTCAAGGCATGTTAACAGTGATTTTCCTTTTATCAGACGTCTCTCCTGCAACATGTTTCCTGCCATACTTTTTAGTTTTGTTGTTATTATTACTGTTAGCATTGTCGCTGCTATTTTTCACAACTGCTCGTTGTAGTATACGTACAGGAACCCCGCCCATATCAAAGTCCTCCTTCAAAGATCTTGTCAAGAACCTCAAGTCTGTGTCTGAAAGTCTCACCTTTCCACCAACAAAGGCAACAAAAGTCGGTGGTCGGGCTTTGACTTGAGTGAAATACTTTACCTTGGGCTGAGCTGCTAGATCTTTCCAAGAATGCCTGCTCATTACCTGAAATAATATTTTAGAAGTCAACCGAGATGGGTAGACCTTTTCCTATTGTTGAATTGTATTGGCAATCTTACCCGTTTATATAGGTCAAGTCAGGCTGTGTTTTAATCATAAATCATAATAAGCCAGATATAGAAAACTAGCTATTAAGAGTCAAAAATACCCAAACATGTTTTCACCAAATGCAATCGCATTAGTACAAGGAGCCAAAAGTTGCAGTGGTTTTTTTTATAATTATACTTGTATGCTAATTATGGGGAAATGATCCATGCGGTTAACAACACAGATCTTCTATGCCACAAAAGCAAACCAGGGGGTAAGATTGTAAATGTTAAAATTATACCAAAATACAAAAAGAAAAAATTGACCTTAGCAGCACGCCTGCACATGACATCCATGCAGTTAACTGCCGGATGTTTACAGAACATGAAAAAGATATGAATAAGAAATGGAGGCGGGAAAGCCCATCAGACCTTGTAAGGTATTGGCCACACATATGATTAGCTTTGACCTTAACCCATTTTGAGTTTTGACCCATTACCCACCTATTTTGCTACCTCAAAGCACAACCTTGACTGAATGTAGAAATCATTAAAGTACAACTTCTCGAGTTTTTCACCACGGTTAGGGTCAAGGTGTAGAGTCAAAAATATGATTTGGATAGATTTGACCTTTAGGACCTTCAATATCTGGTATGCCTGTAAGTAGTAGACTGGATAATATATATATAAAATAAGACCATGTGATCAACAATAACCTTGCGTAGCCAACGGTTAAGGCGAGCAGTTGACAACCTCAGACACCACTTTTTGTATGTCTCAATGACCTGATTCATTACATCTATTCTGCCTTTTCCTTCTAGTGCTGAAACAAATACAACTGGTATCCCTGTCACCTGTCAATAATAATACCTGTTTGTTAACCTCTTATACCATGGAAGACGATAACATGCACTACTACGAAACATTATATATGATATTATTGATCCAAAAGCTATGATTTATTTAATATTCTTGGAGGTAGAAATTTCAACTCGTTAAATTATGAATGGGTAGGTCAACTCGGTCAAATGTGTAGGACCAACAAATTTGGCTAAAAGAAACAGGTCAGTTAATTTTCAAGAATACAATTGATTAAACGCAAACATTGTGATCATATTTGACACTAATTACACAGCAAATAGTGTATCAGCTCAACCCAAGTTACACAAAGGAACTAAGTTTTAAGCTGTTATCCACCTACTTTGCATGAACAGGAAGTTAAGAAAAGATTAAAAAACCTGGGGAATCATTGTTTGAATTTCTTCAGGGACAGCTTTAACAACACAATCATATGATCTTTCTTCAAGCAGATCCATTTTATTCACAATCACAACCAAACCCCGCCCTTCTTCTATAGCCCGTCTTGCTATCACTACTTCATCATGTGTCATGCTTTTTCTAGCTTTTGAAACCTAATTTTCACTCGCATACAAATGCATCAGGGATATTGGTTGTTTTAGCATATTTAATCAAATTGAAATGCTATGAGAAACAACCACACAAACTATTTGGAAAGCATAACAAAAGAAGTTGAAGTAAATTAAAAGAAGAGTAAACTGCCAAGATGGTCCTTGTGGTTTGCTACAATTTCACTTTTGGTCCCTAGGTTTCATTAATTACTTGTATGGTCCCAAACTTTACACATTTGTAACACATGAAGTCCTTATGTGAGGGTAATTTGGTCAAGTATGTAAGAGTAATTTGGTGACTTAAGGACTATATGTGTTAAAAATGTCTAAAATTTGGAACTATATGGTTAATTTATAAAAGAGTAAACTTCTCTTTTGCTCCCTGTGGTTTGACAAAAGTAACCATTTTCATCCAAATTTTGAAATTTTGCAATTTTCCTCCATTAGTTTCAGAAAATTAACCATTTTAGTCCCTGTGGTTTGACAAAAGTATAACCATTTTCATCCAAAGTTTAAATGGACGCCGTCAGTAAAAAGGCTAAAATGGTTAATTTTCTGAAACTAATGGAGGAAAATTGCAAAATTTCAAAATTTGGATAAAAATGGTTACTTTTGTCAAACCACAGGGAGCAAAAGAGAAGTTTACTCTTTATAAAATCTAAGGACCAAAAGTAAATTGTAGTAAACCACAAGAACCATACTAGTAATTTACTCTTAAAAGAAATTGGGTATTGATTTGTGAACCATTACTGGATATGGCAAATTTGACAATTTACTTAAGAATGGGTATATTTGTCTTGTGAGTTATCTCAAACCGGTCATACAAAAAATAGTTATAAAAAGAGGGGACCAAGTCAAATAGGTTGAAAGTCCCCAAAGTGTATTTTTGTTACTTACAGCATCAAAATTCATTTCAAAGAGCTAGATTATAATTGTAATAATACCGTTTTTATAACTCCAGTTAATACATTAGTTATCTATAAAAAATGGATAATAAAGTTTTGCCAGTCAGCCCAGACCGGTTCTATTTTGACCAACCTCTTGACCATCAAGGACTAAAGCAACAACATGAGCCCTCATCAAGTTTTTTCTTGACTGCACAATGCTCAAGGATGATGCTCCTTTCTCTGACTTAGTCCTCTGCAACCAACCTGCCGTGTCCACCTAAAAACAATCAAATTTTAAAATTTAGAGGTTAAAAAATAAACAAAAAAAACAAAATGCACAAGCAATCATCATTGAGGCAATATGATGATAATTTCTGAATTTTACCATGTATATTGTTCTTCCTTCAAATTCAAACTCAACTCTAACAGAATCTCTTGTTAAGCCAGCCTCTGGGCCCACCAAAACACGATTTTCCTGCAGAATTGCATTCAACAAGGTTGACTTGCCTACATTAGGCCGGCCAACAAAGGCCAACTGCAGTGGTAGCTTTGACTCCTCTTCCTCACAAAATTCACAATCTTCATTAGTTTCATCAGCAGCTTCTAAGGTGCAAAATGGCAACAAATTATTGAATTAAGTGAAAAATATTAACCAAAAATCAATCAAAAAATACGAACCAAGGGACATTGTTGATTAAATTATCTTACCATGTCCAATTTGTAGCATATGTCCCTCAAGCAGTGGCCTGAGAACTTCATATAAATCATTCATCCCTAAACCAGTTTCGGCTGAGAGAGCGACAGGATCTCCAAAGCCCAATGTACGAGCTTCACTAGCAGCAGCAATAACCGACCCAAAACCATCATCAAGTGATTCAGATTTATTCATTACCAAAATAATCTTTATTCCAGGAGCATGCTTTCTTAGCCACTTTCCAACATCCAAATCCATGGGCTGCAACCCATCTCTACCCAGACATTAAGAAATTGTTAGAAGTGGGCTATCTGGCTTTCATACTAACCAAAGCAGGTAAAGTCAGGCTGGGTAATTTGGATACAGGTTGTATTTAAATAAATACAATATAAATTATACGTTATTACATATACTAAACTGATTTATCGCAAAAAGTGATTTAGAAGATTGACTGTGTTATTAAAATATCATTTTAGGTAAATTTCAGTCAACCGTTTAACCCTATGTGTTTTCTTTGTGAATAAGATTCTTGATTCGAACCATACACAAGTAAATGATATTTATGTTAATATCTGTTAACTTGTGTATCTGTTTCCTTTGTGAATACGGGTCTTGATTCAATCATTAAATACATAGGATCTATTGATCGGTTGAAATTCACTTGTGTATTGATTGAGAATGAGGCTCAGATATGTCACATTACTTTAGGAAACGCAAAGGGAAAGTAGTTCACGTAAACTGATATCAACATAAACTAATGTAAAAGTTAACCTTGCATCAATAAGAAACAGTGCAAAATTACACATTCTCAACACATTTGCTGTCATTTCTGCAGTCCTACCAAGAACAGAACCAGATGAAGCCTCAGCCTCTAAGCCAGCTGAATCCAACACTTTAAATCGCAAATCACCCAATTTGGCAATCCCTTCTCGTATGTCTCTAGTCACATGATCATTAGGAGTGTTGTACACAAGTGCCTCTCTTCTTCTAATTAAACTAAAATATCACATCCGCAACAACCATATGAGATTACATAAATAAGTATACAGTGGTGGACCCAGAAATATTTTTCATGGGAGTGAAAAACTTTTTATGGTCATTTAAGGATCTAGCTTAATAATTTTTTTTCTCTTTTGTTTAGATCGGGTTAGTTCGAATTGGGTTGGTCATGTTAAAATAAGAATTTTAAACTAAATTTCATATGTAAAAGCATAATAAAAATACAATAAATCTAAAGTTGTTCTTAGGTACCGGGTCAGAACGGGTGTGGGCTAGGATGAGTGCATGTTAGGATGATTTTAAGCAAAATCAATATGAGTTTTAATAAATCATTTTGTAAAACATCAATTTAGTTCAACTTAAGGTGAATTGTAACTAAACAAATAGTTTAATTGAATAATTTTTAGTGATTTTCTCATGAAATTTATTATTGATCATTCTTATCCGTTTGAATCCATTATATTCATATAATTTTTAAGTTATCCATCTTGACCCGCATTTTGTTAAGGTGTTACAGTCTCAACCCATTCTATGTTATAATTTAGCCCATTTCAACCCAATAAAAACAATATTTGTTTACCCAATCTACGCATTTATCTTGTTATGAGTTAAGATTGTCAGACCTAGTTGATATCTACTGGGTTTCATTTTTTAAAATTTATCCAAAACAATATCTAAAGAGACTTTTTAGGTAACTCTTTTTCCAAAAAAACAAGTATAACTATCGCTTAAATTCGCTTCACAGGCCCAATTATTTAAATTCAAGGGAGGCGATTGCAAAATATTAAGGAGGTCAATCAGGATTTTAACATATATATACTACTGGAAAAAAAAAAATTAAGGAGGGCGGCTGCCCCCTTGACCAAAGAGTGGGTACGCCACTGTAAGTATACACTTTATGACAAATGCACATGTGTATGCGAGTCTGTACCCATATGTATATAACTGGGGCCCTTGGGCATTGATTTATGAACAGTTCAATTTGGTTATGATTTATCTCTAATTGATCAAACAGGTAAAAAGAGTTGCTTATACAAAAAGGGATTAAACGAGTTGAAAGGCACCCTAAGTATGTGTAAAACGTCCTGAGTTATTTTACTGGAAAAGTAGATGATTGTTGTAATAATATAACTTTTGTAATCATATTTGAAACAGTAACCAATCAAAAATAAAATAATATTTTTGACAAAACTGCACAGGTCAAACGTACCCATTTTGATCTGTAACCAAAAGTTGGTTGTGATTAACCAAACTTGTTTTGGCAAGTTACCCAACCTGTGCAACCAGCTCATTTTCGACAACTAAAATAACTGTTAAAGACACATGTTAATATAACCAACCGATTAAATAATGCTGATTTGCCAACATTGGGGCGGCCAATGAGTAGTACAGTTGGAAGCAAGTGTGCGTCTACTTTGCTGAACTCAACTGGTTTTCCACTTTCAGCCTTGGCATCAAATAATTGGGTTCCACTAACATCAAACCCTAAGTCTCTGGTTCCATCATTTTCATTATCCTGGGCTGAAACTGTAGAGAACCAACTTCTATAATCAAAGGTAGAATGATGGAAGTGTGAACACAAGTTGACACTATAAGAACCTAAAATTGCTGCTCTAACGCCACCTGGAATTAAGCATTTATTGGAAAGCAGAGATCCTAGCAATAAAAAAAATATTAGCACATTAAGATCACGTTTTTACGGTTTTTAAAGACAATCAAAATTTATAAATTTATCTTTCACACATGTATAAGACCTTTATTGAACTGTAAACCGATGGAACTTGTACTTTTAACACAGTGGTGGAACAAATTCTTTTGTAGAAAAGCAGTGATATGAACACTGCAAAGGGTCTTCTGACGTGAAAGAGCATGGACCCATACAAGAGACATCACATAAACAATTGTTTGCAAAATGTATCCTACTCTGTACCTGATGACAAGCTGAAACAAGATAAATTGAAAAACTATTAAGCATTCAGTCTAAACTCTAAATAATCACAAAAATTAAAATATTTTAAAAAAAAATAAAATAAAAAAACTCTACGTTATGTTTTCCTTGTATGCAATTTAAATAAAACAAGCAAAAGATCAACCTTAATCAACATTTTGATTTATTCATTTCAAGAACCCATAGTAGAATGGTATTTTGCTACCTAATTCACATTTTTAGAAATACACACAACTTACATAGTGCTAAATATAGGTGAATCTCTCATGGGCATTAAGTCGAACACCAGGTGTGCTATCAAACTTACAATAAACAGAACAATGCTAAACTAATACATGTACATGGTAAAGCTACACTAATCAATTAAAACTTTAGAAAAGAGACCTTTGGTAAATTTCCCAGGTGATACAGCGATGCGCAAAGATTTCCTGGACTTATTACCGCAGGAATTATGATAAATTAAATGAAGAACTTAGATGTCAACGTAGCAGGTTTACTCAAAGTATTGAATCCGCCAGAACTGGAGACTTGGTGGTAGATATGATCGGATGGTACTTCTGGTAGCACGATGATACACCAGTGATCCGTCAGTGATCCAAAAATTTTCCGTTCAAATAAATATATGCACGTTCAACTTGACCCATTTAACGTGTCCATTTGTCACCTCTACGACTTACCAGTAATCTTTGCAAGAACACGAACCATCATGAAACCAATGAAATCGATTGTTATCCCTCACAATTATATCTCTTCCCTCCAACTTTGAAATAATCTTCATAGCCTCATGACAATCCCAACAGACCCTCAAGTTTTTCACAATTCTAATAATGGCCCCTAAATCACTGACAAGAAGACCAAAACAAAGTGCTAGCTTCTCACTATGAGTTCCCATCATCTCTTCCTTCTCTTCATCATCTACATCTCTAAGAACACTCTCCTTATCAGCTATGTACCCAGATTTCCTCATTTTTATTCTTAATTCCATCAATAATTTGTATATATCATTTGATCTTTCATGTGATTTATCACCCACAATAAATTTATGCAATTTCCCACCAAATTCCACATAACTCCATCCAGTAGTCTTCTTTACTCCTAACAATTTCATTTTCCCACGAATTCTTTCCACATCACGCCATTTCCCCATTGAAGCATACATGTTTGAAAGCAAAACATAATTTCCCGAATTTTCGGGTTCAATTTTGAAAAGTTGATTAGCTGCAAACTCACCAATATCAATTCTTTTGCAAATTCGACTAGCATTTAATAGGGAACCATAAACTCCCGCGTGTGGGACCATTGGCATTCTTGTGACTAGATCCTTGGCTTCATCTAGCTTACCCACCCGGCCTAATAAGTCAATCATGCACGCATAGTGGTCAACATCTGGGCTAGTGATGGAATCAAAAACCTTTTTACCTTCTTTCAGAAGTCCTGCATGGCTGCAGGCAGTTAGAACACTGATGTATGTGATTCGGTCAGGTTTAAATCCATTTTCTTCCATCTTATGCATTAAATCAATGGCTGCAAATCCGTCACCATGAGCTGCAAATCCTGAAATTAAAGTGTTGAAGGAAATAACATCTCTTGTCCCCATTTTATCAAAGATTTGTTCAGCATCTTTCATGCTTCCACATTTGGAGTACATGAAAATCAAAGAATTGTAACCTGAAATGCTCAAAGCGATTTGATTTTCATATATGAAGTTTAAAGCCCATTTTCCCAACTCCAGTGCCCCTAGATGTGCACATGATGATATCACACTCACCATAGTAACTTCATCTGGTTTTGTGTGCTTAGAATTGATCATCTTCTTGAAAAGATCAATCGCCATAGTTGATTGCCCATTTTGTGCATAGCCGGCGATCATTGAGTTCCATGAAACTACATCTTTGCAAGGTATGATATCAAAGAGTTCTCTAGCTGATTTCAAATCACCAACATTTGTATATCCAGATATCATTGCATTCCATGACACAACATTTCTAAACACACCTAACTCATTGAAAATCTTTCTAGCAGCTGCAAGATTCCCACATTTTGCATGCATGTCAATTAACGCGGTCATGACAAAATAATTCAGCTTAACATTCTTCTCATTGAGCATGTTCATGATTGAATTTGCAAGATCAGCATCAGCACGGTCTGAACATGCCGAAATAACTGCAACCCAAGTTGTGTCATCAGGTTGAACACCATCGAGAACCAACTCATTCAGCAGTTTTAAAGCCTCGTCCGCGAACCCATTCTGGGAATATCCAGACAACATCGCGTTCCAAGAAACAATGTTTTTCACTGGCATTTGATCAAAGTACCTCCTTGCAGTAACCAAATCTTGAGTTTTTGAGTATCCAGTAACCATTGCAGTCCAAGTGATCACATTTCTCTCAGGCATTAAAGAAAACAAACTGCCAGCTTCAACATCATTCCCCCACCTCCAATACCCAGAAATCATTGAGTTCCAATCCGCCACCATTCTCTCAGGCATTTCATCAAACACCCTACGTGCAAAGTCAACTGGTCCATACTTCGCATACATATACATGATCGCATTACGCACATAACGATCAGAATCATGACCCAATTTCAATACATGTCCATGTAACACAACAGCTGCCTCACCCATTGATTTGATCAAGATCGGAAACACAAATGCGTCAGGCATGACATTGGAAGCCCGCATGCTGTCAAAGAGGATAATGCAATCTTGATGGGCTCCAATGTGCGAGTAGAATTTGAGCATGGTGGTGAATGTGTAGACATTGGGTTGGTGGGTGGAGTCGAAAATGAGACGTGTGTATGTGGGTGGTGCGCAGAGGCGTGTGCAATGCTTGATGAGGAGTGAGACCCAATAGTTGTGATGGTGGAGTGAGTGTTGAATGATCTGTGAATGAAGCTGTGTCAAGTGGTTGAAATGGCATGTTTTGAGTGCGATTGTGTTTAAATGTGACATAAAAACAGATGATAAAGAAACTAAGCCTCTGGTACCATAATTTTCATAATCCGGGGCTGAAACTGTAGAGAACCAACTTCTATAATAAAAGGTAGAACGAGGGAAGTGTGAACACAAATTGACACTATAAGAACCTAAGATTATTGCTCTAACGCCACCTGGAATTAAGCATTTATTGGAAAGCAGAGATCCTAGCATTAAAAAAAAATATTAGCACATTAAGATCACGTTTTTACGGTTTTTAAAGACAATCAAAAAAACCCTGTTTGCACCTCTGATTGATGCTATTTATTTTTATTTTTATTTTTATTTTGATGATAAAAGACATCATATATACTAATAAGTTAATTATACGAACATTCAGTTTGAAAGCTTATTCAATGACCGCACAACAATAAAATTGTCGCTAGCAACCACCAATGTGTCAAAATGTTGCGCAAGAAACTAGCTACCAAAGAAGATTACAGTTGGGTTCGCATAACATGTCAGACACGACACGTTAAGACACGAAACACGAAATGGATAGACACGAACACAAACACAAACACAACACGAAAAATTATCGTCTTTGTTCTTCCAAACACGAACACCACCTGTTACGGGGCATGTTAATAGCTAACACTATAAATGACTTCTTAAAGAAAATGTTAAGGAACATGCTAAGGAACCCTAAGGAACTACTCGTTCCGAACTAGGTTACAGAATTATAAATTTTACAGGGCAAATCAGCTACCCTCATATTTTATTATATTATTTATTTTAATTTTTTAATTATAAACAGGACTTAACAGGTTAACGAGTTTTTACCTGTTTAGACACGAAAATAAACACGTCTTAACATGTTAATTTTTTTAGAAATGAAATATGTTAAGGGTAAACAAGAAACATATTAAAGTCATGTCATGTTAACATGTCCGTGTCTGAAATTGTTAGCCCTGTATACAATTGACCGCACAGTCTTGAAGTGCTTAAAATTTTTTAGAAGAGACTAAAATTGACAAGCTCAAATGTATAAACGCAAGGCCATGAACGATGACACGTTCCACCCGTGGATAGCTTACAGTGGCGTATCAAGGAATTTTTTCTAGTGGGTTCACTATTTTCAAACACTTCAATTTAATAAAACCGGACAAAAAAAAAATATCCGGTTCGGATAATACGAATACAACAGTATTTACGAGTTCAAAAAAAACATACCTATAATTGCTCCATTCGAGATTTCATCTTTTGAAAACGTTACATCACACCACTGACTGAAACTTGTTGTAAGAAACCCCTTTCAATGTAAGAAATGCAAGCATCGTTTAAGTATCCATCACTCATATTGTTTCTATCACATATAGTAAATTCATGTTACACAAATTCAACCCTAAAATCATATATGTTAACAAACAATAGACGAACAACCTTTGGTAGAATTGCATACTAATAACATAGAAAAATGTTTTCACTTGGATGCTTGGTTTTAAAAAGCGAGAAGCCCACTGAGGCGACAAGGTCTAAAACCGAAGCGCAAAAGCGGTGGGCCTTTCGTATGCGAGGCGTAAGTTGTTTATATTATTTTTTTTTTATACTCCATAGGTTTTTAGCATCCCTTGCCCAATATATAGTAATAAATAAGGGTTATATAAGATTTAATGTATAAACTACCTACATATACAACCTTTTTAGCTACACATGTAACACTTTGAAGCACAAAAACACCTCATGTACAAGAAACGTGCGCCTTACTGAGATTTTTTCCCAAAAAAACCGCGCTTTTTGTGCGCTTTTGGTACATCATGCGCCTTGAGTGACATAAGGCGAGGGGCTTTGCGCCTAGGCGCGCTTTTTAAAACCAAGCTTGTATGTCATGTTATCATTTCCATCCATCAGAGTTTTGCACATATTGAATCTTCAAGTTTCAAATTTATGCCCACGGTTCAACAAATAGATTCGAACAAAGTTTTTATTGTATTCCTGTAATTAGTAATTTGCAACCCTTATAACATGTACATAAGTTTGAACTATTATGTAGTTTTAATGTGTGTATTTAAGATTTGGGTACTATTAACAGTTTTCATAAAACTCATTACACCAATTTCACACTATAATGTTCACTTTTCCTATTCACAGTTATGGATCAAAAACAGTATGCCATAACCAAGAACCAAAACTAATCCAATAGTAGCACAAATGTATTCAAATAATCCAAACAAAATCAATTGAATTTCATCCTTTGACTAGGGTGATAAGATGATGATTCAAGGTTTGTTGAGGCTCTTTTGAAAAATCTATCAATACTCATAATACCTAATCAAATAATTCAATTTCAAAATCAAGATTCAAACTCAAAATCAATACTCACAAAATAGCTAGGCAAAACAATACTCTAAATTTCACAAAGTAGCTAGGCAAATCAATGAAAGTGTAAGTTATAATTTACTCACCAAATCAATGAAAAGGAGCAGCCTGCTAATTGAAGTTCGAACTGAGGCCGACAGGGGTTGGTCGCAGCTCGCAGGGTGCTGAGGTGCTGAGGGCCGAGGGCTGAGGACTGAGCAGCGAGGGGAGCGTCCGGCGTGCGTTATGCGTCGACGGTCGGTCGGTCGGGAATCAGGAGAGGCCAGAGGGGGCGCGGGGTATCAAAATAAACCCTAACGCCATGTTAAAGAAAGAACGAAAGAAAATTAATGGAAAACAAATAAAAGGAAATGAAGAAAACAAATGAATTTCAAATCGGAAGAAAAAGAAAAGTTAAATAATTTTTTCTAGTTTTCATTTTATTTTTCTTCTTAAATGAAAATCGGGAATACAATATTTGTTATTTTTCTTTTTCTTTCTTTATTAAATAAAACTTGGGAACACAAACATGTTTTCTCTTTCCTTCAAATTTACTTCTTTTCTATCCTTAAATGAGCTCAGGAATAGAGTGTAATGGCTTTATTTGGTTATTTCAGGTTTTCAATGATCAACAAAAAGGAAAGAAAAAATAAAAACAGTCTTGAACCCATAACTTATTGAATGAAATCACTCCCTGAAATTAAAATTATATTAAATATTCACTTTTAAAATATTAATAGGTCTACCCTATCTTTTAAGTCTTTTGAAAAAAATTTCCTACTAACGTTTTCGAACACGGTGGGTTCCGGTGAACCCACACCGGCAAACATAGATCCGCCCCTGTTTGTAGTTATACAATAGGTACATATCCAAGGTAAATTTATTATGGTTGACTTTAATTATTCATTGTTTGAATATTTGGTTTACAAGGTTAAAGTCTCGTGTGTTACATGGATTGAAAAAAATAATGTTATATATACATATCTAGTAACGAAAAGTTTTGAGAAAAAAAACATGTCAATTGCATACTTTAAATAAAACTTATGTTTTAAAAAGATGAATAAAATATAATATAATTTGTTAGTACATACAATTATTAAAATATGTTTGAAAAAATTGTTGTGATAATTATAAACTAGGTTTATTCACCCCGCGCGTTGCGGCGAGTTATCATGGTACACTCTCGATAATAGATATTATATATCATTTGCAGAATCATAAGTTACATAGGAAAATCAAATCTTTCATCACGTTCTTTATACAAATTTTTCATAAAAACATAAACTCATACAAAATATTCACAAATATGTTATAAAAATAATAGAAAAAAATACTCACAAAATACGTCATACCGGCAACAATTGTTTGAATTATAAGAAAAACCTAAATCTATAATCAAATCTTTCATATTTAATTATCTTTATTTACTACTTTTTTAAGTTAAAAAAATTATGATGCTCCAAGTCTAAATTTTCAAAACGTCACTACATGGATTAAACTCTTAAATTATATAATTAATATATATATGGTGTATATATATATATATAATAAATAATGGGGTCCACTTACAATATAATATATATATATTTTTTCTATTCCTTTTACATGCATTTTAATATATATAATAATAATAATAATAATGTTTTAATTTTTAATTGTTTTTCAACTATGCGCTAACATTGTTTCAACTATGTGTTAAAATATTTCAACTATGCGTTAAGATTTTTATCTTTTAAATACTCTTTTAATACGCTTAAATTAACTTGAATTAAATTTTATATTAATACAAATAAAAAATTAAGAACTAAAATTAGATTTTCTAAGTTACTCTTTTTTTATTTCAATATAGTGTAGTTTTACCATTCAAATCATCCAATCACATCAAATGTTAAAAAATAATAAAATCACACATTAAAAAAACATTAGTATAATTATGTTTTAAAATATTTTAAGAAATATAATTTAAATTTGTGATATTTAAAGAATTAAATAAAGATGTTAAATGAAAAAATGAGTTCATTTAAAAAGCTTCGTAATTAATTTCATGTATTTAATAATATATTGATTATTATACATATTATAATCTATTATCATTAATCCATAACTACATAATAAATATAATTAACTAAACAAAGACAGGAGCGGGAAAAACATATAACCAAGCCACAAAAACATAATCATATAGCACACTCATGTAGCGCAAACGTTGTTTCATGTAGCACAATCAAAACATATAACCAAGCCACAAAAAACATAAACATGTAACACACATAAGCATTTATGGCGTTAGAACAAGCAATCAAGCCAACATGGTCCAAAAGGGCACACAACACACATATACAGCTACGGCCAACAAACATTTGTCAAGCATAAAGCATATGGGCATATCAAACATAATCAGTAGCGAAAGAAAGGGAGAACTAAACACATACACCTACACCCCCACCTCGCAACCAAGCATATACACAAGAAAACTACATTCCGAACATGTAAGCATATAGACATATACTAGGGGTGTGCAGAAAAACCGATTAACCGAACTAAAACCGAATTAACCGACTTAACCACACCGAAAAACCGAACCAAATGAAAACCGACGGTGCGGTTAATCAATATTCTTTTAACCGAAATTTGCGGTTCAGTTGCGGTTAAGCTAAATTACAAAACCGAAATAACCGAAACCGCACCGAATTAACCGAATACGTCCAAAACCGAACCACTTAACCGAATATAACCGAACCGCATGTATAATGTATTATTCTTTTAGTCTGATATTAGTAATGGCCCATTCTATTTTTTCTTCCCTTCATTCTTTTTTTGGTTCTCTTAAGTTAGGAATTGGATTTGTTCTTGGTAATTTATGCAAATTGTTAGACTTCAAGCTTTTGATTTTACCTGATAGATGTATTTCAACTTTTAATTCCCAATTAGACTTAACGCAATCATGAACAAAGCATATTTTATCTTGCGAGTCAAATCAGTTTAGAAATATAAGAAGAAACTATAATCGTTATCAAATCAGTGTCCTTCGACTAAACACACGGGTATGGGACCATTTTAATCTCGAAAAAGGAACGAAGAAAGCAAGATGTTCGTATTGTAAGTTATTTTAATGTTTTGTTTCTAAACTTAAAATGTATAAATAATGTCAGATGATTTCGAATGTTTGTTTTTGTGTGAACTTTTGATTGATATTATCAACATGTAGGGCTGTAAACGAACCAAAAATTCAGCGAACCGTTCGTGAACCGTTCGGCGGGAAGTTCGTTTATGTTCGTTTGTTTAATAAACGAACGAACACGAACAATAAATTATGTTTGTTTATTTAAATGAACGAACATGAACAAAGGTCGTGTTCGTTCATTTGTGTTCGTGAACGTTCGGTAACATGTTCGTTTACATTTGTTTATGTTCAGTTAAGTTCATTTATGATATTTATTCATTAAATGTGTTGCTATTTTAAATTTTTAATTTAATACCATAATACTTAAGTTATTTTTTGTTTAATATTATAATATCTTAATTTATATATTTATAAATGATTATCTCTGTTGCTTGAGAATAAGAATGTTGATTTTTCTTGTTTAAATAATATGTGTTCGTTAGCGTTCGTGAACAAGCTACATTCCTTAATGAACGAACACGAACAAGAATTTTCGTTCGGTAAGCGTTCGTGAACAAGTTAAAAGTAAAACGAACGAACATGAACAAGGGCTCGTTCGTGTTCGTTCGGTTCGTTTACAGCCCTATCAACATGGATTGTAAAAGATTTTCCCAAATTATATGTATTGTGATATGGTAGGGTTTTTTTTTTTAAATTAAGCTAAACAAAATCCGCGTTTAACCAAAATTAACTGAACAAAACCGACCAAAACCGATCTTAACCGACTGCAGTTAACCAAAACTGATTGGTTAAGGATTTCATATGTCACACCCCGACCGACGGCGGAATGCGTCGGGGCGCGAGTTTGACTGTTCATTAGCTCATGGTGCTATTACAATGTTTCATATTTAATGCATCCATTTAATAATAATCAATTCATTCAACCAACATTTAAATAATCATTACAAGAATTCAAAATAAATAAACTATTACATGGAAAGATTATACAATTGTTTCAAAGTTTAAACTAGGTCAGTAAGCCTATCTTATGTCTTCATCATGCTTCCTTATCCTGTCACACATGTAAAATAGAGTTTGTCAACTATTTGCATAGTTGGTGAGTTCACACACTAAGTTTAAGTAATAAGTATAAAAAGGATGCAAACTATAGCCTAACTAGATATGTATCATAAGCATAACATGAATACAAGTTTGAATAAATTGAATGAAAGAATGAATGAATAACAATAGCTTGTGTCCAAACAAGTATCCTTACAACATGTTAATTCAAGTATGACCATACTATAAATTAACAGTTATAATTCAACAAGTTTGCTAGGTGTACTTTTCACCTTTTTCACACAAAGGCAAAAGCCTTTGCGAAGATAGTATCTAACCATCTTAGACTACTAAGTACTAGATTGCTTGACTGACAACACACATAGAATCAGACATAGAATCAGCACATTGTATAAGCCTAGCCTCTAACACATAAAGCTAACAAGTCTAAGGCTTGCATCATAGATTGAATGAATAATAGATTGAATAAAGTTTGAATAAGACACGTGTAACATCCCAAAAACAAACGTAAAAGGGAGTGTGAAGAAACTCACTTGATTGTTTCTTTTGCATAGTGATAGAAAATGGAGTTGTAGATAGTGCTTCTACCTAGAGTTGTAAAGCATAATTGTCTTAGTATTTGTTTACAGTTCAAGATTTGATGTCTTAGAAACTATGGCATACTAATGGAAGTCCTAGTATGTTATGTCTAAGTTTGAATGGATCATTTGAATACATAACGCTTGAATATTCACATTTCATTCTTTTGTTTTTTTTTTAGTTTGTAATTGTTTAAAGTTAATGGTCACATATTTGTATGTAAAAGAATTTATTTTAAATTTCTAAGAAATTTATATGAAATATTTATGGCATTATTAAGAACAATTATAATATTATTCTATGTGTATAAGGATTTTTGAATTTAAACAATGTCTAAAGATTTTTGGTTATTTAAGTAACTTATTTAACCATGTATTTGAGAATCGTAAGTGTAGTCTTTTAGAAAACTACAATTAATAAAGTTTTAGTAGAATTCAAAAATAAATATATAGAATAATTATAGTGATTTATCCCATTTTATTTATATGCAAAAAGTGATGATTTATAATGGTATTTGAAATTTATCAACAACGTGGGGTTTTATTTATTTTATTTAAGTAAAATAAATTTTATCCATATAGCTTTTATTTTCATTCCAACTAATTTCAAAATAACATAATATATGATTATTCAATAATTTCAAAATAACCTTTATAATTCTGTTTAAGTAAATTTATTAATTATAAGATTATATATATATACATATTTGAAACTTATAACACTTTGTTTAATATCCACTTAAATAATCAAATAAATAATAAGAGAAAGAAAAGAATTGTTTAAGCTTTACTGTTTTTTTTTAAATAAATAATTTTATGAATTTAAATTAAATCTTAGTAGTTTACAGAAGGGAATTTATGAGTTTTTAGAAAAATAATAATAATAAATAAATAATAAAAGAAATGGATAAAATAGCAGCAACCTTAAAAACAAAAACCGGTTTCGGCGAACGGACCGGATTTGAACCCGGGTGTCAGAGATACACACACGGCTGAACCAGTTGATCTAGAGCTGCTAATTGCTTTTCTTTTGTCCCGAAAATCATATAACCTATTAGTTACTTCTTCCCTAAATTTCGTTATAAACCCTACAAATTATTTGGATCCAATTCGATCAACAGGGTAAAGGAAATCCCTGGATTCTTTAGCGCTTTTACTCTACGCATTACAAAAAGTAGAATGATGGTTTTTATTACCTGGTTGCAAGTCGGGATGATGTCGTTTGCGTTCAAGCTTAAAGCCGACAACCACGCGACTTCAATCCTTCGCAGACGAGCTTCATTGTTCGTTTCTTGTGTTCAGACCATTTCGTGAAGGTCAAAGGAATGTTTTGCATTAGTTTGATTTTGTTTTTATAAGGTTTTTGTTCGATTTTGAATTTGCAGTCGAGTGTGTAAGTTAGGCAACTAAATCACGTGTATTTGATTGTTATTTCGATTAAATGCTGATTGAGATGATTATGCGCGCTCGAATCTTTCCCATAACTATCAAAAATCCAGCTGGAATCGCATTGTAATCGGTCGGATTGCATTTCGGGTCACACGATGGGTACCATGGGTTCGGTGTGGGTGACGGGTTGGGAAGAAGAAAGGGGTTTAGGGGTTTTACAATTTCAGCCCTCCTTCTTTCCTTACCTTGCTGTTTTGTTTTTAAATGTTTCTTTCTCTCACAATTCATCTTTGAAAGGCAGACAAGTTAGTCCCTCTAGTTGTATTTGTTATTATTCTATATCAAATGTTTTGCAAGTGTACAAAACCTTTTAGTAATTATCTATACTAACTTTAAATAAAGCATTGTTTTATGATAAAATAGGTTATAAGAAATGTTAATAATAATAATATTATTATTATTACTATTATTATTATTATATACCTATATATATATATATATTATTTTTGTATATATATTTTATGACTTTAACAATAGATTATTTACTAATAAAATGTTTCTTATTTTATTATAACCTATTATAACTTCTCAAAGTTTAAAAGAATTTTTAACTTTTATAAAATATAATTTATAAAAATTTAGATTATGTCTCGTGTTTTTATTGCTAGTATTACTTTATTAATGAAATAGACCTTTTTATATAATTATGTAAATTTTTGAATACAAGTGTTTCGAAGAACATTTGAGACTTTTATTTATTTCAAATTAAACTCGATTACAATCTTCGAATTTGTAACGAAAAACCCTGGGGATTACATCATATAACCGATTTAAGCGGTTTCGGTTACGGTGGGGGCTAAAAACCGCACCGTGCTCACCCCTAACATATACGCATATCAAACACACACAATTTAGGAAAACAACCCCTATAGTTATGATTTTACCTAAAAGGAAGTGGATCTAAGTGTATCCTACAGAACTATTGATTTGCCACCCTTATTCTTCTTAATCTCCACGAAACTCTATCACTAATTATGTCCTTAGATATGTGTAACTCTACCAAATCAAGATGAATATGCTATTCTCATGTCATCCTTGGCCGCCCCCTACACCTTTTCCCCTCTACCATAAGTATCTCCACACTGCGGACAAGTATGAACTGGTTTCCTCTCCTCATATGCTCAAACCATCTCAATCCCCTTCCCTTACTTTGTCCGATATGTTTGCCACCCGTAATTGGTTCCTAAAAAGCGCATTCCTTATTCGATCAAGTCTTGTGTACCCGCACATCCGTCTCAACATCCTCATCTCTGTTGTCTCCAACTTCCTTTCCCGAATCTTCTTAATCGGCCAACACTCTGTCCCATACAACATTGCCGGTCTGACCGTGACTTTGTAGAATTTACCTTTTAGCTTTTCCGGGATAGCAAGAAAGGAACTGTAGTATAAAAATGGTATATCAATAAAATACCTTAATGTTAAGAATTCAAGTAGCCTAATAAAGTATTGTAGATAGTAATCCACAGGGTCGGCCCAATGGGCTTAGGAACCTAGGCCTCAACCTAGGGACCCCAAATTTTATAGGGCCCCTTAAAATATACCTACTGGGCTTATGTATGTTGAATTTGGACCATTTGGTAGGCCTTTTTTTATTTTGTTGGGCTTTAGGAAAGTGGAGAAAAAAATGGGCGGGACTGGGAAGTGGGAACGGGGAGCCATTTCCGGAAAGGAGAAATCCAAGGTATCCACCTAGTACCCACCTGCGTTCATCTCTCATACACGAATCAGAAGAAATAGGGCATACGCCAGTCGCCACCATGGCGCCTTCCCCGAACCGTCGTCAGTCATCAGATAGAGTCTTCGATTTCCCTGTTTTTGAAATCGAAGGGACATGGAAACCATTTACCCGTTCACGGCTTCGCGCTGCTGTTCAAGAATCATCAAATCGTCAATCAAGAGTTCTCACGCCTCACGGGTTCACTGTTACAGACTCGGCACCGCCTGAAATCCTAAATCACCGCGGCACCGCCTGAAATCCTGAATCACCGCCTGTCCAGCTGTCCTGTTCGACATCCCTCTGAGCCGATCAACCAAGCTGCCGAAGTTCTCAGTTCTTTATAATCAATTAATCAAAGGTGTATTTGTATTAAAGATTATCAGTATTAGTTTCTCCTAAGTCCTAATGGCTGATCTATAAACAAGAAAAGACCTAAATCCTAAAGGTACTCTTATAAAACACTCTCAAGTCTTATTTCTTAATTGGTTTACTTATTGCTTATAATTGATTGATTTAGGTCTTTACTATTTACTTAATTGACTCAATTGGTTTACTGTATGTAGGTATTATTGTATTACTTACTATTTAATTGGTTATTAGTGTATTACTTACCGGTTAGTGTATTACTTACTAGTTATTATTGATTGACTCAATTGATTTATTAGTGTATTACTTACTGGTTAGACTGTTAGTGATTGACAGATTGACTTAATTGGTTTTACATAAGGATTGTTTTATCTATTTACTTGATTTGCTAATTTAGATTTTGCATAGGTTTTAATTAGCTGTTGTTTAATTGTTTTACTTGATATATTCATTATGTCAACTAGAAATAAGAAATATGAATCTGGATACTCGAAAAGGAAAAAAAATTAAAACTAGATGATATAGTTGACAAAAAAGGAGGAGGGTTTTAAACATAGCTATTAGGTGTGACTTTGAATAAAGGGCCCCGTTTTTAAATTGGCTTAGGGCCTCGACAAAACTTGAGACGGCCATGGTAATCCATTGAACATATTTTTTCGAAAAATCATGTATTGAATAAAAAAAATAATAATAATTGAACTACTATGCATGTGACAACTATAAATCATTATATTGTACATGATAGAAAAGTTTTGCTTGACGATTCAAGACTCAAGAAGCCACCAAAGATATACATCAATTGTTAATGATACATTTCTAACTTTAATAGTGATAGTGATAGTGATAGTGATAGTGAGAGTGACAGTGACAGTGACAGTGACAACACTAATAGTAATAATAATATCAATATTAATAGTAATAATAACAATAGTAATACTAATACCAATACTAAAGGCAACGATCAAATAAAAAGTATATTTTGTCTAAGAAGGTAAACAAGATTTTTAAAATCTCTAAAACCGACACAAGCGAACTCTGATTGAACTCACTTTGATGGCACCAAACCATCTCATCGAACCCTACAATATTTATTTTTTGGTTTTAGCTTTAACAACTAGTTTTAAAGTTTAGATTTTAGGGCATCTTTTTTTAGCTTTTAGGTTTTATTTTTAGGTTTAGGGTTTGTTTTTATAATTTTGGTTTTATTATTAGGGTTTATTGTTTTTGATTTAAGGTTTAGGGAATTACAAGCCCGTTCTAATGATGTAAAAATGAATTCAATCAGAGTTTGTTTGGGCCGGTTTTTGAGTTTTTAAAATCCTTTTTAACCTTATTAGGCAAAAAAAGACTTTTTATGAAAACATTATTTTTCTTAATACTAAAACGTAGATTGAAAACAAAAAAGTATAAAAAAACAAAACCCAGAAGTTAGAACAACAAGATTTCTATATAAAAAATAGTTTTTAAACAATTTTAAAAATGAAATGTTAAAAATAAAATTTTAAAAAACAAAAAGTTATAAAATGATATTATTGTTTTGTTACTTAAAACTAGGGATATACCTGCGCTTCGCGTGTGTAATCGGGCCAATTGTTTCGAACATAAATGTGTTTTAGCATTGTAAAAATGTAGAAAAATGAAAATGAATCTGCATAGTATTAAACATGGAGGACCGCAATCAACTAATCGAGTCACTATTTAATAAAAATTAACCTAAATAGAAATTCAAACTTAAAGACGTAAAGGTAATTTAGGGGGGAAATGCTAATAAAAAATTGTTACATTATCTCAGTTTCACTCATTTGAGCATAGACAAAAAACATATAACAATATTATGTTAGTAAACGAAATATTAGAAAATTGAAAAAACAAAGAATTTCAATAAATAATACATAAATAAAACATTATGTATCTAATTCAATAGTAAAACGGAAAAAAAAGATGGCACGATCTAATATAAAACTCATTTTTAAAAAATAGTTATATCAAAGAAAAGTAAGAAATTATTACGACGTGATTATAGAGATAAAAAAGACAAAAAAAAATAACAATATAACAATCTAATGCTTTTGGGTCAATGTCGAGTTAAAACTCAATAGGTTAAAAGATATGTTATATATAGTATATGGGTCAACTTGAAACATCAGTAACTAAAAGGGTTAAAGTTAAAATGTTATCACTATTATTATATAGTGTAAGAAAGTATTACAATAATGTGAACGTTACGTGAGTAAAATAAGAGATGATTGAAAAATAAGAGTACAAACTTCAAGGTTAAAATTGAAACATTTGAAATTAATTGAAATTTGTTTTATATGCCTCATTTTTTTGCAGTGGTTTTCCTATTTTCTTTTTGCTCCAACCCTCCTTTAAAAATCATAAACAAAAACCTTCAACTTAAATGTTGACATTTGGACCAATCCTTCATTTTGTACTGTAGCACCAACTTATAAATGTATGTATTTATAACATGTATATATATGTATAATCCATCGTATTTTATCTCAAAAATCGCTTTATAATCCTAAATTCTTATTAATTACTATACAATATTTAATTACACAATATGTGTAATACATGGATATATTATACATACATACATATATATGGATCAATCTTATAAAATAAACCCTTAAACCCTATGTGAGCCATTGATTTGGAATTTTGAAAATAAATATGTGGTTCAAATTAAACATGAATAAAAAATTGGGTTTTGAATAAACAAATCATTTTTAATGTGGGTTAATGTGGATCACATATTTATTTTCAAAATTTCAAATCAATGGCTCACATAGCTGGGTTTAAGGGTTTTCTATCTAAGATTGGATTTTCATAAGATTCAATATATATATATATATATCACAAATATTTTTAATCATTAAAATATGATTAAATTTTATTACAACTTATGGTTTATGAATAACTTTTGATAACCTTGTGTTATAAACACACATTCATATAACACACATGTTTATGTAAATTTTTCTTCAAAGATTTTGATAATCTAAAATGTAAGATTTTATAAAAATATTCCTATACCTTTTACAAAATCTATTTTGCAATTTTATAATATTCAAATAAGTTTTATTTAAAGATTTTATAATTTATTATTTCATGTTTTTATTTAAAATATGTTATGATAAATTCATACCTTGAAAAATGGTTTGATAAATTCTTTTCAATGTTTATTTAATATCAATTGTAATTTGAACTATAAAATATTGTTAAACATAAATTATTTTAAACTACAAAACTTTTAATCAATATATTTTGTCAACTTGAAGAACTATAAACTTGTAAATATCATTATTAGTTTATGTAACCATTTATCAACTAAATCAAAATGAGTTTAAAAGATCCACCATTCAAAACTCGAACTTGTGATATATTTAGACCTTAGAAAATATATGAAAAGACATGGTTATGTTAACATTATATATGCCTAATGAATTATTTAGGTGAACATTGAACTTGTTGTATATACTTGTGAGCTATAACTTGATATACATTACAAACCGACTACTTCATACATTAAGGTTAATCTTTATAGCACTTCTTTTTATGCTTTTGCTTTAGGGGTGAAACATGTAACTTATCTTTTACCATTATCATGTAAGCTTAGCTTAATGGTCTTATAGTTAGTTAACTTTAGCTAAGAATATGCATTCATCACCCCATTTAGTGACTATGATAGATCTATTTGGCCGACCATCCCACCAATGTTTGATTTACCCTTCGAGGATGCCCACACTGATAGTTTGCAATTTCAACATTTTTAGAAATGCTAAACATTGGTCAAACATCATTTGTTAACATCAGTTGATCTGCTTGACTTGTTAGTTTATCTTTGGCTATATTAATTATGCTTAGAGTTCACATAAGATATTAGATATAACATTTTTACAAACCATTTTTGGTGTGAGTGTTCAAACCTATGAACTCACCAACTATTCATACTTGACCCTTTATTTTTAACATGTTTCAGGTGGGAATGCAAGTTAGCATAATCTTTGAGCTCGAACTTAGTTTTAGTTTTGTTTATAATTAATGTATTGAACTTGAATTGATGTATTTGTTAGTATTTGAATCTTTTGAAATATGTATTGAGTGTTTGGTGTGTTTTAAATTGAATTTTGTAGTTTTAGTTTTGTTTATAATTAATGTATTGAACTTGAATTGATGTATTTGCTAGGATTTGAATCTTTTGAAATATGTATTGAGTGTTTGGTGTGTTTTAAATTGAATTTTGAATTTTATAAGATGATTCATTGTTTACAGCTTTATACCATGTGCTATGAACAATATACACTTCATGGTGCCCCGATGTTTTCGCCATTGGTCGGGGTGTTACAAAGGTTGTTGTCAGCTGCTGCTTATGACTCTTACATGAAATTGTGTCCGCCTGCTAACATAAAGATGTAACTTAATGTTGCTTTCTTGTCATCTTTGCATTTCGTAAAGATAAAATAAGTGTAACTAACCACTTCCAGATTGTAGGAGCTTTAGCCTTAGATAACCTCCTAAGTTGATTAGCGGTTTCAGCATGGCCGGTTGTCACACCCCCGCCGTCGGCGGACACACGGGAGATGCGACGAAACTGTATATCAAGAACTCATTGAGTATGAGAGAATGCTAGTCCTTCTGCTTAAGTGTAAGGTCCATATCTAGCCTTGGATTAGTACCTGAAATACATGCAAAAACAAGTGTCAATTAAAAAGTTGGTGAGTTCGTAGGTTTTATGTTTAATCAAACAGTTTAAGTAATAGTGTTTGTCATTCAGGCACGAGTAAAAAATTTCAATCAAAACTTAGTGGGATCATCATCCCATAGCGTGTTAGCCATTTCAGGCATGAGTAAAATGTTTAAATCAAAATCCAGTATGATCATAAATCCCATGATGTGTTGGCCATTCCAGAGATGAGTAAAATGTTTCAATAAAAATCCGGTAGGATGATCAATCCCGTAATGTGTTGGCCATTCTAGGCACGAGTAAAATGTTTCAATAAAAATCTGGTAGGATCATCAATCCCATAATGTGTTGGCCATTCCAGGCACGAGTAAAATGTTTCAATAAAAATCCGGTATGATCATCAATCCCATAATGCTATGCTATCATATAATATGTTAAGCCATAAGTGTAAATAGATGCAATCTACATGAGTCCGCAACCAAGCTTATAACTGATTGCCCTTGTTTTTGATCTCATGATCACCGAACTCCTCCCGAGTTCAAAGTATATATAAGAGTTGGAAATATTCATCCACGTCATTAGGTGATTGTAGCTAGCAAGACCACCCGATAGGTGAATGGGTTGTCAACCAAAATAGTACTATACAATATATCCCCTGGCTTAAACCTATGAGTTAATGGTTGTGTCTAGGCATAAATAATAAGGGACTTACAATAGAATAACAAAATCTCATTCAATCTACATCCGGCTAACTTATGTTACAGCATTAACACATTTAGCATAGTAATGAAAACCTTTTAAGTATCATAGTAGAAAAGCAAAGTATTGTAGCATGTATTTCCCCCAAAATATGTAAAAAGTAAAAGGGGCTACAAATACTCACAGTGTGTATATCAATGGAACCCATGTCCATGTGTGATGATAGCCGAAATCAGGGTAACCATAGTCAGAGTAAATGTAGTCAGCACATCAGTGCTAGTCAACTATGTATGTTTGATAAAGTATAGTGCTTCCCAATCAAATGAAACATAAGTTCCTGTTTGTAAATCAAATGTATATCAATAACCAATACCAACAATCTTGTTTCATGTGCCTAATTGACTCAACTATCGCATGTGCTTTAACGCGTCATCACATGTGTTAAATTTGATAAATCAAAGACTTTGGTTTCCTATGTTCTTTCTGGTTTAATATTGTTTGTTCCTTAACACTCAACTATTTATCTAGTCGAGTGTGTCTAAAATTATGATGCGTAAAATATGTGTGTGTATATATATTTATATGCATACATTCTTAATTATCTTCCTGATAATTATTACTGTTATACATAACTTTGTCTAATAATTAGTTTATGATTATAATAAAAATATTAATAACGTCCTAACGTATATTTGCATAATCCGTGGTAATAAAGTTTATAGTACCCCATAATGTACTTATTATATGCAACTTGTTATTCAATATATATTATTAAGTGTCACATTTATTAGAAACGATTGAAATTGATGATTTGTATATATAAATAGTCTATTTAAGCTATTTTGTAGAATTAATAACCATTAGATACCCATATAGGTTTTTATAATCCATTCATCACTATGAGCCTATATTATTGAAAACTCGTTTATTTATATAGTGACATATCAAATGTTTGAAAGTACCAAACGTTTAGGTTTACATAAAGTGATCGTTCTAGCATCCTTTGTCATAAAACCAATGTTTGGTGGCTTTAAATATATAAACATTTATTTGTTTAAGACCAATAGGTTCGTGTATCTGTTTATAAAATATATAAATACATTGTTTATCAATTACATATCTATTATATTCAAAAGATTCGTTTTCTAACCAAATATTGTCATTTATATAATGTATAAATACTTTGTATTGATTTCTGAGAATGTCCACTACCCGAATAAACGATAATTTGTTGGGTTTGGTATTAACATGCTCATTTTAAAATATATATAAAATCCATGCTATTTGTTTATATATCCAAGTCTCATATAATTAAAATCGTCTAACCATACTATTAGATAGATTTTGGTTAAAATAAACGTGTCCGTCTCAAATCTCTCGATGTCGCCATTCGCTCAATTGATTAAACTAACTAGTCAATTATTAATATATTTATATATTACTAAATATTAAACCTTGTTAATTTATATAATTACTAATCGTTTTCGCTTAATGTTTTCAATGCACAAGTCGTAATAAATGTGACGGATATGACAAAGGATTAGTGTGCGGGTATACCTTCCGAGTTGCTTCGCGTATATAAACTCGTTTTGAGAACCGGAGACCCGATTAGGGATCCGAGACAAAGACATTCGTTTTTGCGTAAAGAACATAACCGAGCAGGTTGAACCTGCTATTGACCAGATCTGACTAGTTTGACTTGGTTTAGCCAGCTTGGACCGATGTTGACCGACACTCGTTCCACTATAAAAACCCTCGATCTAACCAGATCTGCGTTGTTAATCGACCTAACTTTCAGATCTGGAAAGTTAACATGTTGTGCCCCATTATTATTCCGCCTTTCAACCATCGATACTCGGCCACCGAGACGTTTTCTCGTGTAACCAGCTATGACAATTACATTTAAGAAATTCGTTATCAATGACGTGAGCACATTTAGTCATGCTTGAAATCCACGTTGATTTGACAATCGAAATTATTACAGGTTGAAAGTATGCGAGAAATGATGAACGTGGGCGAAAACCGTGCGCGAAACGGAGTTACGGATTGTCCGGAATCGCAAAACGAAGAAAACTACAAAAGTTGGAGAAATCTGCTGTCTCGCGGTACGCCTAGCGCCAGACCTCCACGCTAGGCGGTACGCGCGGAGGCAGAAAAAAATCTGGGATCTTCCTTTCTCGCGCGCTACGCCCGAGACCAAGCTGCCACGCAAGGCAGTACGCCTGGCGTGGGTCGGTTTGGTGGATCAGATCAAAACACAGGATTTCATGCAAATTGATCTTACTCGTTTTCTCTCGAGTTTCTTTCACTTCCAGACGAACAAGAACATCATTTGAGCAGCAAAGCTCTGTTTTAAAAGCTTCTAAACTCACGGATCGCACCAAGGAACGTTTCTGCAAGTCCTGATCGCTGTTATACACTCTGAAATCCGTCTGATTAGGTAACGGTTCATATTAACCTTCTAGCTTGATAATGATTGATTAGATCTTGATTTTGAACGTAATGATATAGTTAGGGTTGTTGATTATTGCGTAGATGACGACTAGAATTGATTATAAACGAAGAACTCGATATGTTAACGGGTAAATCCTTGTTTTGATCCCGAAATCCTTGTAATATATTTTCTTTAAGTTAATCCGTGTGTTGTGATACCGGATCAAGTAAGTCACACCTCATCTCCGAGACATCACCACTATGCTTCCGCAACCTACTCAGAACAACGAATGACAACATCACAGGTGATGAGAGGTGGGTGTGTGATAGGGTGATATCAGAGCCACATGTTATAGAATTTAGATGGATTTAGAGACTTAGACTATAACCATAGGCTCGTATTGTGAAACAGAGAGCACCGAACATAACTAATGAACAAAAATTGTTTTGAATTAAGCCAGGATAATCAGGTTGTATGAATTCACGTTATGAGTGGCCAGCATAACTGAAATTCGCAACATGTGTGCATTCTAGTGAATTTCAATGCAAGCAGAACAATAATAACTATAAGGTCGATTAGCTGCTTTGAGATTGGAAGAGATGTCATATCATGTTTATGTTGAGTATTATTATTCAATATTTATTTCATGGTACTGATTAAACTTTTTGTGTATACAGCGATGGCCAATTAGGGTGAGAGATATATATACCAGTGATTTCCATATGTTATCTTAGATGATACCCCCAGTTCGAGTTCTAGGTCAGATTCGGACCCATTTGAGGCTTCGTTAGTAGCATCTCAGGTACCTGTAGTGCCTCACACACCATCACCACTGATACCAGTTACTCCACAACCACCACCAGCACCATCAGGATCGCATGGACATTCTCAGCCTCATGCTGAGAATGCAGTAGCTGATAGACGACAGAGCTCATCACCACAGAGAGTCCCCGTGTGGGATGGCTTGAGACGGATGCGGGGTCAGGCCCGTAAGACCACTGGATTGCCTCCTAGGCACCAGCTAGCACCAAGAGATGAGCCTATGGTGATACACGAGGTGGGAGAATCATCCCACCAGTTCTCACAGGATCTACAAGGGGTGAGGCAGGAGTTACAGCAGCAACATGCCATTATTGAGGATACCCGAACGACAGTACTGGAAATTCTTACTTCTCATCTGACCCTTATGGATCAGGTGAACACATTAGACACGGATACACGAGCATGGAGGGTTACAGTAGAGGAGCGTCTGCGAAGGACTTGGAGGCACATGATCATTGTTGCGTTTTGCAGCAGGTTGAGGTGCTGAGAACATGGGTAGTGAGGGTGAGAGAGTTCTTGGATTGGTTTGGGATGGTCAGTTTTGTGACCAGGATGATCGTGCTGGCTGTAGTTATGGCAGCCGTAGCTATGATGTTTTCTTGCTTATCGTATTTCTTACGATTAGTGTGTTCAGGTGGTTCTTTTGGGATATCATCAGTATAGACGGATTGGTTGTTGGTATGTGATGTAGGGGGGATGTTTTGGTTGTGAAATAGATTCTCAGTAATTAGTGGTAGTATGGGTTCTGGTAGTCTTTGTAATGTAAAGTTCATGGTTGTACAAAACTTATATCATAGTAATAAAATGGTTGTTTTGTATATTTGTTTGTGTGTGAATGTATGAGAACATTTCTGTGTGAGAACATATCTATTGCGTGTGTGGCAACATATCAAAGAACTGTATGGGAACATTTCTGTGTGAGAACATTTCTGTGTGAGAACATATCTATTGCCTGTGTGGCAACGTATCAAAGAACTGTATGGGAACATTTCTGTGTGAGAACATTTATGTGTGAGAACATATCTATTTCCTGTATGGCAACGTATCAAAGAACTGTATGAGAACATGTTTTTGAAATAACAGGACTAAGTATAACTACAACATCTATATGATTATTGCGTACTGAGAACATATATGGATCTTTTCAATGTAGTTATACTATGTTTCTTATAATCATATTTCAACATAAATTTGTCAATATGACTAAATATAATTGAATTTATGTGATCAAACGGGTTATATCTTTAATGTTCTTGAACTGACCTGAGTTTGTCTGCATGTAAGCAGAATAATGGCTCCTAAAAAAGGTCGACCAGCTAAGAAAGCTATCAAGAACGTTACTAACCCTGAGCAGAATCAAGTCCCACTTGTCAATGTAGAACTTAATTCGGATCCACAGATAAATCCGGAAGCTAATGTGGTTCCACCTGAAATTTGGGAACAAATACAATTCCACCTGTGAACCCTGAAGTGAACATGGTTCCACCTGCGGGAGCAAGTGGATCTGAACTGAATGAAGCGATGATAGCCCGAATAGTGAGAGAACAGCTATCAGCTTGTGGTGTTTTGACACAACACCAACCACATATCACTGCGGGTTCCAGTGGGGACCACGATCACATTGAACATAACGCTACTGGTGGCCACGTAGAAACTCATAGTACCACCGGTGCAACAATCACAAAGGCAACTATTCCTGATCCACCACAGAAAGGATGTACTTACAAATACTTAGCTTCTTGCAACCCTCCTACTTTCACGGGCAAAGAAGGAGCGGCTGGACTTTTGAGGTGGATTGAGGAAATGGAAACGAAACTCAAGATCAGCCAATGTTTGGCAGAGCATAAGGTGTCTTATGCTGCTTGTTCTCTGAAAGAATCAGCTCTAACCTGGTGGAATACCCAGGCTAAAACTTTGGGCTCAACTACAGTTGATTCAATGGGCTGGAACGATTTCAAAACTCTAATCATGTCAAAGTACCGCCCATCACTGAAATCCAAAAGCTCCACAAGGAATTCTGGAATCATTCGATGATCGGTGCTGATTGTTTAGATTATACCGATCGGTTTCAAGAACTTACTTGCTTACTTCCCAATATGTTTCCTACGGAAGCAACTTTAATTGAGAAGTATATCAAGGGTCTGGTTCCCAGATTTAGGGAATGGTAAATGCAGCTAAATCTACCACTCTTAAACGTACAATTCTTTTGACCACTAAGCTTACCGATGAGGCGGTAAGGAGTGGTACTTTGATCGTAAAAACTCAGACGGCAGTGGGCCATAGTGATGTCGGTACCTCGAATGTTTCAAAAGGTACCAAACGAAAGTGGTTTGGGAAAAACAAAACGAAAACTCCGGTTGAGACCAGTCAGCACAAACCAACGGTGAAGAACTATGGTGCAACTGTTCCTGAGAGGAAAGTTTACACTGGGCAGGCACCCAAATGCAACAAATGTCCATTCCATCACACAGGACCATGTCCTATTTGTCTGAACTGTAACCGAATAGGACACTACGCTAAATATTGTAACTTTCCTGCTCAACCACTAAATCAAGCACCACTACCAACCACTCAAACCAACAGGTCATGCTTCAAGTGTGGAAGTCCTGACCACTTCATGAGAAACTGTTCGAACAATAACAACACCAATCCGGGAAATGAAGCTAGGGGGAGAGCTTTTCAGATTGGTGCGACCGAGGCGAGGCATGATGCGAATATTGTCACTGTACGTTTCTTCTTAATAATCTATACGCATCAGTTCTGTTTGATACAGGAGCAGATAAGAGTTTTATCTCTCCTGAATTTGCATTATTACTCTCATTGCCTACAGTAGATCTAGAAAATCCTTATGTCATTGAACTTGCTAATGGCAAGTTAGTCATAACTAACATTGTTATTCAAGGATGTTCCTTGAATCTGAATGATCATCTTTTTAATATTAATTTACTTCCTATTGAGCTTGGGAGCTTTGATGTTGTTGTCGGTATGGACTGACCTTCTGATAACCAAGCGAAAATTGTGTGTCAAAACAAGGTGATCCGTATACCATTACCTGAGGGTAATACACCGATAGTTCAAGGAGAACGAGCCGGTAGGAAACTTGGTATCATTTCTTGTATGGAAACTCAGAAATGTTTACGGAAAGGTTGTCATGCCTTTCTGGCACATGTAATTGAGAACTGTTCTGCACAAAAACGTATCAAAGATATTCCGGTAGTCAAGGATTTTCTTGAAGTCTTTCCTGAGGATATATCAGGATTACCCCCAGTAAGACAAGTTGAATTTCGTATTGATCTGATTCCCTACCCCCAGCAAGACAAGTTGAATTTCGTATTGATCTGATTCCAGGTGCAGTACCTGTAGCTAAAGCTCCTTATCGTTTAGCACCCTCAGAGATGCAAGAGCTTTCAGGTCAACTGCAGGAACTGTTAGACAAAGGTTTTATCAGACCTAGTTTCTCACCCTGTGGAGCACCAATTCTTTTTGTGAAAAAGAATGATGGTTCATTCAGGATGTGTATTGACTACAGGGAACTCAATAAATTGACAATCAAAAACCGTTATCCATTACCACAAATAGATGATCTGTTTGATCAACTCCAAGGTGCTACTTATTTTTCGAAAATCGATTTAAGATCCGGATATCATCGGTTACGAATTCATGATGATGATGTATCTAAAACTGCTTTTAGAACTCGATACGGACATTATGAGTTTTGTGTAATGCCGTTTGGATTAACAAATGCACCTGCAGTTTTCATGGATATGATGAATCGAGTATGTAGGCCTTATTTGGATAAGTTTGTGATTGTATTTATTGATGACATTCTTATTTATTCTCGGAACCAACAAGAACATGCTCAACACTTGAAATCGATCTTAAAACTTTTGGCACGTGAGAAATTATATGCCAAATTCTCAAAGTGTGAGTTTTGGTTACGAGAAGTTCAATTTCTTGGGCATGTAGTGAATGAAAACGGTATTCAAGTGGATCCCAGTAAAATTGAAGCTGTGAAGCAATGGGAAACACCACGAACCCCAACTAAAATACGTCAATTCTTAGGACTGGCAGGTTATTATCGTCGATTTATCAAGAAATTTTCAAAGATAGCCTTGCCACTGACCACATTGACACAGAAAAATCAACCATTTATATGGGGTTCCCAACAGGAGGAGGCATTCCAACTGTAGAAACACAAACTTTGTAACGCACCTATCTTGGCATTACCGGAAGGTACGGATAATTTCACGGTGTACTGTGATGCTTCTCATCAAGGTTTTGGGTGTGTGTTAATGCAGAAGGATAAGGTAATTGCTTACGCTTCTCGACAACTGAAAGTACATGAGAAGAACTATACCACTCATGATCTAGAACTTGGTACAATGGTGTTTGCACTTAAGATTTGGAGACACTATTTATATGGAACCAAGTGTATCGTATACACTGATCACAAAAGTCTTCAACGCATTCTAGATCAGAAAATGTTGAACATGCGACAAAGGCGGTGGGTAGAACTTTTAAACGATTATGATTGTGAAATTCGTTATTACCCGGGCAAAGCGAATGTCGTAGCCGATGCCTTGAGTCGCAAGGAACGAGTCAAACCTTTACGTGTGAAAGCGTTAGGAATGACTATTCAAACCAGTCTAATTCCTCCAACGAACTACCATGCTGAGGAGTTAAGAGGATTAGACTAGCAACTTGAAACTAAGACTAATGGAGTGTTGTATTTCAAAAGCCGAATTTGGATTCCTTTATTCGGTAACTCTAGAACAATAATTTGGGTTACTACAACAACCTAAGATTCCCATGTGGAAATGGGATCAGATCTCTATGGATTTCATCACTAAACTACCTAGAACATCACGTAATCATGATTCCATATGGGTTATCGTTGATCGCCTTACTAAATCTGCGCATTTCTTACCCATCCAAGAAGATTATTCCATGGATCGACTCGCTAAACTCTATGTTAATGAGACTATATCTTGACATGGAGTACCAATCTCTATCATTTCTGACAGAGATAGTCGATTTATGTCACGATTTTGGCGAACTCTTCAAAATGCTCTGGGCACACAAATCAATATGAGCACAGCTTATCATCCGCAAACAGACGGGCAAACCGAACGAACGAATCAAACTCTTGAAGACATGCTCAAAAGCTGTGTGATTGATTTTGGAGGTAGCTGGGATATTCATCTTCCACTTGTTAAATTCTTATACAATAACAGCTACCATACCAGTATTCAATGCGCTCCATTCGAAGCACTTTATGGATGCAAGTGTAGATCACTGATCTGTTGGTCAGAAGTAGGTGAAAATCAAATCATAGGCCCAGAATTCATTCAAGAAACAACTGATAAGATCACACTTATTCAAGAACGAATTAAAGCTGCTCGCGATCGTCAAAAGAGTTATGCTGATAATCGTCGTAGACCTTTAGAATTCCAAATAGGTGATCGATTAATGTTGAAAGTTTCACCTTGGAAGGGCATTTTCAGATTTGGAAAGCGAGGTAAACTCTCACCAAGATTTGTAGGGCCATTCAAAATTCTTGAACAAATTGGATCGGTAGACTACAGACTTGAATTACCTCCTGAACTCAGTAAAATTGATGATGTCTTTCATGTATCAAATCTGAAAAGTGCCTAGCTGACGAATCATTGATTGTACCTCTTGAAGAGATCCAAATTGATGAAAAACTTCACTTCAGTGAAGAACCAGTAGAAGTGATGGATCGAGAGGTTAAAGTATTGAAATGCAGTCGTATACCAATTGTTGAAGTCTGATGGAACTCACAACGTGGACCTGAGTATACGTGGGAACGTGAAGATCGAATGAAAGAGAAATACCCACACTTGTTCTCATGAATGATTGTCACTAGGTAAGTCTTCACTAAATTTCGGGATGAAATTTCTCTAACAGGAGGAAACCGTGACAATTACATTTGTGAAATTCGTTATCAATGACGTGAGCAAATTTAATCGTGCTTGAAATCCACGTTGATTTGACAATTGAAATTATTACAGGTTGAAAGTATGCGAGAAATGATGAACGTGGGCGAAAACCGTGCGCGAAACGGAGTTACGGATTGTCCGGAATCGCAAAACGAAGAAAACTACAAAAGTTGGAGAAATCTGCTGTCTCGCGGTACGCCTAGCACCAGACCTCCACGCTAGGCGGTACGTGCGGAAGCAGAAAAAAATCTGGGATCTTCCTTTCTAGCGCGCTACGCCCGAGACCAAGCTGCCACGCGAGGCGGTACGCCTGGCGTGGGTCGGTTAGGTGGATTAGATCAAAACACAGGATTTCATGCAAATTGATCTTACTCTTTTTCTCTCTAGTTTCTTTCACTTCTAGACGAACAAGAACATCATTTGATCAGCAAATCTTCGTTTTAAAAGATTCTAAACTCACGGATCGCACCAAGGAACGTTTCTGCAAGTCCTGATCGCTTTTCTACACTCAGAAATCCGTCTGATTAGGCAACGGTTCATATTAACCTTCTAGCTTGATAATGATTGATTAGACCTTGATTTTGAACGTAATGATATAGTTAGGGTTGTTGATTATTGCCTAGATGACGGCTAGAATTGATTATAAACGAAGAACTCGATATATTAACGGGTAAATCCTTGTTTTGATCCGTTGTAATGCCAGGTTTTCATGAAATCATAACTATGATTATAATGGTTTAAACCATTTGATTATGACAATGTAGGTGATTAGTTTGATTAATCTTTGAAATGCAAGGTTAAATTCAAATGTTTCAAACTAATCACAATCATTAACATACTCATTGGAACGATTATTTGATGTTTATGATAACAGTCAAATTGGTATGTTAAACGTGGTTATTAAACCTATTCTAATGTCACATTTTAATATTTCATGATATTTGGGTATTCAATAACAAGGATTGATCATTTCTAAGCCATAAATTCATATAGAAACTGTTTCAGCACCATAATCAACAACATTAACTAATTGGTTAATCTGAGATTATTTTGATTAATCAAACGTGTCATCAACTGTCAATTAGGAACCTGAATCAGTATATGTTCCTACATTATCATACATTGTATGATACGACATTAAAATAATTAATTAAAAACCTAATATCGGTTTGTTGACTTTCAAGGCGATGTCTTTGACATTGGACGTTTAGAAAGATCTAATCAGTAAGTTAAACCATAAAAAACTAATTTAACATAAATAAATGCAGAATCATTCTATTATTATGAGTTTGTGTGATATTCTGCTACCAGTGAGATATCAATAAGTTTCGTATAATCCCTTTTCTTGTTAATATTTTACAAACATCAGGGTATGACTGTGGAACTTTTATTGAACATATGATATATATCACTGTTATCTACGTGATTTCATGTGATTTGTTGAGAACTTGTGGATTTCATGGGATTTTTGTCACACCCCGAGCCGGCGGGGTTGGATCGGAGTCCCCGTCGGGCGGAAGGTTCTCGGGGCGCGATATCGTGAGTGATAATCATGATGATCAGATTGTTTACATAGCATCAATGTTTAAGAATAACTAAAGCACAGTCAAGTATTAACTAGGATTACAAAGTTAAATTACAACATCAATGTTTAGCAATTTAACTAAGTAAACCTAACAAAAGAATCGATGTCTATATCTTGTAACTGTACAAGATATCAAAAGTGTTTCGCATCCATAGCAAAATATATGCTTCTCCAAAAGTCTACTAGGTCTGCTAACCGGCATCCTAGTATGCAATCCAAAAGCTTAAGCCTATTCCTGTGCGTTACCTGAGAAAGCATGTAAGAAAAACAAAGTCAACACAATGGTTGGTGAGTTCATTGAGTTTATAAGTTCAAAAATAGTTTTAGCAAACCTTTTTCGGTAAAACCTTAACCTCATTAACAACACCTGTATCATCCAACTCGGTATGCTTATATATAGGGCATACCCCTGAGTCGAGCCTACGACCCGCCCAGACGCCGTCCCACCACATACTAAGTCACATAGGACATTGTTATTAATGATAATTAAGCATTTTACCTACCATTCGATTCATTCTTCATCATAGCTTTAGTTTACTGTTTCAAAGTTTACAAGTCTATAGCATTCGTATGTATTAGCTTCAATATAAGTTTAACAAGCATCGTGTTTATAAGTTTATGATATCGACTCAAAAGCATTTATGCATCCCCTCGGTAACAACCTTAATCTCATTAACACCACATGTATCATCCAACTCGGTATGCTTATATATAGGGCATACCCCTGAGTCGAGCCTACGACCCGCCAAGACGCCGTCCCAACACATACTAAGTCGCATAGGACATTGCTGTTAATGATAATTAAGCGTCTTACCTACCATCCATTTCGTTTATAGCTTTAGCATTATGTTTAAGTTTATAGCATGAGTGAACATTGAGGAATCACTGTATGGCAAGCACTGAGAGGCCATTAGTCTGCTCCTCAAGTCATGACTATGAAGGTCACCCTATGGCAAGCACTGAGAGGCCAACGGTCTGTTCCTTCAAGTCCCAACCATGTAGAACATCCCATGGCAAGCACTGAGAGACCAATTTAGTATGTTCTATCATAGTTAATAGTGTATAGCATTTAAAGTTTAACAACTGGCGAGGCAAGCACTGAGAGGCCAAACCGTTGTTTTAGCATGACAAGTTTATAACATTCAAAGTTTAACAACCAGTGAGGCAAGCACTGAGAGGCCAAAATGTTGTTTTAGCATGATAAGTTTAACAACCGGTGAGGCAAGCACTGAGAGGCCAAACCGTTGTTTTAGCATGATAAGTCCTCATTCCTTGAACTGTATCTAGTGAACCCATGTGGGGCCGAACAGAAAACAATGATAGTACTATTGGCCGACAACCTATTTGCCGGGAGCTTGCAACTCCCCTTGGTGTAAATGTTTGTTATCTGTTTCCAGAACTTCTTAATGTAGTGATAGACATTAAGACAATGAGGAACTAAGATATGTACCGACGGGTAGTATCTTTATAGAACGAGAACAGAACAGTCCGAAAGGAACTAGATACGGGTCCCATGGTTATCTTGAACTGAACATTTTGAGAACTTACATATCATATCATATTGTTGAACTTGAACTTTACAATCTCACCAGCTTTGTGCTGACTTTTCAAACTAAAACATTTTGCCAGGAGACAGTGACACCGGGTGAGGATGCACTACAAACATTTGTAATTAAATAAATTAGATAATGTAATAAACTTAGTATATATATATATATTGTAATGTTGGTTGTGATTACGAAATCCTTGTAATATATTTTCTTTAAGTTAATCTGTGTGTTGTGACACCAGATCAAGTAAGTCACACCTCATCTCCGAGACATCACCACTATGCTTCCGCAACCTACTCAGAACAATGAATGACATCATCACAGGTGACGAGAGGTGGGGGTGTGACACCAGCCACCTCTACCACCTCTTATTTATAACGAAAGATTTCATGTCAAAATGATTATCACTCAATGTCTTGGACCTGTTAAAATAACCAAGATCTATAAACACAAACACAAAGACAGCCAGATATGAGTTTATTCTCAAGTTCTTACCTTTGAAGCCATTGAGTTACACGATTAAAAATCTCGCCTTTGTACCACTACTCCGGTCAAGTCCTCCGGTAACCACCACCATGTAAGTAACAGGTGAGCCAAAAATCTAACCCTAGGTTACAGTGGGTATCGCTGAGGGTGAGGCGAGCTCATAGTACGCCAGGATTTTGCCAGGAGGTCGAAGCCATCGATTCCTGTTTCTTTTATGTCTCTCGAACGAACATAAAAAAAACACAAACACACACACTGGTGGGTGCAGGGGCGGACCTAGCCCATTTTATGGGGGTCGACCGACCCCATGAACTTTTATTTTAAAGTGTTCTATATATGATCTGATCTTAATCGACCCCCAAGAAATTTTGACACCGACCCCCATGAAATTTTGATGACAACGTTGAAACCCAATTTAAAACCATTTGGAAAGCAAAACTAATAAAATTAATACTCAAATAACCCAATATGCATTATCTATAACTTAAAAATATCTAATTTTTGACATAAATAGGAGTAACAACTCTAATGGTTTTTGATTTACTTTAGTTTTTTTCATTTTTTTTGATAATCCGACCCGGCCCAATTTTAATCGGTCCAAAAAATGAAATATTTAAGGACATACAATAGTCTCAATAAAGTTCCGACTCCCATTAAGTAAATTCCTGGGTCCGCCACTGGGTGGGTGTGTCTTGCAACTGCTCGAACGAGAGAGTGAGCTAGAGGATGTAGACTTGGTCACCAGCATTGCAAGAGACCGCCGGAGTTCGGGTGAGGGGCTGCAGTGGTTGCTGGAGGTGGTGCTTGCCGGAGAAAGGATGTGGTTGTCGGCCTCTTGTTATTGCTTGGCTCACGATCGCGCGCGCGCACACACAAAGTTGTGTGTGTCTTACGACTAGAAATAGCATATGAGAGGGATGAGGGTGGTTGGAACTGAGCTGGGAAATGGTGGCCGGAGGGTGGTGGCTGGAACCCATTCTTTCCTTTGCTCTTTCGATCGAACACACAAAAACACACACATATGTGTAGAAAGGTGTAGAGCGGCTGTCATCATTAGTTATTTGACGTATAATCTATGCTTTCTAATAAAAGAGTAAAAATTTTGCCACTTGTCACCTCCTTACAACACTATTGCCACTTGTCACCTTCTTACACCACTAGTGACACTTGTCAAATCCTTATTATTCCACTTAATTATCTCTCCTATTAAATAACTATCTTCTCTCTTATTAAATATTTTTTCTTTTATTAAATAATTATAATACTAATAACTAATATAGTATTTATCTTTTTATTATAAACACACTAAAATTTTTTTATAGAATACGAAATTTTCTAAAACCAAAATTTTTTAAAGTGATATATATTTGATTTTCAAAAAAACAAAAAATTATGTAAATAATATGTTATCTCAAAAAATATTTTTTTTAAAATAAATTATACTATTAAAGAATTTTTTAAACAATAATATTTTTATAAAAAAATGAAGTTTTTTAATTTAATTATAAATTGAAGTATTAAAATGACAGAGAAAGTTACACTTTTGATTTGTTATTTTAACACTATTTTTAAAATATGATTAGACCAATCTCTTTTCAATATTCATTAATTAAAATATAAGGGAAACTATTCAATTAATAAATAAATACTACTGTTTTAATTTTAAATCTTCAACATTTTTGTTTACTTAAATTTATTCATTATTTTTGAAATCTTTTAAAATACATATAAAAAATACAATGATACATATGTTAATAAGGAAATAATAAAAAATAATGGTTTATTTTCTTAAATTTATCCTAATTGATTATTATTTCTCTTTTATTATATCATGCAAAACTATAGATATATGATAGTGATTATGGAAAAAAAACTAGGTAAAATGATTAAATTTATAATGTTTTTTGTCGATTGTAATTATATTATTTTATCAAATTTTTTTTGAATTGCATCTTAACTTTATATCAACACGTGTGTTACACGGGTTACTAACCTAGTTATTTAATAAATTAGATAACATAATCATAATTATCATTATCATTTAATATGAAAAAAAATGATTGAGAACATAAAAAAATGACATGTCGCAATAATATTTACTATAATATGTGACAATATAAATGTTTATTTACTATAATAGTATATACATGCTCTTGTTATCAAACATGCATGTGATTTATTATTATATTTAGTGTCATGCCTGTAATTATAAAGAAAAACACCTGAAAGATGCTATACTAAACTAAATAATGAACGCATGGTTAACTATTTTTTTAAACACTAATGCATGGTTCATTATTTTTTTAAACTAGATATGTATACGTCACATGTTAATTACTATATTTACATTTAGGAAACGACATCATTGCGAGTGAATAATAATAATTAAATATTAATAATAATTAAATAACGACTATTATATAATATTAATAATATTTAAATAATAATACGTGAACAAAAGTGCCGCAAAGTCAATAAGTACGGCTGCAAACTCAAAAAAACGACAACTTGTATCTCACAATAATATTAAATAATAATAATAATAATATTAATTAATTAACTAATATTTAAAACTTCTGCAAAATGGTTCGATTTATCGTTTTAAAATGAATTGACAGCCGTTGTGATAGATTTTTTATTTGCATTTTCATATTAATGATATTGTCACAATGATTACAACCCAATAAGTAACAAGTACTTTGCCCTGAACTTGAAAACCCCATATTTTTTTACACTATTATTGAATGCTTAAAAGGAACTCTTATGTTTGTGTTTTTTAATGTTAAACTTTAATACTAAGCACGACCATTTTTTTTTGTGACGAACATGTTTACGATGACTACATTTTAGTAGTTTGTGTAGGAATAACAACCATTGCGGTGTGTTTTTATATTTGTATTTTAATATACTAAATCATGCTTGCGTTCTAATATTCGTAATAATAAGAGCCGTAAAGTCAAAAACAACGGCTATTGTAATTAAATAATAATAATAATAATTAATTAATAATAATTAATATCTAATATTAATACTATTTAAATAATATTAATAATAATAATTAACTAATATTGAATACTTTTGCAAAACGGTTCGATTTATCGTTTTAGGATGAGTTGACAGCCGCTGTGAAATATTTTTTGTATGCATTTTCATATGTATGATGTTGTCTTAGTGACAGGAAGATTTGAATTCAATTTTTAATTTTTATTCAAAAAATACGTTCGATAAAACTCGGATGTGAGACTACTGCAAAAGTGATTCAACAGCTTAAACAACGAAAAATAAACTTGAACTGCTTCAAGAAAAAGGACCGAATCGCTATTAAAAATAAATTTATTTTTTGGAGTACCGCTTAAAAAAAATGGACCGCATCAAAAAAAATTTGATGTATGTTAATGATAAATTTAACCGCCGCAAAAACGGTATATATGTTATCACTGCTACCGTGATCAAATACCCATATCGGTAGAGTGATATGACTTACAATTTTGTTTGTCAAAAACTAAAAATACATATATAAAAACACGTCACAACGGTTGTCCCTTCGGAAGCACAACATTTTTTTATGATATGAGGGACATGTTTATAACGGCTACATTCTATTATTTTACAGCAGAGCGACAATCGTTATATTTATACACTTCATATACTGGATTTTATCTGCGTTATAATATTCGAAATCGTGGAGGAATTCCCGCCGCAATGCACGGGTAAACCCCTAGTTATTTATTATTTATCAAGTTGAAACGTGTGACAAACCAAATAATTGAGTTGAAAAATTAAGGATTGAATTTAGAGTAAATTGGTTTGCTAGTATGCATCCTTATTTATCATAAATTACTCATATAGTCCCAAACTTTACACATTTGTAACACATATAATCCTTAGGTCATCAAATTACCATCATATACTTGACCAAATTGCTCAAAAATAAGGACTATAAGTGTTTCAAATATTTAAAATTTTCAACCATATAAGTAATTTATTAAACCCATGAATCAAGAGTAATATACTAACAAACCACAATGACTATCTTGATAATTTACTCATTGAATTTATTATAAACTACGTTAAAACCACGTGTATACACTTGTTAAATATATAATTAAATTGTTATATAGCTTGTGCTCTCACTTGTAGAAAGTGAGTAATATCTAATTAAGCGTGTGGTTACCTCTTTGGCTTCCCTGTGGGAGGTCACGGGTTCAAATCCCTCCCAAGGCGAAATAGGGGTCCTTGGGAGGTCAGGGGGTTTTCCGGTACGGTTTTTCCTCCTGAGGTGGTGGTGGGGTCTCAACGGAGGTCATGGTAACTAGACATTGATGACGTGACCTGGAAATAAGTGGTTCACACGTTGAGATCAAATGTCGTTAAAAAAAATCTAATTAAGCGTGTATTAATTGTGTTTGTTTTAATTCCTTAAAGTTGAGCTTATTTTGATTTGGTAATAATGAATCAGTCGATGTTGATTATTCTTTTTAGTTAAGGTTCTATATAATTATTTTTTAAGTGTTGTATATACTGTTTTATTGTCAAAAAACTTAAGTATTTTTCATAAAAACCAATTTATAGCAGGTCATATATATTTCATTTATCATAAATAAACTAGTATTATTCAGGTTGCACGCTGCGCACACAATATTCAACAAACAAACATACAAAATCAAGTCTCACTTATCAGTAGGAGTAGGGTCTGGGAGAGAGACGAAGGCAAACATCACAATTTCACCTTCATGTATGGTTACTTGATGCAATGGGAGAGCTGACTCCTATTTCGAGCCTTATACATGCTGCTACGATGGTAGGAGCGGGAAGTGCCAAATGGGTTAAACAGAAAACATAACTAACCAGATAATGGGTCAACGGGTCAAAAGTCGCCCAAAGTTTTTTTTTTATTACATAGTCTTTCTATGTTGTTTTAACCAAAAAAATTAAGTGCTATAGTGATGATAAAGTTTCCTTTTTAATCATACTTGTCACATCATTTATTTTGCCAAATAAAAAAGACAAAAAGTGTTTTAAGACAACAACCGACCCTCACTAAAAGACTACTGTTTTTTACATGTTATCCAGCCCACCCAAGTCTCGACCTGTCTATTTTCCCAGTTGTGTGTGGGAAAGAGCAAGAACATCATATAAGTGTGCCAAACGGAGAAGGACATTCCCGTCCTCAAGCTCTTGCAGTGTTAGCAACATTGCATTTTCAGGGAGACTGTAGGTGGAATCCATTCATGAAAATTTTGACACCTGGAAAAACTGGATGTTGTATGTCCATCCTGTAAAACATGATATTAATGGTTATTAACTATTTATTAATCTTAAAATCAAACAGTAGTCTCCTACAAAAAAAAAAGATCCATCATATGTAGCATCTACTCCAACAACAACAACCTTACCCAGTATATTCCCACTTTTCAGTAGGGTCTGGGAGGGAAGGATAGATATAAACCTTACCCCTATCCCAATTGGGATACAGAGGCTGCTCCGAAAGAGTCACCGGCTCAAAGTTTTCGTTTGAAGTTGATCATCGTAGCATCTACTCCAATTGTTCATAAACAATGCTTGATCCACCAACAAAATAATTCAACTTGAGTTAAATACATGAATTCCAACTTTTAGCTATATATGCAAATGAAAGAAAAACATACGGGATAATAATTTCCTGCAATAGGTTGATTCACTTCAAAATCTCAGTTCTCTAGTCTCAAATTGCCACAGAAAGTTAACTTTATTAAAACCTATGTGTAATGGTGTTAAATAACATGTGGAGTGATATGATAAGAAAAGGAAACAAAACAATTATGTCTTTAATTTTTACATGATATTGCAACATACCAGTTCAATGAAATCTCGACCGTTTGAATCAGAGTAAAATGTTTTATTGGTCTTCATTGGTGGTTGTGTTCTGCGTTACAATTTCTTTCCCAACTCCATCATTGATAGGTATGGGGCTCACCTAGAGTTCAGATTATTATGATAAATATATCCACACATAAATAAAAGGGAAAATGAACTTACTTTAACTTCTAACTTCATCATTTTCCTTAATTTTGTAAACTCAAGTGATCTTTCCAAGTAATAAAAAAAAGAAAAAAAAACTCAGTAAATATAATAATCCATGATTTATTCAAAAACTCATCAATAAAAGGTGTTGATAACATAATCTATTACCTGCTAAATCCATGGATTTATTTTCTGATGTACCTCGACATATATTGTACCCTTTAAAACTGTTATATTCTAAAATTTCATGGAACATTATTAAATTTGCAAGGGGTTAATCAATGTACACATGTATCAGATAAATTGTATACATGCTCTTGAGAAGCAATAGGATATGTACCATTAGGATGAAATATATATGCTCCAGTCGCCTAGACAAGAAAAATAAACTCTTATGATGACTCATTGACAAACACCAGAGGAACCTGTTGTTGAGCTGCAGGAACATAATATTCCATCATTCTTTGTTCGATATATATGTTATATATATGTTAATCTCAATAAGCAAAGCAGAAGTATGCACATATATATAAACAAACAAACACGCATAAAGATAGTCACACAACATCTTAATTCTACAAATATAAAGATATTGCGCCTTAAGATATTAAAGTGAGACTAAGACTTGCACTTGTTTAACTCCACGGGAAGTTCAAAATCAACCGGTTCTTATCCAATCCCATCCCCCAATCTTTCAAGCACTTGTCCATAATCATCAGATTCGGTCTCCAAGATCAACTAATCAATAAAGTCAACATGGTGAAAACATCATACATCATGCAATTGTGTGCAGTGTCACACCCCGAGCCGGCGGGATAGGATCGGTTGTCCCGTCTGGCGGAAGGTTCCCGGGGCGCGATATCGGGAGTGATAATCGTGATGATCAGATTGTTGACATTGCCCATGATATAAATGAGAAATGCTAAAATATAATAGAATTACAAAGTTAAATTACATTAGTTTTGTTTATAATTTAACAATGTAAATCTACCATTAACATCATAAATTTCTATCTTGTATTTACACAAGATATACAAAATAATTTGTATAATGATGTCTTCAAAAGTATGCAGGTCCAAAATACTAAGTCTTCTATCTGAAGTCCTAGTCCAAAAGAAATAACTTCTTAATTGACCTGTTCGTCACCTGAGAAGTCATGCAAAAATCAAGTCAACACATGGTTGGTGAGTTCAAATAGTTTAATGATTTGAAAACCTCCTTTGGTAAAGACCCTAACCTTATTAACTCCACATGCAATATCCACATCGGTATGCTTATATATAGGGCATATGTAAGGGACAAGCCCTAGCCAACATCCCACCACATACTAATATGCATATGACACTGCTGTTAATGATAATTAAGCATTTTTACCCAACACCTCTGTTTTAGATCATGATATTGAAATCTGATATGCCTTTGATTTTCTTGAGTTCCTCATAGATATATGATTTCCCAAAAAGACAGTGATAATAGTAAAATGTCAAATATTTAATTTAATAATTAAATAAAACATTTAAATACAACTAAGACATGATGATTGGGTATAATTTTACTCAATCAGTTAGACTTAGTTGTTGGTGGTTGTCCAAGTTGTAACCTCTCACACATGACCCATGTCAGACATAACTCTCACAGAGTACACCTGAACTGACGGGATTTTAAATGATTTGCCCTTACAGCTTGACCCAAAGGTCTTCTGTACATGCGGGGACTTTAAGGATATCCTTTGATTCTTGATCTCTTGATTTTCTTAGACTTTGATATTGATTTCAATGATTGTTCACGTTGTTGCCCGTATAGCCTGACTACAAGAGTCTTCTATACCTGAAGGGACTTTATATGTGTGTTACACGTGGTCTTGATTCCATATACAACTGACATCCACCTTGACTTGAGTATTAATGAGTTCATTAGATCATAATGATTTCATTACTTCAATGATTCACACACATTTATGATTTCTGATTTCCTGAGCCTCTTGATCTTGATCATTTGAATTTCCATGATTTCCAATGATAATTGGTTTAATGATGATTCTTGGATCTCAGATCACACACTGAGTTATGATTCCTTTGAATATGATCTATTGATTTTGTTCATTTGATTTCACTTTGAATTTAGATTCTTGAATTTGAGCTTGATGGACTAAGAGTTGATTTAGAGTTTAAACTTAAATTATTACTCATAAGAGTACTTTAATAAGTTTGGATATTTGATTTGTTTAATAATTTCCTAGACAGGAGTCTAGGAGTATCAACAACATATATATGTAAAACATATAATAAATAAAAGCATTTAAATAAACAGTTTAAATAAAAACAGTTTACGCATGCTTCTGAGCCTCGCGTTTAAGACAAAAATGTTTAGAAAAGGGGCAATGAACTCACCTGTGTTGCTTTGTACTGAATTACCACAAAATGCGCGCTCGTTGTTGTAGCTTAAGTATCTTCGGTTCCTGAGTTGTTTTAAAGAATTCGCATACGATAAGTATATACGGTAGTCATCAAATCTAGGGTTTGGTATCTTCAGGAAAGTCATTTAATTACTTTAATAAGGTTTAAAATTTACTTTCTTTTATGAAAAGCATAATTAGTTTACGAAAAGTGTAATCGAACATGATGGGCTTATATTAACCCATTGGGCCATCCCCGGCCCGTTTATTAATCTTTATGTATTCCACGATACTTGATCAATGTTTCGATTTACTAAGCCTAGATAATTCATATGAATCATCTAAGTTAGTTATAAGGTTTTATGGCTCTTTCTTATGGTCAAGTGTTAATACTTAAATTAACACTCCATCTTTACGTTATTCTTTGATCATTTATGATCCCTCCTCTATATTAGATCTCCAAAATGTTTTATCAAGACTTGTTTAGTTGAGATGGTGTGTTTAAAGTATTCTTGTCATTGTAAACCCACTGTTTCTAAAGTTAGTTTGCATGCAAAGATAAATCCATGCACACACACACACGAGAGGTTTTCTCATGCATGCACACACATACTTCGGCTTATCCCATGCGATTCATCATCCCTGCCACGTATATTCCCACGCATAACCAAATTCCAAATCAGCATCCTTATGGGCCATGTGAAGGTTGGGCCGAACCACTAAGCCTAATGGGCTGAGTCGAAAGAGATTAGGTCGAAGGGGCATAATGGCGAAGGAACTCTGCCGAAAGGAGATTACCCCGATCGAATGTGGCTATCCCGAATGAGGACCGACTGAATGGGGATCCTTTGACCGAGCGAACGACTAGTAGCGAAGGAACTCAGTCGAATGAGAACCCCGATCGAATGAGGCTAACCCTAATCATCTTGCCGAATGTGACTTGGTCGATCGAATGTCTACCGGTCGAATGGGCCTCATACGGCCTTGTGGCCATTCGGCGAATGAATAGCCATGCTCATTCGTTATGGAGACATTCGGCAAAGGAGGAGTGGTCGAATGAGGCCTCTCCTTCGTGGGTCATTCGTCGAATGAGGGTAGTGGGGGTAATAACATTCGGCCGAAAGGGAGTATGGTCATTCGACCCACTGGTGGGGTGCCATTCGGCCGCACGACCCCTCACACTTTCAACCTTGGTTTTCAAGGAAATCGACTAGTGGTTCTAAGGGTTTTTGTTCCTACATGATTCTATGGTGTCGTAGTGTGTTTCTTAAGGTTCGAAAGAGGTTAAAACCGGGTACATGAAGGTGGTTCGAAATTAGGGTTTTCAAAACCCCAAACCGAACAAAAACTTGAGATTTACCTCGATTTAGCTGGATAAAATCACAGATCCTTTGTACTTTCGTGTTCTACTAGTAATGATGGTGATTTAGACACTAAAATCACACGATTTCATCAAGAAATGGGGAAGAAATCTTAGAGAGAAGGTGATGATATGCTAGAGAGAGAAAGTTCCGAAAATTTGGTGATGGAGAGGGGGAGTTGACTGGTTGGTGGTGGTTGATATCACCATTAATGCCTCATTAAATGAGGTGGAAACACCGGGGTTCGTTCGGTTTCGCGTAGAAACGTCGGTTTCTCGTCGTTTTCGTTACAAAACGACTCGGTTTTAAAATAGAAATCATAAAATTATTTTAGATTGTGATTCCTAATAAATTAACTAAATATCTTTTAATTATTTTATTTACAAAATATTTATTTAACGTTTAAATCGAATCGCGCAGTCATCGCGCGTATTTGTTCGAATCGTCACCCGATCAAACACGACGATAGCTACACTTTTCAATATTGTTTTCTAGTTATTGAATATCATTCAGAACGTTAAACTTTCAGATTTATTCGTACAGATCGTCACCTATACGAACAATCCGTCGGTTTAGCATTCCCGTAACTACATTCGTGTTGTTTTGTTCTGTAAAGCCTCACATACGTTTATACTTAATAAGATCCTAACAATTAAATCACATGATGGTTCTGTGTTGCCAGATTATTATCTGACTCAAGAACCACTGTTCTGAACTTGTTTCTCTGAAATGATTATGAATTTCCTGTTTTGATAGCATGAATTAATACTGAACTTGATATGAATATGAAATACACTGAATTACATGGAATTTGTACCTGATTACTGTTCACGTACTGTTTACGATCACTGGTCCGGTGACGGTTCCGGCACTGATGTTACATGCAGGAATACAAAAATAAATCCGCCGTTAGATGTCGGAAATCGTGACGGTGAACGGAGTTGAAAACTGCCATTAGAAACAACCTGTGTTCGACGATAGAACGGATTCGAAGCAGAGGCTTTGATAAATCGACAACCTGTGTCCGATGATAGACGGTGAACGGATTCAGGCAGCGGGGACGAAGATGATGGCTGATTAGATCTTTGCGATCCATAATTTCTAAAGGTTCTTCGATAAAGTGCAACTGATCATCAACTTGAATTTCTTCGAATGGAATGACGAGTGATTCGTCAGCAAGGCATTTCTTTAAGTTCGAGACGTGAAACACGTCGTGCACACCACTGAGTTCATCTGGTAATCTCAGTCGATAAGCTACAGGACCAATACGTTCGGTGATTTCGAACGGTCCCACATATCGTGGTGCTAGTTTGCCTTTTGTTCCGAAACGTACAACGCCTTTCCATGGGGATACCTTCAACATGACACGGTCTCCCACTTGGAATTCCAACGGCGTACGCCGTTTGTCAGCGTAGCTCTTTTGTCTGCTTCTGGTAGCTTGTAGTCTTCTTTGAATCTGCGCAATCTTGTCAGTGGTTTCCTGAATTAGTTCTGGACCAGTTATGCGATTATCTCCAACTTCAGTCCAACAGATCGGTGATCGGCATTTCCGGCCATAAAGAGCCTCGAATGGTGCACATCCGATACTGCTGTGATAACTGTTGTTGTAGGAGAACTCAATCAGTGGCAAATGAGAATCCCAATTCCCACCGAAATCCAAAATACAGGTTCTTAACATGTCCTCCAGAGTTTGGATAGTACGTTCGCTCTGACCGTCCGTTTGTGGATGGTAAGCGGTACTCAGATTCAACTGTGTCCCTAGAGATTTCTGCGGTGATTGTCAGAACCTTGATGTAAATCTGCTGTCTCGATCAGAAATAATAGACAATGGCACACCGTGGCGCACCACTATCTCATTGATGTAAAATCTTGCCAGTTTATCCATCGTGAAGGTCTCACGCATCGGCAAGAAATGAGTAGATTTTGTTAAACGATCAATGATTACCCAAATCGTATCGTGACCACTGGAAGTGCGGGGTAGCTTGGTAATGAAGTCCATAGCTATTTGTTCCCACTTCCAGAGAGGAATTTTAGGCTGTTCCAGTAGACCAGACGGTCTCTGGTGTTCTGCCTTTACCTTCGCACACGTAAGACATCGACTGACATACTCGGCTATGTCTTTCTTCATTCCCGGCCACCAATAATATCCATGCAAGTCTTGGTACATTTTATCGGCGCCTGGATGCACAGAGTATTTTGTCTTGTGTGCTTCATCGAAGATAAGTTTTCTCGATTCATCTACCGCCAGGATCCATATACGATCCTGATAGTAGATCATTCCATCAGACTTGGTCTCTAAATGTTTCTCTGCTCCGCAGTCAAGTTCTTTCTTCAAGTTTCCCCTGTCAACTGATTCCTGTTGAGCTTGAATGATCATATCTTGTAAATTGGTCTGTACAGTCATCCCCATAGCTCTAACGCGTAAAGGTTTGACCCGTTCCTTCCGGCTCAAGGCATCAGCCACGACATTCGCCTTTCCCGGATGGTACTTGATCACACAATCGTAATCATTCAGAAGTTCAACCCAACGGCGTTGTCGCATGTTGAGCTCCTTCTGATCAAAAATATGCTGCAGACTCTTGTGATCAGTAAATATGGTACACTTAGTGCCATATAAATAATGTCTCCAGATCTTCAGTGCAAAGATCACTGCTCCCAGTTCAAGATCATGAGTAGTGTAATTCTTCTCATGAACTTTTAACTGTCTTGATGCATAGGCGATAACTTTGTCCCGTTGCATCAGTACGCAACCTAGTCCTTGATGGGATGCATCACAATAAACGACAAAGTCATCACATCCTTCCGGGAGTGATAGGATGGGAGCATTACATAGCTTCTGCTTCAGTGTCTGAAAGGCATCTTCTTGTTTCTGCTCCCAGACAAACGGTTCACTCTTCTGAGTTAACTTAGTGAGAGGCAAAGCTATCTTAGAAAAGTTTGAGATGAACCTCCTATAATAACCTGCCAATCCCAGAAAAGACCGTATTTTCGTTGGTGTCTTCGGAGTGTCCCAATTCTTTATTGCTTCAATCTTGGCGGGATCTACGTGTATTCCCTCACTGTTGACTACATGACCCAGAAACTGAACTTCTCTTAACCAAAATTCACATTTAAAGAACTTGGCATAGAGCTTTTGTTCCATCAACAGTTCCAAGATCTTTCTAAGATGTTGCTCGTGTTCCGCTTCGCTCTTGGAATAAATCAGTATGTCATCGATGAAGACAATAACAAACTGATCTAAATACGGCTTGCACACCCGGTTCATGAGATCCATGAAAACCGCTGGTGCATTTGTTAATCCGAAAGTCATCACCATGAATTCGTAATGCCCATATCTGGTTCGGAATGCCGTCTTCGGTATGTGTTCGTCTTGAACTCTAAGCTGATGATAACCAGACCGCAAGTCAATCTTCGAGAAGTATTGAGCCCCTTGCAGTTGGTCAAAAAAATCATCAATCCTCGGCAATGGATACCGATTCTTGATGGTCTGTTTGTTTAGCTCCCTGTAATCTATGCACATTCTGAACGATCCGTCTTTCTTTTTCACGAACAAGACCGGAGCTCCCCAAGGTGAGTAGCTCGGTCTGATGAATCCCTTATCCAATAACTCCTGCAACTGGTTCGATAATTCCTGCATCTTCGAAGGTGCTAACCGATAAGGAGATTTAGCAACAGGAGTTGCTCCAGGAACTAAGTCGATTCGAAACTCTACCGGTCGCGCAGGAGGCAAACCTGGTAGATCTTCGGGAAATACTTCTGGATATTCTTTCACTACTGGTACGTCTTGTATCTTCTTATTGTCTTTCTCCTTTTCCACTACATGAGCCAGGAAATCTACACACTGCTTCTGTAAACACTTACGCGCCTTTATGCAAGAAATGATTTTGACACTTCGTTTTGCTTGATCCCCTCTGACTTCCAATACACGACCGTCTGACAATGGAACTCGAAGCAGCTTCTCGGAACAGACAACTTCCACTCGATTAGAGGAAAGCCAATCCATCCCAACAATGATGTCGAAACTACCCAACTCCATCGGTATCAAATCGATAGAGAATGTACGACCGTTAAGTGTCAACGGGCAATTTCTGTGAACTTTACTAACTGTGATCTGTTTTCCGTTAGCTACTTCTATAATGTAAGGGGAGTCTAACTGTTCCTCTATAGAATTTAGTTGGCATGCAAAATCGGCAGAGATAAAACTCTGATCCGCACCAGTGTCAAATAGAACAGATGCATAAAAGTCATGTAAGAGAAACGTACCAGTGACCACATTTGGGTCCTGGCGTGCAGCTGGTGCTCCAATAACAAAAGCTCTTCCACGAGGAGCTTGAACTGCCTGCTGAGCCTTCTTAAGACAGTTCTTTGCAAAGTGGCCTTGTTCGCCACAGTTGAAGCATCCACCGTTGTTCTGATTGGCTGGTGGAGGGAGAGCTAGAGCATCATTGTTTACTGCTGGGTTAGGTGTCATTCGACATTGCTGAACCCAATGGCCCTTCCTTCCACATCCCGTGCATTGTCTGTAGGGGGTGTTAGCATTGTGATGATACTGGCACTTAGTACACAAAGGATGTGGGCCAGTATACTGCCTCTTGGGCACATTTTGCTGTGCCGCAGCAACTTGATTGAGAGGAGTAGCCACAGTATAGTTCTTGATAAGCTTCTGTTTCTTCTTCTGGTGTTGCTGATGATGTGGCTTCTTTGATGACTCTTCCTTTCTCTTGCCAGAGTCTGCCTCTTTCTTCAGAACTCCAGAGGCAACCATCAGATCAGTGAGTTTTCCAGACAGTCTCACTGCAGATTCAACAGTAGTAGGGTTGGCTGAGACAACCATTCCCTGAATGCAGGCGGGAAGTCCACCTACATATCTATCGATTCTCTTCTCTAAGGTCGGTACCATGTCTGGCACCAAGGCAACCGAATCGTGATAACGAGTAGTGTAACCTATGTGATCAGCCCCCTTCATCACATGGTTGGATAGCTCAACTTCCAACTTCTGTAGCTCATTCTTGGGGCAGAATTCTGTTTGTAGCAGTGTCTTGAAGTCTTCCCATGGCATTGCCATAGCTTCATCTCTTCCTCGGGCGTTGATCTGACCATTCCACCAGGTCAGAGCCTGCTTGTTGAATGTTCCAGCAGAGTAGCGAACTTTATGATGCTCTGGGCAGCTGCAGAGATCCAGAGTAGTCTCAATCTTTTCTATCCATTGGATTAATCCAACGGCTCCTTCAGATCCGCTAAAGCTAGGCGGCTTACATCCTACAAAGGACTTGTAGGAGTAGTGTGAAGTACTACCAGTATTCCCACTGGCTTCTCCTGATGAATTGCCAGTGTTGTTGATCTCATTACGGAGAAGGTTGAACATTTCTGGTATCGCTTCCTTCATCTGGTTGGTCATCTGACTGCTCAGTAGGTTCACTAAAGCGATGGTGGTAGGATCCAGTATGGGTGTTGTGCCTGACCCAGATGCTTGGGTTATCAGTGGAGGAGGAGGAGGCGGTGGAGGAGGTGGCGGTGGTGAGTCAGCTGGAGATGGTGTCGAAGAATGTGGAGCCATGTCTAGAGGTGGTAACGAGGGAGTCTGTCTTCGCAGCGACATTCTAATCATAACCAAAGTAATATTGGTTAGTGCAATGATCGAATGCAGAAGACATAATGCAACAAAGTCTTAAGTCTTAGATTCTCTACATGCAGGGTCCCTAGGTTATATATTAGGTCAAACCATTTATATAAATGACCTATATTTCTCTATAACCATGGCTCTGATACCAATCTGTCACACCCCGAGCCGGCGGGATAGGATCGGTTGTCCCGTCGGGCGGAAGGTTCCCGTGGCGCGATATCGGGAGTGATAATCGTGATGATCAGATTGTTGACATTGCCCATGATATAAATGAGAAATGCTAAAATATAATAGAATTACAAAGTTAAATTACATTAGTTTTGTTTATAATTTAACAATGTAAATCTACCATTAACATCATAAATTTCTATCTTGTATTTACACAAGATATACAAAATAATTTGTATAATGATGTCTTCAAAAGTATGCAGGTCCAAAATACTAAGTCTTCTATCTGAAGTCCTAGTCCAAAAGAAATAACTTCTTAATTGACCTGTTCGTCACCTGAGAAGTCATGCAAAAATCAAGTCAACACATGGTTGGTGAGTTCAAATAGTTTAATGATTTGAAAACCTCCTTTGGTAAAGACCCTAACCTCATTAACTCCACATGCAATATCCACATCGGTATGCTTATATATAGGGCATATGTAAGGGACAAGCCCTAGCCAACATCCCACCACATACTAATATGCATATGACACTGTTGTTAATGATAATTAAGCATTTTTACCCAACACCTCTATTTTAGATCATGATATTGAAATCTGATATGCCTTTGATTTTCTTGAGTTCCTCATAGATATATGATTTCCCAAAAAGACAGTGATAATAGTAAAATGTCAAATATTTAATTTAATAATTAAATAAAACATTTAAATACAACTAAGACATGATGATTGGGTAAAATTTTACTCAATCAGTTAGACTTAGTTGTTGGTGGTTGTCCAAGTTGTAACCTCTCACACGTGACCCATGTCAGACATAACTCTCACAGAGTACACCTGAACTGACGGGATTTTAAATGATTTGCCCTTACAGCTTGACCCAAAGGTCTTCTGTACATGCGTGGACTTTAAGGATATCCTTTGATTCTTGATCTCTTGATTTTCTTAGACTTTGATATTGATTTCAATGATTGTTCACGTTGTTGCCCGTATAGCCTGACTACAAGAGTCTTCTATACCTGAAGGGACTTTATATGTGTGTTACACGTGGTCTTGATTCCATATACAACTGACATCCACCTTGACTTGAGTATTAATGAGTTCATTAGATCATAATGATTTCATTACTTCAATGATTCACACACATTTATGATTTCTGATTTCCTGAGCCTCTTGATCTTGATCATTTGAATTTCCATGATTTCCAATGATAATTGGTTTAATGATGATTCTTGGATCTCAGATCACACACTGAGTTATGATTCCTTTGAATTTAGATTCTTGAATTTGAGCTTGATGGACTAAGAGTTGATTTAGAGTTTAAACTTAAATTATTACTCATAAGAGTACTTTAATAAGTTTGGATATTTGATTTGTTTAATAATTTCCTAGACAGGAGTCTAGGAGTATCAACAACATATATATGTAAAACATATAATAAATAAAAGCATTTAAATAAACAGTTTAAATAAAAACAGTTTACGCATGCTTCTGAGCCCCGCGTTTAAAACAAAAATGTTTAGAAAAGGGGCAATGAACTCACCTGTGTTGCTTTGTACTGAATTACCACAAAATGCGCGCTCGTTGTTGTAGCTTAAGTATCTTCGGTTCCTGAGTTGTTTTAAAGAATTCGTATACGATAAGTATATACGGTAGTCATCAAATCTAGGGTTTGGTCTCGGTGTGCAACTAAGTGTCCTGAATTAATAATATGATTCTAAGATTTCCTCTAACTAGACTAACCTTATTACCCATTAGTAACCTTACTCCCACATTAATCGTTTAAAGACTTAAAGTAAACCTTTTCATTTTAATTTATTTTAGTTAAACATTTATTCAGGAAAGTCATTTAATTACTTTAATAAGGTTTAAAATTTACTTTCTTTTATGAAAAGCATAATTAGTTTACGAAAAGTGTAATCGAACATGATGGGCTTATATTAACCCATTGGGCCATCCCCGGCCCGTTTATTAATCTTTATGTATTCCACGATACTTGATCAATGTTTCGATTTACTAAGCCTAGATAATTCATATGAATCATCTAAGTTAGTTATAAGGTTTTATGGCTCTTTCTTATGGTCAAGTGTTAATACTTAAATTAACACTCCATCTTTACGTTATTCTTTGATCATTTATGACCCCTCCTCTATATTAGATCTCCAAAATGTTTTATCAAGACTTGTTTAGTTGAGATGGTGTGTTTAAAGTATTCTTGTCATTGTAAACCCACTGTTTCTAAAGTTAGTTTGCATGCAAAGATAAATCCATGCACACACACACATGAGAGGTTTTCTCATGCATGCACACACATACTTCGGCTAATCCCATGCGATTCATCATCCCTGCCACGTATACTCCCACGCATAACCAAATTCCAAATCAGCATCCTTATGGGCCATGTGAAGGTTGGGCCGAACCACTAAGCCTAATGGGCTGAGTCGAAAGAGATTAGGTCGAAGGGGCATAATGGCGAAGGAACTCTGCCGAAAGGAGATTACCCCGATCGAATGTGGCTATCTCGAATGAGGACCGACTGAATAGGGATCCTTTGACCGAGCGAACGACTAGTAGCGAAGGAACTCAGTCGAATGAGAACCCCGATCGAATGAGGCTAACCCTAATCATCTTGCCGAATGTGACTTGGTCGATCGAATGTCTACCGGTCGAATGGGCCTCATACGGCCTTGTGGCCGCTCGGTGAATGAATAGCCAGGCTCATTCGTTATGGAGACATTCGGCAAAGGAGGAGTGGTCGAATGAGGCCTCTCCTTCGTGGGTCATTCGTCGAATGAGGGTAGTGGGGGTAATAACATTCGGCCGAAAGGGAGTATGGTCATTCGACCCACTGGTGGGGTGCCATTCGGCCGCACGACCCCTCACACTTTCAACCTTGGTTTTCAAGGAAATCGACTAGTGGTTCTAAGGGTTTTTGTTCCTACATGATTCTATGGTGTCGTAGTGTGTTTCTTAAGGTTCGAAAGAGGTTAAAACCGGGTACATGAAGGTGGTTCGAAATTAGGGTTTTCAAAACCCCAAACCGAACAAAAACTTGAGATTTACCTCGATTTAGCTGGATAAAATCACAGATCCTTTGTACTTTCATGTTCTACTAGTAATGGTGGTGATTTAGACACTAAAATCACACGATTTCATCAAGAAATGGGGAAGAAATCTTAGAGAGAAGGTGATGATATGCTAGAGAGAGAAAGTTCCGAAAATTTGGTGATGGAGAGGGGGAGTTGACTGGTTGGTGGTGGTTGATATCACCATTAATGCCTCATTAAATGAGGTGGAAACACCGGGGTTCGTTCGGTTTCGCGTAGAAACGTCGGTTTCTCGTCGTTTTCGTTACAAAACGACTCGGTTTTAAAATAGAAATCATAAAATTATTTTAGATTGTGATTCCTAATAAATTAACTAAATATCTTTTAATTATTTTATTTACAAAATATTTATTTAACGTTTAAATCGAATCGCGCAGTCATCGCGCGTATTTGTTCGAATCGTCACCCGATCAAACACGACGATAGCTACACTTTTCAATATTGTTTTCTAGTTATTGAATATCATTCAGAACGTTAAACTTTCAGATTTATTCGTACAGATCGTCACCTATACGAACAATCCGTCGGTTTAGCATTCCCGTAACTACATTCGTGTTGTTTTGTTCTGTAAAGCCTCACATACGTTTATACTTAATAAGATCCTAACAATTAAATCACATGATGGTTCTGTGTTGCCAGATTATTATCTGACTCAAGAACCACTGTTCTGAACTTGTTTCTCTGAAATGATTATGAATTTCCTGTTTTGATAGCATGAATTAATACTGAACTTGATATGAATATGAAATACACTGAATTACATGGAATTTGTACCTGATTACTGTTCACGTACTGTTTACGATCACTGGTCCGGTGACGGTTCCGGCACTGATGTTACATGCAGGAATACAAAAATAAATCCGCCGTTAGATGTCGGAAATCGTGACGGTGAACGGAGTTGAAAACTGCCATTAGAAACAACCTGTGTTCGACGATAGAACGGATTCGAAGCAGAGGCTTTGATAAATCGACAACCTGTGTCCGATGATAGACGGTGAACGGATTCAGGCAGCGGGGACGAAGATGATGGCTGATTAGATCTTTTTGTCTTCAGGGTCTACGAAAACAAACCGGTTATGCTGAACCGGATGGTTTGTGATGTCTGCAGGAGGCAGTTGAGGGCGATGGATGACTCCTGCAGAAGATGGTGAAGGGTGGTGGGGAGTCGAATATAGGAGGCGGTGGAGGGCAGGGCGACTATTTTACTTTCCGATGAAGGTATGGGGTGGAGGTGTGCTTCCATGCTGTGGTCAAATCCCAGAGGTAAATGTTAGTGGTGGCCAAAGTCTAGAACCCAAAAACATATTGTTATGCACAATAGAGTCGGTTAGAGTAGACTCAACCAAATAACATGGTGAACCCCAAAAAATCATGTGGTCAAACTAAAAAGTTGAAAACTTTTGTGTTCATTAGAAGATGGTTTTTTTAATATAAGGGTAATAGGTGTGAACGTAAAAAAAGGTTACCAAATGTTTCTATTTCTCATGTTTATATGTGTATTTCAAACTACTAAACACACATTGGTACAAAATATTGTTTTTGCGACTGCAATTTCGGTCGATCGGAAAATGTCAATCGTTTTCAATTATAGTTAGGTTGATCATCGCGTGTTGTGGTCGGTTATCACAGTACACTCTTGAGGGGCATGTATATTTTGGAACTTCACATGAAATGAGAAAACTTTGTAAACCCAATACTTGGTCCATAATTTGCCAAATCATTGTTTCTTTTTAATAAACTAATATAATAGAAGGTCAATTATGTCTTTTTCTCTACTTGTATCATTACACAATATTTTATTAATTAACCACTTTCTCTCTTTTTAAATTCAAGTCAAAAACTAAAAAAAATTAATTTTTAAATATTTGTCACCTTTTATTTCCCACCAGATTTTTTATTGGGATAAAATACTTGATAGTACGTTGGCTGTATATAAGTGTTATTGTGGTTGCATCAATGTTACAGTGTTCGGGTTTAATGTGTATATTTATTGTCATACCTAACACATTGTTCAGTCTATATACATCTACACTTTAACATTTTTTTGCTAACCAATACTTTGTTTTCACAATTAATTTTCAAGCATTTCAAGCTCAAAATAAAATATCCAATATCTGTCAAAAAAGAAGAGCTAGAAGATAAAGTAAATATTAGTCACATATCAAATTTGGCACCTAGATATGTTGCTAAAATTTCGCCCAATGATCCAACATCTTCTGTAAAAGTCGAAAAAGTTGACTTTCTAACTACATATTTATTTGATTACAGTCCATTTGATGATGAATGGGTACTGAATTGCAAATTATATACACATATATATATATATATAATTTGCAATTTCAGTGTCCTTTCTTTTACTATATTTTATAACGGGCTAAATATTATATATTTTGGTTAAACGTCGATCACTAAAGTTGGGGAGTTGGTTAGACTATGCGTAATGCATGCCCCGTGCATCCGATGGGAGGGTAGCCTTCGGCGGGATTCAGCGGGCACACCACCCCCTCCCCCGCACACATTTGTGTTCAAAATTTGCTGTCATAAGATTTGCATATCTGTTACACTATTGTTACATTCAACATGCATACTCAAATGTGAATTTTTAACTAATATTAGATTATAATGTTTCTTGGTTTTGCTTTATGTGTTCACATAAAAAATACTTGAGTTTTCAAATCTTAAAAAAGTACAAGTCAACCTTTTATCACACAATATACTATCTACATTTATTTTTTTTAAAGCAAATCATATTGTACTACCACTATATATTATTTTATTAAAAATAATTCAATAATAACTACTTTATATGAATACCAATATTTTAAACATATTCAATATACATGAGTTAAAATCATAATTGTACTATTTTTAAACAATAAAATTTTCGTATATGTAAAGACATAAGATTTATACAATTGACTAACTTTGTTACACATATGTTACATTATTGTAGCGAATGCATATTTTTATTATAATAAATCGAATATAATTAGAAAAATTAATTTATAGTAATTGCAAAATTTTTGGAACAATTTTAACCATGGCTAAACTTTTATTATATTAATATTTTACAAATGTTTCATTTTTATTACAATTCATTAAAAGGTATTGTTGTAACTTTAATTTTATGCATGTTGAATACATGTGTTGGTTACATTTATGTTACACCAACGCTATTTAATTTTACATTATTATCTAATATAATTTATGACCGTATAATAATTAATTTTTTTACGTTTTCATTTAAAAATAAGTCACATTACTTTGTTATCTTTTTTGGTTTTTGTTTTGCAGTTAACAATAAAGAGATATGAAATGTCTAATCAAATTAATATTACTTGTTCGCTATTTATGATACAATATACAATTATTTAATATTACCTTTTTAATAACAAGTCAATAAAAAGTACTTCATATTTAACTTGTTACAGTAATGGTACACAATGCAATTCAATGTCTTTGGTATAATTAAGTTATTTCACTAATGTTACACATAATATTGTCTCTTCTTTATTAATATTCTCTTCAATCCTTGTAACCTGAAAAGTGTTACACTAATGTTACATTTGTTACTTTGTTTTGTTTTTCATATCTTGCAAGCTGAAACTTGTTACACATATGTTATAGTGATGTATACGTTGTTGTATTGTATTTTTAATTACTTTATAGTACACATGATGAATTATTTTATAATTTTAATGAAAAACTTTACATTAATTGTATTATTGTACTCTTTTGATTTTGTTTAATGTAACATTATATAACACTCCATTATTTTGTTTGAATAATATGGTTTATATCATGCAAACTAAAACGTGTTACATTTAATTTTTGTATCCGAAATTTGAACAATAATTTATGCTCCAAATTTTACCTTGTTACAGTGATGTTACACAATACATTTCTGTTCCAGATCATTTGCGACTTTCATTTTTTTGGCTTGTTTGTTACAGGATGCATGTGTTACATTGATGTTACATTATATATGAACTTAATTTATTCCTGAAACAGGTCCTAAACATTTGAACTTTTTTTTTGCCTTGTTACAATGATTTGATACAATACAATTCAGGTTTCAGGCCACTTGAAACCTAAAACCATTTTAAAAACCAATTTCTAACTTGTGTACATATTTGTAGCACAATGTTACATGTATTTAAAAGAAAATATTTTTAAGACATTCAAAATTAAATATATGTAACTTTTATGTAATATTTATGTAACAGTTGGTTATGTACATAATTCTAATAAAATGGAAACATGCTACATATATGTTACATATATTTACAACTAATGTTACATAAAGGTAACAAAATCAAAGTAACTTCAAATTTATTTTTATTTAAAGTAAACATCTTGTTCATATTAGGTTATTGTAACATGATACATACTACATTTACATTTCCAGTCCCTATATGATAAGGCTGTTCACGAGTCGAACTAAACCGGGCGAGGGTATGCTCATATTCAGCTCGTTTACAAACCAACCGGCTTGCTTTGATTTGGATTTGCATTATTTTCTAATGTACTTTATGACTATTTAATAATTAATTTTTTACTTTTTTTATTAAAAAAAGTAAGTCACATCATTTTATTATTTTTTTTGGTTTTGATGTTCTAATTAACAAGAAAAATATATGATGTCCAATCAAATTAATGTTACTTGTTCACTTTGTATGACACATTGTACTATTATTTAACAATACTTTACTAACAAAAGGTCAATAAAAAGTACTTTACATTTACTTGTAACACTAATATTAAATAATACATTTCATTTTCAAATTGTCTACGACTTTCATTTTTTGTGTTTTTTTTGGGGCATAATATACGTATTACATTGATGTTACATTTCAGTTCCAAATTGTTTACGACTTTCAATGTAAAATACATGTAACAATAGGTTGCGTATATAAAATTAATAAAATGGAACCATGTTACATATATGCTACATACCTTTACAACAAATGTTACATAAACGTAAAAAAATCGAAGTGACTTCAAATTTATTTAAGAACACATGCGTGATAAATTAGCACAATGAAAATTTCTAAAAGTTATCTTTTATATAAATTTAATAAAATGAAATCATGTTAGATATGTGTTATACACCTTCAAAATGGATGTTACATATACATTAAAGAATCAAAGAGACTTCGAATTTACTCAATAACGCATACACACATAAAGTAACATAATGTAAATATCATAAAGAAGTAATAGAAAAACATTTGAAATGAAAATATTGAAATAAGAAATACTAGAATATTAAAATTCACAGCTAATAAAAAAATTATGTAACTAAAATAATAGTATATTGTGTAACTTTGATGTAACATAATGCAAAATGCATTAAAAGATCAATCTGGAAATGAATGAGTTAAAAATATATGTTTCTCCGGTATAGTAGCGACTTACCAACATCACCAGTAGTAACCACTTCGATATGGTGTTGTCCAAAATCAACTTTTCATTTTATAGAAACTAAACATTTTTTGTTCTTACCTTTCCAAATCTTCCTTAGACCCAATGATCTTATCCTCTTATATTCGAGCCATTTCCTGAATCAGTTGACTTTGGTCAGGGCTTTGAGCTTCTTCAAGCTGCTAACATCATCAATACCACCACTAGTAGCACCGACAACCGTCAATTTCCATCACAATAGATCCACACCCAACCACTACTATATTGAAGCCAACCACCGTCGCCATCTATTTTCGTCTTTTCTTCTTCAGCAAATCAACACCACCAGTAGCACGTACAACATTCGTTGGATCATCAAACATCTTCGAGCAACCAAATCGTTCGTTGTTGTCTGAGAAGACGAACAAGAGTTGAATTTTTGAAACTGTATAACCTTCAAAAATTTAAAATCCAATTTGAAACTAAATTTTTGAAACTTTGATAAAAGAGTTCACCATGTTAAAAGAAGACAAGGGTGTGAAATTTCAAAAAAAAAATATTTCTTTAATTAAAAAGGAAGAAGAATCTATACTATATAATAAAAGAATAACAATATGACACGTGGCGTAATTCTAGCATATCTACATGTCATTTGCTATTTTGCCACATGCCGACTTTCTAAACTATCCACATGGCATATTTAAAAACTTAAGAATTAATTCCATTTAATACAATTAATTCAAACTTTCAAATTTAAAAGAAAAATAATATTCATTTTCTTTAAATATTAATGATAATATAATCATTTTAAACTTTTCATTTTCAACCAATAATTTCAAAATGTTAAATCTTATTTGTATTGTTTAAAGAAGTATACAAATATTTATAAAATATAATTTTATTTATTTTTAAATTTTAAAAATTATCTGTTATTTGTGTCTTTATTTTTTATTATTGATTGCTTTGTAATATTTATTTTTATGCAACTCTGTGCTACACACAGGTCAATAAGCTAGTAAATAATAAATGAAAAAGTACAAATGGTACAAAATGTTAAAATCCAATTTTGTCATTTCTGTACTTATTGTCCTTTTTTCTAATATATTTATTTAAAAAAGTAATGATTTCTTTTTCCTATTTAATCTATATCATCCATCCACTAATACAATGCTACAATTTTGTTTTCAAAGTTTATACAACTCAACCAAGCTTCAAAATATCCCTCCCCCACTCTTGAGTATGTGTATTATATATCATTTGCAAAATTATAAGTTACATAAAAAAAACAAATCCCTCATCAAAAACTCTATACAAATTTTTCATAAAAACATAAAATTATAAGAAATAATCACAAATATTTTATAAAAATATTAGAAAAAATTAATCACAAAATCCATCTCAACGGAAACCAATCGTTTGTTTCAGAAAAAAATTCCAAATCTTTAAGCAAATCTCTTAAATTTAATAAAAACTCAAATATTTAAACAAATTTTTTAAATTTATTACCTTATCTCTGTTTATTACTTTTCTAAGTTAAAAAAACTTTTGATGGTATAAGTATAAATTTTCAAAACGTCACTACATGGATCAAACACTTAAATAATATATATATATATATAGGGAAAGAGTATAGATAATTTGAAAACCACTTTTATTTGTGAAAACCTAGCAAACCGTATGTAAAACATACGTAACAAAATTAAAAAAACTGTAAAACATACGTAAAAAGGTAAAAAATTTCGTCAGATCTGATGCAGTGTTACGTATGTTTTACAACGTAAAAAAATTTTATAAAATATTTTTTTAACAATATTTCTTCTACGCTTTTTTGATTTTTTTTTATAAAAATGTGACCAATAATGTTACAAACCTGTAAAAAAATTTCAAAAAAAAATACGTTCGTTTTACATGAGTTTTCAAGATTTTCTCACTAAAATAAGGTTTTCATTTTATTAATATAAGAAGATATTTTTTGCCGGAGTAAGAACCAATAAGAGTTTGATATTTTGCATGCTATAAAAAATTAATGATAATGTAAGGTATAACATCATATTTTTTTACTCCATTTTTATTCTTTTATACTAGGTTTTTAGTTTTTTGTACTACATTTTTTTGTACTAGATTTTTTTGTATTACATTTTTTTAACTACATTTTTTTATACCGAATTTTTGTTTTGTGTTTGATTTTTATATTTTTGTACAGTATTTTTGATTTTTTGTACTAGATTTTTTGTTTTTTTTGTATCGGATTTTGTTTTTTATGCCAGATTTTCTTTTACCTACTGGATTTTTGTTTTTATGGTTTTAGTGTGTCACATATCAAATTTCTATTGCTTCTTACTGTTTTAAACAAAAATCTCTTTTTATTGAATGCAACCCCTATATATATAAAATATAATCTTGAATATATATAATCAATGGAGCCTATTAATCTTCCTATACGAATAATTGATTCCAAGAAATGACACATGGCATTCTCATATTATTCCAAAAAAAAATGTTATTTTTAAATATAAAAACTCACATTTAATCTTATTAATTATATACATTGTTTACATAAATACACAAAATTAATACTTAATAATTATTTTCATCTTTGTTTTATGTTATATGTGTGTGTATTAAAGCATTTTTTATAAATTTTTATACTTAAAGTTTTTTAATATAAAAAAGGTATAATTAATATTATTATTTTTAATATAATTATTTAATAAAAAAGAATATAATGATAAAGAATTCTAAAATCACGTAATTTTTCTTCACAAACCCGTGTAATACACGGGTATATAACCTAGTATATAATAATCATATTAATACTATTACTTTTCATCTCTTTTAATTATATACATATATATGATTATAATGAGTTTGAATCCTTTAAAAACCCGATCTTAAAGAGAAAACCCTTAAACCCTACGTGGACCGGTAGATCAAACTTATTTTAGATTTTAATTAATTAAATAGAAAAAAATGTGTTATAGAATTAAAGTTCAATATTTAATTGAGTTTTGAAAAGAAAATGTCTATTTTACCTCTTAAAGGGGTAAAAGAGCATTTTTCTTATTATATCTTCTCACCTCTCTCCTCTCTCTCTATTTATATATTTGATTACCTAATATTACACATGTGTAGTGTTTTAGTTAGGTTAAAAAATATTTTTTAAAATATTACAACAACAAAAATAAAAAAAGTCATTTTTAAGAAACAAATGAATATGCGTATGTGTATCAAAAAAATTACACAATGTGTATCAAACACAATTTTCACTACACAAGACACAATATTACATATTTTCAAGTCTCAACCACAAAATAAAATATTACACATGTGTATTTTTACATATGAAACAAATATTACACATGTGTAATTTTGTACAAAGAACATCAAATTAACCAAAACAACAAAAACTACACATGTGTAAAAAAACAAAAATGAACAAGTTTTACTACACAAAGTACACATATATAGTCAAACAACTATAAAATCTGAAAAACTACACATGTGTAAAAATAAATATGTACAAGTTTTACTGCACAAAGTATACTTGGTCAAGTGTAACAACCGAAGATTTAGCACCTTTGATCGTTCTAGAAATCCACGTTGATGTGACGATTGAAATTACTATAGGTTGATAGTACACGAGAAATGATGAATGTGGGCGGAAACCGTGCGCGAAACGGAGTTACGCATTGTCCGGAATCGCGAAACGAAGAAAAATTTCAAAGTATGGAACTTCTGGACTCGTCGCAGTACGCGACGGAGAGGTTGAGGATCCTTCGCGGTACACGATGGTTGAAAAATATCTAAGATTCCTTCGGATTTCGTCGCGGTACGCGACGAGTGAGGCGGTGCAGTGGATCATATTTATTCATCAGTTTCATGCAAAAGTTTACAATTTTTACATTTCTCGAACCTGCTCCATTTCCAGACGCAAGAATTCGAATTTTAACCATCTAAACTCAAATCTGAAGCTTCCAAACTCTACGAATCGTACCAGGGAACGTGTTTACAAGTGCTGATCATTATTTTGCAGTCAGATATCCGTCAGATTAGGTAATGATTCGTTTTAGCCTTCCAGTTTAATTTTGATTGATTAGATCTTGATTTTGAACGTAATGATATAGTTAGGATTGTTGATTATTGCCTAGATGATGGCTAGGATTGATTATAAATGAAGAACCCGATGTTCTAATGGTTAAATCCTTGTTTTGATCCGTTGTAATGCCCGATTTGCATGAAATCACAACTATGGTTATAATGGTTTAATCCATTTGATTACGACAATGTAGGTGATTAGTTTGATTAATCTTTGAAATGCAAAGGTTAAATCTAAGTGTTTCAAACTAATCACAATCATTAACATACTCATTGGAACGATTATCTGATGTTTATGATAACTATCAGATTAGTATGTTAGACATGATTATTAAACCTATTCTAATACTACATTGTGATATTTCATGATATCTGGTGTCACACCCCCACCCCACGTCACCTCGTGTCTGACCTGACGTCACTGAACCGGTTGCGGAAGCATAGTGGTGATGTCTCCGAGGTGAGGGGTGACTTACTTGAACCGATATCATAAGCACACAGATTAACTTAAAATAATTACAATACAGGGTTTCGTCATTACAATCAGTATCATAATTTACAACTAAGTTTACTACACAACTGACTTATTTAATTACTAGTGTTTGAAGTGCTGCCTCACCGAGTGTCACTGTCTTCCTGCAAAAAGATTTAAGTTTGAAACGTTAGCACAAAGCTGGTGAGATCGACAGTTCAATTTAAAACAATATGATATGATAAGCACGTTCTCAAAAGTTCAGTTCCGGATAACCATGGGACCTATATCTAGTTCCTTTCGGACGTCTAGTCTGTCTCAAGATATTACCCGTCGGTACATATCTTAGTGCCTCATTATCTTAATGTCTATCACACCATTAAGAAGTTCAGGAAACAGATAACAAACATTCACACAAGGGGAGATGCAATCCTCCCAGCGAATGGGGTGTCAACCAATAGTACTATCAATGTTTTCTGCTCGGCCACACATGGGTTCACTAGATACAGTTCAAAATGAGGACTTTCAGTGTCATGATAGAGTTCAGTCTACAGGCCAAAATCCCATGAAATCCCACAAAAGTCACAACAATCACATGAAATCACACAGATATCAGTGATACATATCATATGTTCATTAAAAGTTCAACAATGTTCCCCGATGTTTATAAAAGATTAAAACAAAAGGGGTTGTACGAAACTCACCTGGTAGTATAGATGTAGCAGAATATCTCAAAACTGATAATAGAGAAGTGATTCTGCATTTATTTATATTTAATGAGTTATTTATGTTCTAGTTTACTGATTAGATCCTTCTGAACGTTCAATGTCAAAGACATTGCTTAGTAAATCATCAACTCGATATTAATTATATAATTAATTAATTTAAGGTTATATCATACAATGTATGATAATGTAGGAACCTACATTGCATTAGATTCCTAACACAAAGTTGATGACACTCTAGATTAATCAGAATAATCTCAGATTAACCAAATAGTTAATGTTGTTGATTATAATGCTAAAACAGTTTCTAGATAATTTAATGGCTTAGGAGTGATTAATCCTTATTATTGATTACCCAAATATCATGAAATATCACAATGTAGCATCAGAATAGGTGAAATAACCAGATTTAACATACTAATCTGACTGTTATCACAAACATCAGATAATCATTCCAATGAGTATGTTAATGATTATGATTAGTTTGAAACACTTGAATTTAACCTTTGCATTTCAAAGATTAATCAAACTAATCACCTACATTGTCATAATCAAATGGTTTAAACCATTATAATCATAGGTATGATTTCATGCAAACCGGGCATCACAACGGATCAAAACAAGAATTTAACCGTTAGAACTTCGTGTTCTTCGTTTATAATCAATCCTAGCCATCATCTAGGCAATAATCAACAATCCTAACTATCTCATTACGTTCAAAATCAAGATCTAATCAATCCATATCAAACCAGAAAGTTTAAGCGGATCATTACCTGATTTGACGGATTCCTGTGGTTGAAACGACGATCAGAACTTGAAAACACGATCCGTGGTGCAATCCGTACGTTTAATGACCTTCAAAATGGATTTAGGATGGTATAACCTGGTTCTTGAACGTCTGGAGTGAAGAAGAAGTCGAAAATGGTGAGTTTTGAGGCTTCCAACGCGATCAGATCGTTTAAACTATTTTTTTGCCGACATAGCCAGCCAGGCGTATCGCCTGGGTCCCTGCACCCACGTCAGGCGTACCGCCTGACCCGTTTTTCTTCCAATATTTGATTTAAACTTCGTTTCGCGATTTCGGGAGCATACGAACTCCGTTTTGCGCACGGTTTTCGCCCACGTTCATCATTTTTCACATACTATCAATCCCCAATAACAAAAGTTACTAAATCCTCGTGGATTTCAAGCATGACCAAATGTGCTCACGTTATTAATGCCGAATTCTTCGTACGCAACTGTCACAGTCTCCTCCTGTTAGAGGAATTTCGTCCCGAAATTTAGTGAAAGACTTACGGGATAACAATTGATCATGAAAATAAATGTGGGTATTTCTGTTTCATCTGATCTTCACGTTCCCACGTATATTCGGGTCCACGCTGTGAATTCCACCGAATTTTGACAATAGGTATGCGACTGCGTTTCAGTACCTTCACCTCTCGATCCATTACTTCAACTGGTTCTTCCCTGAATTGAAGTTTCTCATCAATTTGGATTTCTTTCAGAGGTACGATCAAGGATTCATCGGCTAGGCATTTCTTCAAATTTGATACATGGAAGACATCATGAACGTTATCGAGTTCAGGAGGTAATTCAAGTCTGTAAGCCACTGGTTCAATTCGTTCAAGAATTTTAAATGGTCCTACAAATCTTGGTGAAAGTTTACCTCTTTTCCCAAATCTGAATATACCCTTCCACGGTGAAACTTTCAACATTACTAGATCACCGATTTGAAATTCCAACGGTCTACGACGATTGTCAGCATAACTCTTTTGACGATCGCGAGCAGCTTTAATTCGTTCTTGAATGAGTGCGATCTTATCAGTTGTTTCCTGAATAAATTCTGGGCCAATGATTTGGTTCTCACCTACTTCTGACCAACAGATAGGTGATCTACATTTGCGTCCATAAAGTGCTTCGAATGGAGCGCATTGAATACTGGTATGGTAGCTGTTATTATATGAGAATTCAACAAGTGGAAGATGAATATCCCAGCTACCTCTGAAATCAATCACACAGCTTCTGAGCATGTCTTCAAGAGTTTGATTTGTTCGTTCAGTCTGCCCGTCAGTTTGTGGATGATAAGCTGTGCTCATATTGATTTGCGTGCCCAGAGCATTCTGAAGAGTTTGCCAAAATCGTGACATAAATCGACTATCTCTGTCAGAAATGATAGAGATCGGTATTCCATGTCGAGATACAATCTCATTAACATAGAGTTTAGGAGTCGATCCATAGAATAATCTTCTCGGATGGGTAAGAAATGCGCAGATTTCGTAAGGCGATCAACGATAACCCATATAGAGTCATGATTATGTGATGTTCTGGGTAATTTAGTAATGAAATCCATAGAGATCTGATCCCATTTCCACATGGGAATCTCAGGTTGTTGTAGTAACCCAGAAGGTCGTTGATGTTCAGCCTTAACTTTGAGACATGTTAAACATCGATCCACGTATTCAGCTATTTGTTTCTTCATTCCAGGCCACCAGTAAAAATCCTTAAGATCTTTATACATTTTATCAGCACCTGGATGAATAGAATACCTGGATTTATGCGCCTCATCCAAGATAATAGTTCGAGAGTTACCGAATAGAGGAATCCACATTCGGTCTTTGAAATACAACAGTCTATCAGCCTTAGTATCGAGTTTCTTATCTAATCCTCTTAGTCCCTCAGCAGAATAGTTCGTTGCTTGTAAAGCTTGTTGCTGAGCTTCTTTGATTTGAGGAATTAGACTGGTTTGAATAGTCATACCTAACGCTTTCACACGTAAAGGCTTGACTCGTTCCTTGCGACTTAAAGCATCAGCTACAACATTTGCTTTGCCTGGGTGATAACGAATCTCACAGTCGTAATCGTTTAACAGTTCAACCCATCGCCTCTGTCGCATGTTCAATATTTTCTGATCTAGAATGTGTTGGAGGCTTTTGTGATCAGTGTATATAATACACCTAGTTCCGTATAGATAATGTCTCCAAATCTTGAGTGCAAACACTACTGCCCCAAGTTCTAGATCATGTGTGGTATAATTCTTCTCATGTATTTTCAGTTGTCGAGAAGCATAAGCAATTACCTTATCCTTCTGCATTAGAACACACCCAAGACCTTGACGTGAAGCATCACAATACACTGTGAAGTTATCAGTACCTTCCGGTAGTGTCAAGATAGGTGCATTACAGAGTTTATGTTTCAACAGTTGGAACGCCTCCTCCTGTTGAGAACTCCATATAAACGGTTGATTTTTCTGTGTCAATGTAGTCAGTGGCAAGGCTATCTTTGAAAAGTTCTTGATAAACCGACGATAATAACCTGCCAACCCCAAGAATTGATGTATTTCAGTCGGGGTTTGTGGTGTCTCCCATTGTTTCACCGCTTGAATCTTATTGGGATCCACTTGAATACCGTTTTGATTTACTACATGACCAAGAAATTGAACTTCTCGTAACCAGAACTCACACTTGGAGAATTTGGCATATAATTTTTCACGTGCCAAAAGTTCTAGAATTAATTTCAAGTGTTGAGCATGTTCTTGTTGATTTCGAGAATAAATAAGAATATCATCAATAAACACAATCACAAATTTATCCAGATAAGGTCTACATACTCGATTCATCAGATCCATGAAAACTGCTGGTGCATTTGTTAAACCAAACGGCATTACTAGAAATTCGTAATGTCCGTATCGAGTCCTGAAAGCAGTTTTAGGAATGTCATCATCATGAATACGTAACTGATGATATCCAGATCTTAAATCGATTTTTGAAAAATAAGTAGCACCTTGTAGTTGATCAAACAGATCATCGATACGAGGTAGTGGATAACGGTTCTTGATTGTCAGTTTATTGAGTTCCCTGTAGTCAATACACATTCTGAATGAACCATCCTTCTTTTTCACAAAAAGAATAGGTGCTCCCCAGGGTGAGAAACTAGGTCTGATAAAACCTTTGTCTAACAGTTCCTGTAATTGACCTGAAAGTTCTTGCATTTCGGATGGTGCAAGCCGATACGGGGCTTTAGCAACAGGTGCTGCACCTGGAATCAAGTCAATTCGAAATTCAACTTGTCTCACTGGGGGTAATCCTGATATATCCTCAGGAAAAACTTCAGAAAAATCCTTGACTATTGGGATATCTGCGATTTGTTTAGGTGAAGAATTGTACTCAGTCACATGTGCCAGGAAAGCATAACAACCTTTCCTTAAGAACTTCTGAGCTCGCATACAAGATATGATACCAAGTTTTCTACCAGCTCGTTCTCCTTGAACTATCAGTGTATTACCGTTAGGTAATGGAATGCGGATCACCTTGTTTTGACAGACAACTTCCGCTTGGTTATTAGAAAGCCAGTCCATACCAACAACGACATCAAAGCTCCCAAGCTCAATAGGAAGTAAATCAATTTTGAAAAGATGATCATTCAAATTCAAGGAACATCCTTGAATAACACTGTTAGTTTTGATCAACTTGCCGTTAGCAAGTTCAATAACATAAGGAGTTTCTAGATCTACCGTAGGCAATGAAATTAATGATGCAAATTCAGGAGAGATAAAGCTCTTATCCGCTCCTGTGTCAAAAAAAACTGATGCGTATAGATTATTAAGAAGAAACGTACCAGTAACAATATTTGCGTCATGTCTCGCCTCGGTCGCACCAATCTGAAAAGCTCTCCCCCTAGCTTCAGTTCCCGGATTGGTGTTATTGTTCGGACAGTTTCGTATGAGATGATCAGGGCTTCCACATTTGTAACATGACCGGTTGGTTTGAGTGGTTTGTCGTGGTGCTTGGTTTGGTGTCTGAGCAGGAAAGTTGCAATATTTAGCATAATGTCCAACTCGGTTACAGTTCAGACAAACAGGACATGGTCCTGTGTGATGGAGTGGACACTTATTGCATTTGGGCGCCTGCCCAGTATAAGTTTTCCTCTCAGGAACATTTGCACCATAGTTCTTCACAGTTGGCTTGCTCTGGGTGATCTCAGCCGAAGCCTTCGCCTTGGTTTTACCGAACCACTTTCGTTTGGTACCTTTTGACACATTCGAGGTACCGACATCACTACGACTATGAACCGTCTGAGGTTTCAAAGACAGAGTACCACTCCTTACCGCCTCATTGGTAAGCTTAGTGGTCAAAAGAATTGTATGTTTTAGGGTTGTAGGTTCAGCAGCAGTTACCATTCCCCGAATCTGGGGAATCAGACCCTTTATGTACTTTTCGATCAAAGCTGCCTCCGTAGGAAACATATCGGGGAGTAAACAAGTAAGTTCATGAAACCGATCGGTGTAAGCCAGACAATCAGCACCGATCATAGAGTGATTCCAGAATTCCTCCTGGAGTTTTTGAATTTCAGTGATTGGGCAGTACTCTGATCTAATCAGAGTTTTGAAGTCGTTCCAGCCCATCGAGTCAACTGTGGCTGAACCCAAAGTCTTGGCCTGGGTATTCCACCAGGTCAAAGCCGAGTCTTTCAAAGAACAGGCAGCATAAGACACCTTATGCTCCTCCAAACACTGACTGATTTTGAGCTTAGTTTCCATCTCCTCAATCCACCTTATTAGACCAGCCGCTCCTTCTTTGCCAGTAAAAGTAGGAGGGTTACAGGAAGCAAAATACTTGTAAGTACATCCCTGTCGAGGTGGATCAGGAATAATGGTAGTTGTACCGGTAGTGGTATGAGTTTCAACGTGACCACCTGTAGCATTATGTTCAGCATGATCGTGATCTCTACCAGAACCTGCGGTGATATGTGGTTGGTGTTGTGTCAGAACACCACAAGCAGATAGTTGTTCACGCACAATACGAGCTATCATAGCCTCATTTGTTTCAGATCCGCTTGTACCAACAGGTGGAACAATGCCTGCTCCAGGGTTCACTAGTGGAGTAGTATTCGTTTCCAAGTTCCCAGGTGGAATCACGTTCGCTTCCGGATTAACACGCGGATCCGGATTCGATTCAACATTCACAGGTGGAATTTGATTCGGTTCAGGGTTGGTAATATTCTTAGCAGCTTTCTTAGCTGGTCGACCTCTTTTTGGAGCCATTAATCTGCTCACAAGCAGACAAATTCAGGTCAGTTTAAGAATATTAAAGATATAACCCATTTTATCACATAAATTCAATCATATTCAGTTACACTGAAAATTTATATTGAAATGTGATTATAAAGAATACAGTATAACTACATGAATTCAGTCCAGACATGTTCACATTACACACAGATCACACAATTATTCGTAGTTATACTTAGTCCTGTTATTTCAAAAACATGTTAGAGTCTTACCCAGCTCTTTGCATTGCAACACATGTTTTTAGAAATATGTTCATACAGAACTAGGACATGTTCTCAGACAAGTTCTCTAATATGTTCTCAGTTCATACATTAAGTTCTCATACAGACCATAGATATGTTCTCGTACAGTATGGCTCTCGTACTGTACTTTAGTTACAGACATGTTCACTATTAGATACGTCCACAATTCAGACATGTTCTCATTTTAGTTCGCATACGGTTATGTTTTCACACAGAATTGTTTATAGTCCACACAAGGTTATTAGAACAAACATAATTCACACAACACCCAAATAGTACATTACACAGATCGATACACAAAACACCCATTTTATTACATCACTATTGTTTTAATATGTACAGACTACCGAAACGACACAAGACACTACAATCAACAAAAGATAAGAACAGAAAATAACTCCCCTATCTACACCCTGATGTTCTGAAAATCCCAAACTGATCTTCTGTACATACTCATCGCATAAAGTATGATAAGAAGGAAAGTTTCATCGCCACTATTGCCATGACTACTGCCAGGATCATCATCCTGGTCTCGGTACTCGCCACTCCAAACCATGCCAAAAACTCTGTCACTCTCTCTCTCACCCAACTCCATCCCTCAGTCATCCATGCCACTTGCCGCCAAAATGCAGCAAGCATAATCTGTCCCCATGTCATCCTCAGTCTATCATCCATCGCAGTTCTCCAGGCTCGAGTATCGGTGTCCAACGCCTTCACTTGATCCATCAGGGTCAAGTGAGAAGTGAGGATATCTAATATGGTCCTACGTGTATCCTCAACCGTAGCCTGACACTGCTGTAGACTCTGCTGTGTCCCCTGCAAGTTCTGAGTAACTTGCTGCAACTGTGCTCTCAGCTCTGCCTGATGGGAGGATTCTCCCATCTCGTGAATGGCATGAAACTCGTCCCTGGGAGCCAGCTGCTTCCGGGGAGGTAGTCCTGTGGTCTTGCGGGCTTGACCCCGCATACGCCGCATCCCGTCCCAAACGGGTACCCTAGGAGGTGATATACTCTGCATCCGATCCGCAACGGGATCAACCGGAAGTAAGTGAGGAGGACTAGGTATGATAGGAAGTGCTGGTGGTGGTGGTGTAACTGGTCTAGGCTCTAATGGTGAATGTGGTAATGCTGGTTGTGCCTGTGGCACTACAGATGGAGCTCGTGAGGCTGCAGTCGATGCCTCCGAAGAATCTGAATCCGGTGTTGAGCTAGAGCTCGGAGTACCATCCCTCATATCATGAGGAGCTAGCTGATACTGTTCGCCTCGATCTGCCATTGCTGTACAATAAAAATCTCTAATCAGTATCATGAAAGAAATATATTGAATAATAAAATTCAACATACACATGATATGAGACGTCCTCCTATCTTAACGCAACTATTTGTCATTACTATTGTTAATGTTTTGCTTGAATTAAATCAAACTAGAATGCACACGTGTTGCAAATTTCAGTTATGCTGGCCACTCATAACTGGAATTTGTACCACCTGATTATCCTGGCTTAATTCAAAACAAGTTTTGTTCAATATTAATGTTCGGTGCTCTCTGTGTAACTATACGAGCCTATGGTTATAGTCTAGGTCTCTAAGTCAACCTAATTCTCTATAACCTGTGGCTCTGATACCACCCTGTCACACCCCCACCCCTCGTCACCTCGTGTCTGACCTGACGTCACTGAACCGGTTGCGGAAGCATAGTGGTGATGTCTCCGAGGTGAGGGGTGACTTACTTGAACCGATATCATAAGCACACAGATTAACTTAAAATAATTACAATACAGGGTTTCGTCATTACAATCAGTATCATAATTTACAACTAAGTTTACTACACAACTGACTTATTTAATTACTAGTGTTTGAAGTGCTGCCTCACCGAGTGTCACTGTCTTCCTGCAAAAAGATTTAAGTTTGAAACGTCAGCACAAAGCTGGTGAGATCGACAGTTCAATTTAAAACAATATGATATGATAAGCACGTTCTCAAAAGTTCAGTTCCGGATAACCATGGGACCTATATCTAGTTCCTTTCGGACGTCTAGTCTGTCTCAAGATATTACCCGTCGGTACATATCTTAGTGCCTCATTATCTTAATGTCTATCACACCATTAAGAAGTTCAGGAAACAGATAACAAACATTCACACAAGGGGAGATGCAATCCTCCCAGCGAATGGGGTGTCAACCAATAGTACTATCAATGTTTTCTGCTCGGCCACACATGGGTTCACTAGATACAGTTCAAAATGAGGACTTTCAGTGTCATGATAGAGTTCAGTCTACAGGCCAAAATCCCATGAAATCCCACAAAAGTCACAACAATCACATGAAATCACACAGATATCAGTGATACATATCATATGTTCATTAAAAGTTCAACAATGTTCCCCGATGTTTATAAAAGATTAAAACAAAAGGGGTTGTACGAAACTCACCTGGTAGTATAGATGTAGCAGAATATCTCAAAACTGATAATAGAGAAGTGATTCTGCATTTATTTATATTTAATGAGTTATTTATGTTCTAGTTTACTGATTAGATCCTTCTGAACGTTCAATGTCAAAGACATTGCTTAGTAAATCATCAACTCGATATTAATTATATAATTAATTAATTTAAGGTTATATCATACAATGTATGATAATGTAGGAACCTACATTGCATTAGATTCCTAACACAAAGTTGATGACACTCTAGATTAATCAGAATAATCTCAGATTAACCAAATAGTTAATGTTGTTGATTATAATGCTAAAACAGTTTCTAGATAATTTAATGGCTTAGGAGTGATTAATCCTTATTATTGATTACCCAAATATCATGAAATATCACAATGTAGCATCAGAATAGGTGAAATAACCAGATTTAACATACTAATCTGACTGTTATCACAAACATCAGATAATCATTCCAATGAGTATGTTAATGATTATGATTAGTTTGAAACACTTGAATTTAACCTTTGCATTTCAAAGATTAATCAAACTAATCACCTACATTGTCATAATCAAATGGTTTAAACCATTATAATCATAGGTATGATTTCATGCAAACCGGGCATCACAACGGATCAAAACAAGAATTTAACCGTTAGAACTTCGTGTTCTTCGTTTATAATCAATCCTAGCCATCATCTAGGCAATAATCAACAATCCTAACTATCTCATTACGTTCAAAATCAAGATCTAATCAATCCATATCAAACCAGAAAGTTTAAGCGGATCATTACCTGATTTGACGGATTCCTGTGGTTGAAACGACGATCAGAACTTGAAAACACGATCCGTGGTGCAATCCGTACGTTTAATGACCTTCAAAATGGATTTAGGATGGTATAACCTGGTTCTTGAACGTCTGGAGTGAAGAAGAAGTCGAAAATGGTGAGTTTTGAGGCTTCCAACGCGATCAGATCGTTTAAACTATTTTTTTGCCGACATAGCCAGCCAGGCGTATCGCCTGGGTCCCTGCACCCACGTCAGGCGTACCGCCTGACCCGTTTTTCTTCCAATATTTGATTTAAACTTCGTTTCGCGATTCCGGGAGCATACGAACTCCGTTTTGCGCACGGTTTTCGCCCACGTTCATCATTTTTCACATACTATCAATCCCCAATAACAAAAGTTACTAAATCCTCGTGGATTTCAAGCACGACCAAATGTGCTCACGTTATTAATGCCGAATTCTTCGTACGCAACTGTCACAGTCTCCTCCTGTTAGAGGAATTTCGTCCCGAAATTTAGTGAAAGACTTACGGGATAACAATTGATCATGAAAATAAATGTGGGTATTTCTGTTTCATCTGATCTTCACGTTCCCACGTATATTCGGGTCCACGCTGTGAATTCCACCGAATTTTGACAATAGGTATGCGACTGCGTTTCAGTACCTTCACCTCTCGATCCATTACTTCAACTGGTTCTTCCCTGAATTGAAGTTTCTCATCAATTTGGATTTCTTTCAGAGGTACGATCAAGGATTCATCGGCTAGGCATTTCTTCAAATTTGATACATGGAAGACATCATGAACGTTATCGAGTTCAGGAGGTAATTCAAGTCTGTAAGCCACTGGTTCAATTCGTTCAAGAATTTTAAATGGTCCTACAAATCTTGGTGAAAGTTTACCTCTTTTCCCAAATCTGAATATACCCTTCCACGGTGAAACTTTCAACATTACTAGATCACCGATTTGAAATTCCAACGGTCTACGACGATTGTCAGCATAACTCTTTTGACGATCGCGAGCAGCTTTAATTCGTTCTTGAATGAGTGCGATCTTATCAGTTGTTTCCTGAATAAATTCTGGGCCAATGATTTGGTTCTCACCTACTTCTGACCAACAGATAGGTGATCTACATTTGCGTCCATAAAGTGCTTCGAATGGAGCGCATTGAATACTGGTATGGTAGCTGTTATTATATGAGAATTCAACAAGTGGAAGATGAATATCCCAGCTACCTCTGAAATCAATCACACAGCTTCTGAAGTTCCTTCACTGTATGAATTATGTTATGATGCTATGTGTGTTATGTAATTATGATATGAGAACAAGTATGCTATGTACTTGAATTATGCTATGTGATGATATGAATGAATAAGGATTTTTTCTAAGAAATGAACTTAGAACTCACCAGCATAAAGCTCACCAGCATAAAGCTCACCAGCATAAAGCTCACCAGCATAAAGCTCACCAGCATAAAGCTGACTTGTTTTACATGCATATCAGGTTGAATAGTTTGAGAAAGGAGACTAGGAGGGCTCATGGCATACGTTGAAGACAACCCTGGCATAGACTCACTGTATTATATAACTGTTAGAAGAGTGGGCTATGTTTTAATGTGTGTTTAATATGTGTATCTTATTTATGTAATCACCTTAAATTCCGCTGCTATGGTAATGTAAATATGGTTTAAAGAGTATGGGTTTGATGTTTTGCCAACCGAGGGGACTCAGGGGACAGAGGGCCTCTCATCAAGCAACAAGTATAAAATTTGAAAAAGTACACACGTGTAGTAATAAAAAAAAAGTACAATTTTTACTAATGTTAACAAAAAAAAAAATACACATGTGTAACATATTCAAATTCAAAGAAACAACTATTAAATTCCTAAACTACACATGTGCAGGATTAAAAAAATACACACAATAACCACAACTTAAAAAATATAGCCTATACACAAGACTGATCTGAGCAAAAAAAACCTGATCGAAAAGTAACATGTGTAGAACTAGAAATGTACAAGTTTTATTACACGATGTACATCCGAAAACTACACATGTGTAAACATATCAATTTTTTACTAATTTAAAAAAAATACTTAATAATATTAAACATGTTTATTTATTTTTAAGTAATATTAAAAAAAATTAAAATAGAAAGAAGTGTGTGAAAGAGAAAAGTATGTGAAAGACAAATGAAATGATTTGAAATAAATTAATGATGATGATGTGATTTATAAAGAAAAAGAAAAAGTGATATTTTTACCAATATACCCATTATAATTAAATAAAGAGAAATCTAATTAAAGTTTGATCAATGGTCCACATAGAGTTTAAGAGTTTTTTTTTAAGATCGAGTTCTTATAGGATTCAATTCCTGGTTATAATTATATATGGTAATTATTATCATAGTAAGCCTAGTAGGGTGCATGTACGAGTTCAGGATTCTCTTATGGACGTGTTTCCCTTCGAACTACATATTTTGGCATCTGATTTATAGGAAAAAACGTTTTGTTATGGTGACAACTAGGGGTGTTAAGGAGCCAAACCAAACCGAGCTAGGGGTCAACTTGGACTCTGCTCGCATTTAAACCAAGCCTGGCTCGGATTGTAAATCGAGTCTGAAATTTTGGTTCGAACTTGGCTCGTTTTTAACCAAGCTGGCTCAGATCGGTCCGTTCTGTCTCAGTTTTCACACACGAAATTTAATATTTGAATTGCATTCATCTCAACTCGGTTGTTTTTCTTCATTGAGTCATGACTTGTTCAAAGGCCACATGAGAGAGCCAAATAAAAGAAAGGTCGTGTGGTTGTGTCAGCGCAAAAAATGTATGGTTGAGACCAACTGTCGTTTGGCTGTAACCACGCGAGAAACGTTTTACGTGAGGATTGTGGCTCCAACGTATTTGAGAAGTAGGGTGTCACACCCCGGGCCGGCGGGAACGGATCGAGTTTTCCCGTTGGGCGGAAGATTCCCGGGGCGCGATATCTTGAGTGATAATCGAAATGATCAGATTGTTTACATGGCACATGATAAATAATGAGAAATGATAATCATGACATTTAATACGTAGATTTACAAAGTTAAATTACACAGATCGTGTTCATAAGTTAACTAAGTAAATCTACTCAAAAGAATCATGTAGTTTCTATCTTGTAACTGTACAAGATACGCAAAATAGATTCGCAATGCCATCAAAATGTATGCATCCAAAAGTAAGCTAGGTCTCATAAAAGTCCTCTAGCTTAATCACTGATGCTTGTTATCTAGACCTGTCCGTCACCTGAGAAAAACATGCATTTAAACAAAGTCAACACTAGGTTGTTGAGTTCATAAATTTAGTAATTGAAAACCATTGAATTCTTGTCAATCATGTTCACAGCGTTTCACACAAGTTGCATTGTTAATTGATTTCCGTAATTCACACAATGTCCTCTCCATGGTTATATTTGCAGATAATGTCTCATCCAGTCAAGCATGCTTATATATAGGGCATACGAAAGGGTCAAGCCCAGACGCCATCCCATCACATGCTTAACTGCACTCAACACTACCTGTAATACAACGATGGATACCCATTTCCTTTCACCCGTGATTTCCCGGTATGTTTATCCACATAATGAAAAGGAAGAGACATAATTGTCTCTGTTAGCCATTCCTTACGGATCAGCCCGGCATGTATAATAAACCAATAATTGAATAAAGAGACATAAATATCTCTGTTAGCTATTCCTTACGGATTAGCCCGGCATGTATATTAACCCAATGTAACAAAGTAAAAGACGAAATCATCTCTGTTAGCTATTCCTTACGGATTAGCCCGGCATGTAAGATATCATACTCGATATCTAGAATGAAACTTAATAGTTTCTGTAGCTAATCATTACTGATTAGCCCGACGTGTAATGTGCCCAAACAATTGAATAAAGAGACATAATTGCCTCTGTTAGCTATACCTTACGGATTAGCCCGGCATGTAAGATATCATACTCGATATCTAGAGCGAGACCTAATAGTCTCTGTAACTGTCAGTACTAACCAGTCCGGTGTGTAAAATATCATACTCGATACCTAGGTAGGGACATAATAGTCCCAGTAGCTGTCACCCCTGTCCAGCCCGGCGTGTAAAGTGTCCTATGAATAAAGTAAGAGACGTAATCGTCTCTGTTAGCTATTCCTTACGGATTAGCCCGGCGTGTAAGATATCCTCCCACAATATCTATTGGAATGAACATGTTTCCTAGATTTCTACGAATGATATTAACTAGAATGATAGCACCTCTCGTGCCCGGTGTGATTTCATTAAATTAACCTAAGCCCTAGTGATTAGTGTTTGTGATCTACCCAACTGGCGGTCGAATGGAGTGGGAGTATGAGGATGACGAATGAGGTTGTTGGGGCGAATAAGGTGGCTAGCGCATGAGGCTCCATAATCGACGAATGAGGGAGTTTACTGGCCATTCGGCCGACTGTCTGGCAGGTCTCATTCGACCTTAGGCTAAGGCCATTCGATGGCCTGGAGTCTCATTCGGCCGCCGCCCGGGTAGGTTCCCACGACCTAGTGGTGGTGAACGATGATGTTCCATGGTAGTGGTATGCAAAGAGGAGTTCTCAGGAGTGCAGGGTTCGAGGGGGATGGTCCATGGCTGGGTGAAGATGGCGGTTAACACGAAGGGTAGGAAAACCCTATTTTTCGCAACTTTTACAACCAGCTCAGATCGGTTGTACTTTCACGTAGAGGAGTTCAAGAGCTTCGATTTGGCTCAAAGATGGAGTGATTTGGTCAAGTATTGAGCAAGTTATGGGTGTTTGAAGGTGAAGAAAACCCTAGAGAGAGAGAGTGCCGGATTTGAGTTTTAGAGAGAGAGTGTGAGGGTATATAATGAAGGAGATGAACTCTTTCATGGTATTTATACTCCGGGCGTGTTCGGGTTCGTTTTTGTTGCCCGGTTCTAGATTTCGTCGCGTGTCCGGCACGATACGCGCGTATTCCACGCGTTTAAGATAATTAACTTTCTTGAAATTTTTGATGAGTTTCAAAATTGCAAAAACATAATTTATTGTGTTTCCATTATTTTTACTGTTTCGTTTGAGATTCGATCGTTAAACTTCGTGGTTTCGTTACGATTCGTAATTTACAAGTTGTTTTACAAAATTGATGTTAAAAATTAGGGTTTTGGCGTAAGTTTCTAAAATGTATTATTTTTAATTTATGTTAATTATTTTAATGTTCGAAATTGTTTATTTTCGTCGTTTTGTCAGAAAACGTCACTTACGCGTGTTTTCGTACATGGCGCTAACTGTACGAACACGATCGTACGATTCACTTTCTGATTTGGTTTTCTACTTTTCAGTTATCGTTCCAAACGTTAAACCCACATATATGTTTGTGTGAATCGTCACCCACGCGAACACACTGTCGGTTTATTGTTCGTATACGATAACGAATTGTTGTTTTACATTGAACTTTCTCACAGACGGACTCAACTGAACTTCCTGTTTTTCACATTATTCTCATTGAATTCATTTTGTTTTCGTACTGAGTTGTCGGTCATCTGATTCATGTTATCTATGGATATCAGATCGTAACCGATGGTTATTGTCATCTGTTTGTACACTGTTGTCACACAACTGTTCACGCATTGTATTTACACACAGTTAAAGTGAAAGTACACAGACTGTACAGACTTGCCGGACGGTCTGGTACTAGTTGTCACAGTCTCCCTTGTTTGAGAAATTTTGTCCCGAAATTTAAGCATCATTGTCGAGTACTACTTTTTCTTTGTATAGGTGGAGATGTTTTGATGTTACGTGTTTATCATGCTCTCCGGTTTAAGCGAAGTTGTGCTTGGGTTTCACCGAGTCTCTTGATGTGTTACGGATTCGATTTCAGTCTTTCGACCGTACAATCCATAATGTTGTTTGTACGTGACCTAGTCCTTCCAAATGAGCCTAGGCTTTCGGTGTATGGTTATGTAATGAGTAGACTCGATTTCACTGTTCCTGCCAATTCAAGAACAATCAAGTCTGCTGGGAGTGTGAGGTAGCTTGGCATCTATATGCCATAGCTGTTTGTGTACACTCCCATCATGGTGTCTCGAGTTGTTCCAACAACTCTCCGGTTCTTAGTTTTCATTATGATTCTTGTACTCGTGTGTCAAATCTTGCCAGAAGAAACCTCTCGTTTCTCCCCTTGTTGAAATGGATTCGTATATTGTCTGATAGAACAACATTGACGGATCTATTCATGTGTTTTCGTACTCAAGTAATGGGGTTTATGGACGCATCTCTATCGTTCACTGAAATGACTTGAAGTAAGTTCTATCGATTCAGATGTCTTCAGTCTCATCAGGAGTAAAGAATTTGTTCGGATGATGGTGTTGACATTAATTGTCTCCATTGATTTGAATTTCTACAATATGTGTTTATTCACTAAAAGCAAGTGAACATAGAGTTCATGTCATTTATTCCTGTCTACCTCCACAAATAAAATAGTGTAAGAGGTATTCCCGAGTTACCCCAATGCGAGTAAGTTATAACTAACTCTAATGAGGTTAATGATAATCTATGCTCGTATAAAAACATACACTGCAAAGATTTTGAATGAAAAGCGTACCAGTGTTGGTGTCAGTGTCCTGGCGAGCAGCAGCAGCCCCTATCTGAAATGCATGTCCTCTCGGTGCTTGCCCTCTCGGTAGCACCCTTTTTGGACAGTCTTTCTGTAAGCCCCAAAACTCCCACATGTATGACACGTGTTTTAAAACGACATCAAAGTTTAGGTCCCAGATTTTTCAAACCGACAAATGTAATTAACACCATAAACACCCCATTTACATACGACTTTACAAAATAATTGATGTTAATTAAACATTCAATAACAAAAATTACATTTGAGTTATCAACAAAAACCTTTGTTTAACACCAACAAAGAATAAACCCAAAACGTGTTTGATCCGAATCCTTGCAAGGCAATACGATCACGACCCCATTCAACTCTTCCGTTCACCTGAAAACACCATAATTAAGTCACCATTAGTTCATTAGAACTAAGTAAGATCACCATGCCCACCCACACGAGCTTACATGACCCAAAAAGTCAATTTTGGTCAAATTCAGCCCCTGGCGTATTGGTTGGCGTATTTGGAGGCGTATCACAGAAAAATTTAGGAGCTGAAGCTGAGGCTGGCGTATCATACGTCACCCCCTGGCGTATGATACGCCGGGGCACACCTGCACGACCATTTTTCCTGTTTTAAGCCATCTTGACCCATTCTGCTCAAATACGACCATTCCAATACCCCCATAAACATTATATAACACCATATAATCATATTGAACACCTTAATTCACCAATTTATGACCATCATGGTCATAATATCAAACGATTTACTAACAGGTCGTTTGCACCCAAAACTCCTTTGAAATCTTATTCCACAAGATTTCTCAAGTTAAGTAAACCACACCACTTGTGTTTTACTAAGTTGATTACATCCAACAAAGGACATTCACACACCATGTGAATAATCCAATGTCATGATCACACCACTTGTGATTCAAAACACCAATTTGAGTTGATTTCAATTACAATTCACACACCTTGTGAACTAATTCAAATCATTCAACACATATACAACTAAACACCAAATCAATCATGAACTAGTATTGAAACACCATGTTTACAATAATCAAGCAACATATATCACCTAATGCTTATCATTGTCTAACAACAAGTACTAGTTCACCTATCCACCATAAAGTCAATTCTTCAACAACATTCATACATGTACACACCTTTACACATAATAAGTAGAAGATTTAGGTGACTTACCTTATTCCAATGAGTTATCCTCTATCACAATTTCCTTTCCGGGTCGTTTGGTTTCACCCACACCTTCACTATCAATTCCTATTATCACAACTAATAGGTTTAATATAAAGTTTGACTACAACTAGTCAAAATACACCCATTCACCCCAATGTCACCATTTTCAATCTAATTTGCTTCCAAATGACCCTTAACCATAACAATTCACCCTTTTTGATGTTATACACCCACATACTACATCTCACCATTGGTTTTAAACAAATTTTAAGTTAAATACTCTACTTGGCATTTTATCAAACACCATGTATGCACAAGTTCATGTGCTAATGATCATTCATCATTAACACATCTATGTAACTCCATTATTTTGTTTATAAATGATCAATTTCATCATTTTCACCACAAACTATAGTTATATAGTGATAATCATCAAATACCAATCTCTAAACACTTACTTTAACACCATATCCATAAACTCCATGAAAACCCCAATTCCCCCATTTTCATAACATGTAAATCATGAAAGAAAACAATTAAAAGTTGTTCCTACATGATTATCAACATGATTAACAACATTTGACACTCTCAAAACACCAAATTTGAGAGTTTTACCCATCTAACCCACACCCCCAATGGTGACCCACGAATTTTTCACCATAATCACCCAAAAATCACTTACTTAGATATTGTATGATGCAAGAAGAACTCAAATATATGATTGCATGAAAGGTTAGATCAAAATCCAAGCACCAATTTGATCAAACTTGAAGATCTTGAGCTTCCTCCTCCTCCCCTTTCCTTGTTCACGTTTTCAGCAAAGAAATGGTCTTATGACCAGATTTGACCAAGTCAACAACTTAACCCACCATTTACAAGTTTCAGCTACTGGCAGTTTTGGTCCCTCTATTACTAGTTAAAACTAACTAGTTATGACTAACTTAGGTAAGTTAGTTAACACCTCCATATGGTTATATTTTTAATCAAATATTTATTTAAAGCACCCACCAAATAATATTTAGATAATTAAATCATACAAAACACCCTTTAATTAAAATAAACACAATTCATACAACAATTATGTTTAATTTATAATATTTCACCAAAATGGGTTGTCACAAATTCTCCCCTCCTTATAAAGGTTTCGTCCCCGAAACCTCGTTACACCTCAAAAAGCAAAGGATAAAATTTCCGCATTTCATCCTCGGACTCCCACGTAGCATCCGAACCCCGTCTGTTCTTCCATTGCACCATTACTTGGTTAATCGTCTTATTCCGAAGTTGCTTGACTTTTCTATCCAAGATAGCCACCGGTTTCTCAATATAATTGAGTTTATCATCAATCACCAAATCCTCCAATGGCACATAAGCCGATTCATCCGCCAAGCACTTTCGCAAATAAGATACGTGGAATGTATTATGAATCCCACTCAACTCCTCCGGTAGCTCTAAGCGATAGGCAACCTCGCCAATCCGAGCTATAATCTTGAATGGTCCAATAAACCGTGGACTAAATTTATCCCCCGCCTTTGAAAACAAATCAAGTCCTTCCAAGGAGAAACCTTTAGTAACACAAAGTCCCCCACTTGGAATTCGAGCGGTCTCCTTCGCACGTACACGTCCCATTTCTATGGTCTTGCACTGCCTTCAAATGAATTTGGATTACATCAATCCATTCATTTATCATTTTAACAACTTAACTACATGTTCTTGTTATCCACCCTCTTCCAAACTCCTGGATTACACTATCTACTCCATATAGTATTTCTTACAGAATCATTCCACACCTAGAATGATAACCGTTCTTAAACAAGAACTCCTCCTAGGGTAGACATTCATCGCAACTACCCCCAATCACCACTATGCACACCCATAACATATCCTCACAGGCCTGAATGGTTCTTTATCTTTGACCATCAATGTGAAGATGATACATCATGCACAACAACAATTTCGTGTCCATTCTTAACAGAATAGAATTCCTGGGTAAACACGAGACGAACTCTTTTAGTCAACCTGCCCACGATGATCAAATAATACCAAATAGCACCATTAAGCATTGATAAGGTTCACACCACATGTGAATCCTCATAAAATCACCCTTCCTATTTAATCATCTAAAATACTAATAACACCTTCCTTTCACCAAAATCCTCACCTTAAGAAATCACACTACCTGTGATTACCATCATAAATCCATCCACCATAAGTTAACATCTTCCCAATCAAGTCTAGATATGGTTATTGGTTTATTTGCACCCAAACTCCTCTTACCTATAATTACCACAAACACCTTTGCTATTTAGATATTACAAGCCATTGTACTTTATCTATTAGCACACAAATGCTATAGAGTTCACACCGCTTGTGAATTATCTACATCAATTCACACTCTACATTAACCATAATTTATGTTTGAATCATGTTTACAAACTAACAGATTCATTTCTCCCAACCATAACCTCCTAAATAATGTCCATAATCTTATGGATCATCCCCAAGCATTTTCATCTTTTAAAAGATAAACTCAACCACCTGTAACGTCAACACACGTATACATGTCATTTCTTCCTCTTTCTGTTCAAATATTACAACACCTACACATCTATATATAATCATAGATGTTCACACCCATCTATAAACATATATTATTTACCACATATTTCAAACAGGCACGCCAGTTAACATAATCAAATGTTAATAGTCACCACTCCCTAGTTAAGACACTCTTGTCAAAACCTTTAACATTTCATAACGACACTATGTGTCAAAACCCTAGACATCATGTCTAAAACGTTAAACTTTTATAAATGACAACTTGTCATTACCAAGTTTTATTCTCCCCATGGCATTCATGCTAAATTGTTTACAATTCTTTTCTCACCATCCCCCGTCCTTTGCCCAAGTCTATATACCGTCACTTTCTTGTTGCATCGAAGAAGCTTATATATAGGGTATACGTAAGGCATAGGCCCAGTCGCCAACCCAACACCTCTTCAGTACAGCATGATCGTGGCGTTGTTAGTTTCTTGGTTTTAGACAAATATATTCCACCTAACCATACAATTTGTCCAAAGTTTTCACTCACATGAAACATATTCATTAACTTAGGACTAAACTCCACCCCATGTACTTCACACCCATAGTACACGCATATAAGAAATTATGACACATCATACAATACATACTTGTAGAGTGTACACTTTCTTAACAGTTTAATTAAGGATAATCAACATATCCTATTACTCCTATCTTTCATTATTTACACCAACTAACATGTGACTCGTATTTTCAACAAGTCTTCACACATATGTGTTTCAATTTACGACCACCAAATTCACACTACATACGGTTTTTAACACCACACCAAACACCAAACATGCCTTTATGTGTGGTACATACATTTTCCTATTGTCAATCAATATACTAATTTCACCTAGCATTAACTTGATTAACTACATATTTTAACACCATATTCATTTAAAAATGTCTACACCACTTGTAGATCATCTAAATCAGAATTTAGTTTTACAAGGTTTATACAACAAACCATTGCCAACATATAAAACCACCCAAATTTTATAGTTTCACCCAAATTTAGCTCCCAACCGCATGTGAATTACCCCTTATGCCACATGAATGTGGAATTCTATGCTAAACCCAATGCCATTCCAAATGGACTTACATGCCACACTCAAATTCACATAATAATGCATGTTCCACATGCGTAATAACAACTACCATGTTTTAACACCATTTACTCCATATCATTACTACCAAGACTCAAAAATCTATGGTCTTACATGATAATTTCAAGGCCCCTCACCAGTGATCTTAAATGATATTCCACACGAATGTGGATTTTCCCCCAATGCCACACAATTGTGTACTTACATGTAATTCCACACATCTGTGGATTCACCCCAATTCTAGTGTCAGTTACCAATTAACATAAAATGACACTAATTCTAGTTATGCTTACAACAAATAACAATAAACTACCACAACACATGAAAATCATATTCGTATCTCTTTAAAACACCTATAAAGTGTAAGAACATAAAATCACCAGGTAAAAGTCAAATTTCACCCAATTTCCTTGAGACCTCCTTTTTCTCCAAGGATTCTCAAGATAGGTAATCATACCACTTGTGATTTACCTAAACACCATATAATTCACCATGGGAAGTTCACACCACTTGTGAATCAACCAATCTTCAAATTCATACCATTTGTGAATTGTTTGACCAATCTCAGTCAAACTTCAAATAAGAAGTTCACGCCACCTGTGAATCATTATTATTTCTCCACACCACTGGAACACATTCAAATTTACAATAACTAAGCAAATGTAACACCTATTGCACGTTATTGACAAACAACAAATACAGAGATACAGTTCGAATTGTTTGACCAATTTTAATCAAACTTCTAATAAGAAGTTCAAACCCCTTAAGAATCATTCTTATTTCACCACACCATATGTAAACTAACTCCATTACAATAACTAAGCAAATATAACACCTATTGCATGTTATTGTCACACACTCAATATGCAAACACCAATTCACCGGATTTCAACATCTAATGTATATTCCACATACATTACATACACATATACACCTATATGCATAAAACCAAACAATCATATCAAGTATACTAGGTGGGTGACTTACATGCCAAATCCCACACCACATAACCATGGACTTATACCTTTTCACCCGAAGGTGAATTCTCCCTAATGCCACACACCGGTGGACTTGCATTAATTTTTGCCCAAAGGTGAATTTTCACCAATGCCACACACCAGTGGACTTACATGAATTTTCACCCGAAGGTGAATTCTCCCAATGCCACACACCCGTGGACTTACAAGAATTTTCACCCAAAGGTGAATTCTCCCAATGCCACACACCGGTGGACTTACAAGAATTTTCACCCGAAGATGAAGTCGCCCAATGCCACACACCCGTGGACTTACAAGAATTTTCACCCGAAGGTGAAGTCTCCCAATGCCACACACACGTGGACTTACAAGAATTTTCACCCGAAGGTGAATTCTCCCAATGCCACACACCCGTGGACTTACAAGAATTTTCACCCGAAGGTGAATTTTCACCAATGCCACACACATGTGGACTTACATGAGTTTAACATCACATATCTCAACTAATCAATTTCAAACACCATTATAAGTATCTACAACATACTTATACATTCTTTGGTTATTTAGTAAACAGGTTACTACTCCCTTACCTCCTATTCCATAACCAGATTTAAGTTGACTCTGTTAAAGTCATGTTCATGTAATGAGGGTAATATTATACTGGCCAGGCATAATAATACAATCATCCCATGCTCATTTCCATAACTTCATCAACCCACATCATGATCAAGAATGTTATTCACACAAAATAATCACAACAAAACACCAATATACAAAAATATTAAGGTAATCATATCACTAATGTTACCTTAACTGCATCTCACCATATTATAACTAAGAATTTTGGTTTAACAACAATTTCACTCCAAACACCATTAAACATAAATAAATAAGGTAACCAAACCACAAACTTGTTACCTTAAACCCCTGCTTCGTGATCGGATCTCGGATCAAACAATACTCCCTATATCAAAAGCACAACGATTTGAGTTCAAGTGTTCGTGACACACTTGAATCCCTCAAACCAATGGCTCTGATGCCAACTTGTAAGCCCCAAAACTCCCACATGTATGACACGTGTTTTAAAACGACATCAAAGTTTAGGTCCCAGATTTTTCAAACCGACAAATGTAATTAACACCATAAACACCCCACTTACATACGACTTTACAAAATAATTGATGTTAATTAAACATTCAATAACAAAAATTACATTTGAGTTATCACCAAAAACCTTTGTTTAACACCAACAAAGAATAAACCCAAAACGTGTTTGATCCGAATCCTTGCAAGGCAATCCGATCACGACCCCATTCAACTCTTCCGTTCACCTGAAAACACCATAATTAAGTCACCATTAGTTCATTAGAACTAAGTAAGATCACCATGCCCACCCACACGAGCTTACATGACCCAAAAAGTCAATTTTGGTCAAATTCAGCCCCTAGCGTATTGGTTGGCGTATTTGGAGGCGTATCACAGAAAAATTTAGGAGCTGAAGCTGAGGCTGGCGTATCATACGTCACCCCCTGGCGTATGATACGCCGGGGCACACCTGCATGACCATTTTTCCTGTTTTAAGCCATCTTGACCCATTCCGCTCAAATACGACCATTCCAATACCCCCATAAACATTATATAACACCATATAATCATATTGAACACCTTAATTCACCAATTTATGACCATCATGGTCATAATATCAAACGATTTACTAACGGGTCGTTTGCACCCAAAACTCCTTTGAAATCTTATTCCACAAGATTTCTCAAGTTAAGTAAACCACACCACTTGTGTTTTACTAAGTTGATTACATCCAACAAAGGACATTCACACACCATGTGAATAATCCAATGTCATGATCACACCACTTGTGATTCAAAACACCAATTTGAGTTGATTTCAATTACAATTCACACACCTTGTGAACTAATTCAAATCATTCAACACATATACAATTAAACACCAAATCAATCATGAACTAGTATTGAAACACCATGTTTACAATAATCAAGCAACATATATCACCTAATGCTTATCATTGTCTAACAACAAGTACTAGTTCACCTATCCACCATAAAGTAAATTCTTCAACAACATTCATACATGTACACACCTTTACACATAATAAGTAGAAGATTTAGGTGACTTACCTTATTCCAATGAGTTATCCTCTATCACAATTTCCTTTCCGGGTCGTTTGGTTTCACCCACACCTTCACTATCAATTCCTATTATCACAACTAATAGGTTTAATATAAAGTTTGACTACAACTAGTCAAAATACACCCATTCACCCCAATGTCACCATTTTCAATCTAATTTGCTTCCAAATGACCCTTAACCATAACAATTCACCCTTTTTGATGTTATACACCCACATACTACATCTCACCATTGGTTTTAAACAAATTTTAAGTTAAATACTCTACTTGGCATTTTATCAAACACCATGTATGCACAAGTTCATGTGCTAATGATCATTCATCATTAACACATCTATGTAACTCCATTATTTTGTTTATAAATGATCAATTTCATCATTTTCACCAAAATAAACACAATTCATACAACAATTATGTTTAATTTATAATATTTCACCAAAATGGGTTGTCACACTTTCGCATAATGTCCTGGTTCCCCGCAGGTGTAACAGGACATGTAATCGTTGTGTACAGCGGTCTGTGCCACTGCTTGGTTTGCCCTGTGTTGTGTTGCCTGCCCCTTGCAGAATTTGGCCCAATGCCCCATTTTTCCACAATAAGTGCATTGTCTGCACCCGGTGCCAGGTTGATGATGATAGTTGCACTTATTGCAGAACGGAGCCATACCCGAATAAGACTTGTGGGTCAGTTGCGGTTGTGTGGGCACTGTCTGTTTGGTAGCAGTGGTCGTTGCGAAATTTTTAACGACTTTTCGTTTCTTGGTGGAGGGTTGTTCCAGATTCTCAGTAGTTCCAGATTCCTTCTTGAGTGCACCAGAGGCAACCATTACATCAGTCAGTGAAGCTGATAGCGTGACAGCCATCTCTAGTGTGGTTGGGTGTGCGGCAATCACATGTCCTCGAATGCATGGCGGTAGTCCACCGACATACCGTTCAATCCTTTTCTCGAGTGTTGGCACAATATCCGGTGCCAGTGTTGCCAGCTCATGAAATCTGGTAGTGAATACCAGATGTTCAGCTCCCACCATTACGTGGTTCAACAGCTATGTTTCTACTTTCTTCAGTTCGTTCCTCGGGCAAAACTCGCCCCTTAACAAAGTCTTGAAATCCTCCCAAGGCATCACCAATGCCTCGTCTCTCCCTCGGGTTTGAACCTAGGCATTCCACCAGGTCAGTGCTCGTTTCTCAAACGATCCTGCAGCATACCTCACTCTGTGTTGGTCAGGACAACCGCTAATGTCGAGAGTCGTTTCCATCTTCTCGATCCATTGGATCAAGCCAACGGCTCCCACAGTGCCACTGAATGATGGTGGCTTGCATCCTACAAAATTCTTGTAGGAGTAGTCCTGTTGTTGTCCGGTGTTCCCGCTGCCTTCTCCAGATGAGTTGGCGACGTTGTTGCTGTTATTAGTGTTGAACCTGTTCATTATTTCTGGGATCACATCCCTCAGTTGGCTAGTAAGAAGAGTGGCCAGTGCCACAGTAGCAGGATCCAATTGATGAACAGGTGGTGGCGGAGGAGGAGGTGGAGGTGGTGGTGTAGGTGAGTCAGCAGGTGAAGGTGTGGATGAGTGTGGTGCCAAGTCTTGTGGTGGTGGTGGCAGTATAGCAGGTGGTTGTCTCCTCGGCGGCATTCTGATCATAACCGAAAGAAAATCGGTTAGTGCAGTGATCAGAAGCAGAAGACATATGCAAATAGAATCCTATGTCACATGATCTCTACATGAGGGTCCCTAGGTTATAGTCTAGGCCAAACCGTTTAAGTAATATGACCTATATTTCTCTATAACCATGGCTCTGATACCAATCTGTCACACCCCGGGCCGGCGGGAACGGATCGAGTTTTCCCGTCGGACTGAAGATTCCCGGGGCGCGATATCTTGAGTGATAATCGAAATGATCAGATTGTTTACATGGCACATGATAAATAATGAGAAATGATAATCATGACATTTAATACGCAGAATTACAAAGTTAAATTACACAGATCGTGTTCATAATTTAACTAAGTAAATCTACTCAAAAGAATCGTGTAGTTTCTATCTTGTAACTGTACAAGATACGCAAAATAGATTCGTAATGCCATCAAAATGTATGCATCCAAAAGTAAGATAGGTCTCATAAAAGTCCTCTAGCTTAATCACTGATGCTTGTTATCTAGAACTGTCCGTCACCTGAGAAAACATGCATTTAAACAAAGTCAACACTAGGTTGGTGAGTTCATAAATTTAGTAATTGAAAACCATTGAATTCTTGTCAATCATATTCACAGCGTTTCACACAAGTTACATTGTTAATTGATTTCCGTAATTCACACAATGTCCTCTCCATGGTTATATTTGCAGATAATGTCTCATCCAGTCAAGCATGCTTATATATAGGGCATACGAAAGGGTCAAGCCCAGACGCCATCCCATCACATGCTTAACTGCACTCAACACTACCTGTAATACAACGATGGATACCCATTTCCTTTCACCCGTGATTTCCCGGTATGTTTATCCACATAATGAAAAGGAAGAGACATAATTGTCTATGTTAGCCATTCCTTGTGGATCAGCCCGGCATGTATAATAAACCAATAATTGAATAAAGAGACATAAATATCTCTGTTAGCTATTCCTTACGGATTAGCCCGGCATGTATATTAACCCAATGTAACAAAGTAAGAGACGAAATCATCTCTGTTAGCTATTCCTTACGGATTAGCCCGGCATGTAAGATATCATACTCGATATCTAGAATGAAACTTAATAGTTTCTGTAGCTAATCATTACTGATTAGCCCGACGTGTAATGTGCCCAAACAATTGAATAAAGAGACATAATTGCCTCTGTTAGCTATACCTTACGGATTAGCCCGGCATGTAAGATATCATACTCGATATCTAAAGCGAGACCTAATAGTCTCTGTAACTGTCAGTACTAACCAGTCCGGTGTGTAAGATATCATACTTGATACCTAGGTAGGGACATAATAGTCCCGGTAGCTGTCACCCCTGTCCAGCCCGGCGTGTAAAGTGTCCTATGAATAAAGTAAGAGACGTAATCGTCTCTGTTAGCTATTCCTTACGGATTAGCCCGGCGTGTAAGATATCCTCTCACAATATCTATTGGAATGAACATGTTTCCTAGATTTCTACGAATGATATTAACTAGAATGATAGCACCTCTCGTGCCCAGTGTGATTTCATTAAATTACCCCAAGCCCTAGTGATTAGTGTTTGTGATCTACCCAACTGATCTATGATTGTGTAACCGGCATCGTCTGACGGTTATTAGATGTGCTCTAAATAGAGTCTTAATGAACTGTGATACTATATGTGGGGAATGCCATCCCGAAAGTGTGTGCTCATGATATCCTCCTCGATATTACAAGTAATTGTCTCAACTGTTATCATGATGTTGAGTGTTCTTAGTGACTTTAACAAAGTGTTATAAGAACTTGTCTTATACACAATGTTAGTAATGTGTGAATGATCTTGTTATCATGAATTTACACTATCATGATTATCATTCTTGTTATTTGTAATTGTCATAGAACTGTTATCCCTTGGTTTCCCCGTTATTCTATCGTGTAAGAACAATAAACAGTTGTAAGATATAATCTTAACAACTTTTATTATTCTCGTGCATATATGTATCAGGAAGCTATAATGGTATGTATCTTCCTAATTGTCTCAAGTATGATAATATCAAACAAGCAAGCATGTAATGATAAACGATAATAAAGATAAACAATTATTATCTAAATTATGATATAAGCAATATGTTAATAGAAACTTTTAAGTAAATAAAAGTTTAGCATGTTTCTCAGCCCCGAGCTTTGAAATCAGTAAAGATTAAGAAAAGGGGCATATGAACTCACTTTGTAGTTGTGAGGGGGTTGACTTAGCTTAAACGAGGATGCACGCGCTCTTGATTGTACTTGTTGTTGAGTTCACGATCCTGTATTGATTTCACGTTGTTTGTAATTTGTAAGTATAAATTGTAGTTGATTTGTGTGTGTGCATGTGTTAGCCCTAAAGTTGGCTAACACACGTAAGTCTCGGTCGTAATTTGGCCCTTGTTTCATGTGTCGTAAATTATTGTTACTATAGGCCTTTATATTGTGTGTTGAGCCTTATTTCACCCTTGAAATTGATAAACCTTATCATAATGTGATAATCATTTGTTTTGGTAGAAAGCTTAGTAAATAAACCCAAGAATAAACTTAGGCTTATGGATTAAACCTCACTTGTCGTTCTTGTTATTTTGAATCTATTGTTACACAATAATGAGTTGTTAGGCATCACCCTTTTAGCATTGATTGTTTTGAGTTTGTAAAATTCGTTAAACGTAAACTGCTGCTTTCGTAGTGATTTTCATAATTAGTACATGATTACTTGCAGATTACTCCAAAATTTATGATTTCATAAATTGATTTTATATTTCTTGTAGGCCAACTCCAACACATGGGTCAACTACTAATGTTGGACCAAACCAAGAGATCTTGGGCCAAAGTAATTGTGTTATGGACCCAATCACTCTCAGTGGGCCAAGTCAAAGAAATGGGCCGAATACTGGGCCATGGCAGTTTGTTGGGCCTAGAACAAATGTAGGCCGAGTGGTTGCTGCTGAGTCAACGAAATCACATGGGCCCACAAATGGGCTGTACACTAATCAAATCATCCTGGGCCATGATATCGAAATTGGGCCAAGCAACCAGAGTGGGCCGATTGATAGAATTTAGGCCATATGATAAAGTTGGGCCAAAGTCTTCACATGATCCAATTAAATCCTGGTGGGCCAACTAGTGGGCCCTAGCTGAACTAGTGGGCCTAAGCAGTGGGGTAGGCCAAGTTGTTGGTCATGGGCCGAAGAATGCTGTTGGACCGGTTATCCTCATGGTCTGGGTAGTTGGGAGCTGGGCCGAATGTGTTGGCCGGATGATGCTGGGCGGCTGAGGATCTGGTCGAATAAGGTGGGATGTGCATGGGGCTGGGTTGACCACCGAATGGCAGGGGGCGAATGAGGGTGATGGCTGTCGAATGGAGTGGGAGTATGAGGATGACGAATGAGGCTGTTGGGGCGAATAAGGTGGCCGGCGCATGAGGCTCCATAATCGACGAATGAGGGAGTCTACTGGCCATTCGGCCGACTGTCTGGCAGGTCTCATTCGACCTTAGGCTAAGGCCATTCGATGGCCTGGAGTCTCATTCGGACACCGCCCGGGTAGGTTCCCACGACCTAGTGGTGGTGAACGATGATGTTCCATGGTAGTGGTATGCAAAGAGGAGTTCTCAGGAGTGCAGGGTTCGAGGGGGATGGTCCATGGCTGGGTGAAGATGGCGGTTAACACAAAGGGTAGGAAAACCCTATTTTTCGCAACTTTTACAACCCATTACCTCAATTTTCAGTGGATTTTAGCTCAGATCGGTTGTACTTTCACGTAGAGGAGTTCAAGAGCTTCGATTTGGCTCAAAGATGGAGTGATTTGGTCAAGTATTGAGCAAGTTATGGGTGTTTGAAGGTGAAGAAAACCCTAGAGAGAGAGTGCCGGATTTGAGTTTTAGAGAGAGAGTGTGAGGGTATATAATGAAGGAGATGAACTCTTTCATGGTATTTATACTCCGGGCGTGTTCGGGTTCGTTTTTGTTGCCCGGTTCTAGATTTCGTCGCGTGTCCGGCACGATACGCGCGTATTCCACGCGTTTAAGATAATTAACTTTCTTGAAATTTTTGATGAGTTTCAAAATTGCAAAAACATAATTTATTGTGTTTCCATTATTTTTACTGTTTCGTTTGAGATTCGATCGTTAAACTTCGTGGTTTCGTTACGATTCGTAATTTACAAGTTGTTTTACAAAATTGATGTTAAAAATTAGGGTTTTGGCGTAAGTTTCTAAAATGTATTATTTTTAATTTATGTTAATTATTTTAATGTTCGAAATTGTTTATTTTCGTCGTTTTGTCAGAAAACGTCACTTACGCGCGTTTTCGTACATGGCGCTAACTGTACGAACACGATCGTACGATTCACTTTCTAATTTGGTTTTCTACTTTTCAGTTATCGTTCCAAACGTTAAACCCACAGATATGTTTGTGTGAATCGTCACCCACGCGAACACACTGTCGGTTTATTGTTCGTATACGATAACGAATTGTTGTTTTACATTGAACTTTCTCACAGACGGACTCAACTGAACTTCCTGTTTTTCACATTGTTCTCATTGAATTCATTTTGTTTTCGTACTGAGTTGTCGGTCATCTGATTCATGTTATCTATGGATATCAGATCGTAACCGATGGTTATTGTCATTTGTTTGTACACTGTTGTCACACAACTGTTCACGCATTGTATTTACACACAGTTAAAGTGAAAGTACACATACTGTACAGACTTGCCGGACGGTCTGGTACTAGTTGTCACATAGGGTTTGATAAGTAAAGAGTAAAGAGACGTTATTAAGTTGAGAGTTAAGAAAATGATTTAGGAATAAGGATCAGTGGAGCACGAGATAATTGAGATCCATTCTGTATTTCTGTCATCTTTTCTTTTATTTATTTTTTAGCATAATTACATAATGACAACAAAGTAAACTTATTATTAAAAGTAACCATATAGTTTTATATTATAGTATAACATGTTGTACAAACGAGCCGAGCAAGCCTTGGCTTGGACTCGGCTAGGTTTGACTCGGTTACAGAAAAAACTTTATCCGAGCCGAGTTTTATGCCACCTTTTTCCGAAAAAGTTATGAGTTGAATGCGAGTTTTAAGTTTTTTTGAACAACCCTAATAACTATTTTTTTATTTTTTTATTTTCCTTTTATGATGTACAACTGCTTTAAAATATATAGCCCCTTCAGAGCAAACAAAAGAATGGAAACTTCATACAAGGACACGTGTGGCAATAATTTTTAATATTAACAAGGAAAGTTAAATAGAGACAACGGGGTCATGGCTGGGAGAAGTTAAGATCGAAGTATTAAGCTGAAATTCATGGAAAGCATGAGTCATGGCTGGGCGTCTTGATCTTTAACCGGAGATTGCTAGTTCATGGCCGCGTCTCAGTGAAATTTGTTAAGTCGTTAGTCGATTTGAGTCAAGTTTGAGTTAAATAGTGTAGTGTTTTGATATGTTTTCGATCTAGTCAAGTTTATCTTTAGCTTATTGAGTCGGTTTAAGTCTTTTGTTTTTGAGTCAAGTATGATGCTTGGAAAGTTGGAGAGCAAGCTTAGAATTAGGATACATATATGTGTTATGATCCAAGTAATTTGTATCTTTTTAATTATTGTTATTGTTTTGAAGTTTCACTAATAATGAAAAAAACTAAAAAAAGAGACACTAGTTAGTATCTTCCATTCTTCCTTCTAAAACTTGAATTCTTGAAGTGACCACTGTAGGAGCCCTCTTCTAGAAGTTTCATTTAAAGATCGTTTTGTTCACTTGTCAAATTCAACTAGGTATGCTAGTTAGTAATCTCATAAAAACTTAATAATAGAACTGTTAATGATGATTTAGTTTCAAGGGCCATAAGTGTTTGTGTTAAATGAATATGCTAGGGAGAAAGTATTGTTTTGAAATTCTTTAAAAAATATAATTTATTTTTAATTTATCAATAGAATTAAAGTTAAAAACAAAAATACTTATCGAAAATTTAAACAAATAATCCCTCTCCAATCTTATAAATTTACGTCTGCTTTTTTAAAGTAAACATTATTTAATATTTATGTTGTTGGCGTAAGAAAAACCGTTGCTAAAAATGATAATATTCCTTTATTCAACTTAAGTAATGTGATTCGAGGACTAAATAGACATGCTGTAATCCATGGTAAAGTAAGATGAGGATATGTTTGTTTTTATGGTATTGTTTATGGAAGATTGATATGATAGGAATTATCACACCATTGCTTTTCTAGATTTGATTAATTGGAATTTCTACATCAAAATCTCGAAAAGATCAAGGAATTGGCTTCTTGTGATCGATTGTGTCAAATTAAGTGTTCCCAAAACCTATGGTATTATTTTTACAAATTAGATTTCAAAATTTGATTTTTTTAAGAGTGTTCAAATTCTATTCGAATTATTTGAATTCGATTCGAATTCAAATTAGCCTAATTCAAATTTAATTAACAAAATTGTTTATGCTTGCTCTATATATTTATGCATTCAAAATACCAAACAAACCTTAAACATGTAAATATCAAATAACTAACATTTAAGTTGTAACATATAGAGATAACATTCAAACTCATAAAATTATGAATATTGTATAATTGGGTTGACATTTGTGTAATCGGGCTTCACTTTTTATAAACTAACTAAAAAAACATAATTTTTAAATATATTAAACTACTTACACATACATACATACATACATACATACATACATACATACATACATACATACATACATACATACATACATACATACATAATTTTATTCAAACCACATGCCACACTTCACCAATTCACCCTAATGATCAACTCTAATTTTATTAGTAGTAAATTTATTTTCCGATTCTTATCCTACCTTTTACCTATGAATAAGGTTTTACTTATATCCTACTCGATTTGGTTTTTCATCTAATTACTCCTAATAACTGGTTCCAAAAATACCTTATTAAAGAACAAAAAAAATTGATTTATACAACACATCTACTTGTGCTCAATAAAATCTATATTTTTAGTGGGCTTGATAAAACCCATATCAGAAGTTTGGTTCTTCGTTTTGAAGTTTAGGACAAACTAGAAAAGTTACCCACCGGGCGGTACGCATGTTGCAACATGTTGGTTTGACTAAAAGAAATGGTCTGACATAACGGGTGTAACATGACACGATAATACAAGACATGATAAGACAGAAAACACAAAGGGGATAAACATGAACATGACAAAAAGAATTATCGTGTCAGTTTTCCAAACATGATTAAGACATGTTTAAATCAGTTGTAAAGATTAAAACGTAGATATACAACATTATTACTTCATATACGTTGTAGTATATGAAGTTTTAAAAACACTAGAAGTTAACCTCGTTGGTTTCATGGTCAGGGCAATCATTATTGTATATTTACAGTAACTAAAAGGGTTAGTCAAGATCAGATTCACCAGTAAAATGCAAATTATTTATATATATATATATATATATATATTAAATTAACAAAGGCAAATTATTATGAGAAATCACATTGTATATAATATATGAGATAAGTTATATATCTTTAGAAACACACTCACAATAGTATATTTGAAAATTATGAATAAGTTAACGTCATTTTAAAAGAACGTTAATAAAAGTGAAAACAATTGAAATGTAGTTAGAATATCACGTCTTTTTAATAATTAGATTTATGAATCTGTAAAACCTTAATAAAAAGAAAAAAATAGAAAAAAGTATAGCATATGTAACCTCAGAAGAAACGTGAACATAATCAGTTTTTACATTAAAGTTAACTCGATCAAAAACATGGACAGACTAAATTTTGAATAATATTTATATTGAAAAAAATTGTTATAAAAAAGGTTACAACCTAATTAACCTTTTTATCAAAAGATTGTATTTTAACTTTTAAGAGGAAAAAAGACAAAAAAGTTTCTCGGAAGGAATTTAATTTCTCGACCATTTAAAAAAGAAAGGAGCGGGGTTTAATTTTCTTGAAATCAGACAACATATATATATATATATATATATATGAGAGGGTTTCATAGAAAACTCTCCTTTTTGAGAAAACTTAGAAAAGTAAACACAATTGTTATCAATCAATTCCGTTTTTTGTTTTTTGTTTTACATTTTGTTTTTAATATAAGGTTAGATTTGTTAACAATAAGAAAAATATAAAAAAAATATACGTAACTCATGTTATTACATATATGTAACTTGTAAACTACATATATGAGTTACATATATGTAACCTTATAGGTTACATATACGTAACTTCGCGATCTACATATTTTTATGAAAAAAAAATTTGTATATAACATTTTTAAGCTAATAATAGAAAAAACATGAATTTTTTTTAAATAAATTAATTGGTTAGTAGGAGTTTTCTTAGTTTAATTTCTACAAAGTGTGGAATTTTCTTTTGAACCCTTCCCTATGTATATATATAGGATATGTATATTTTGGAAACCATTTTGAATGAAAGAAACATTGGAAACCACATACTTGGTCCACATTTATCCACATCACTATTTCATTTTAATAGTCCTATATAATACAACAGTAATTTAGTCATTTGCAACACAATTACCTCCATACAATATTTAATTATTTAACTACATTCTCTCTCTTCAAATATTTTATTATTTAACCACATTCTCTCTATTTAAATTAAATCAAAAAAAAAATAATTTTTAAACATTTTCCACCTAATTTTTTCTCACAGGTTTTTAAAATGAGTAAAATAAATGAAAAGATGTTGGATGTGTACACGTATTGTCATTGTTACGTTATTATTACGTTTTTCAGGACATTGTGTATATGTATTATCATGCCTAACACGTTGTTTGATGAAGTTTTTTTTTATGTTCACCAGATTTTATAACATTACAACCTTTTTTTTAGATTTAAAGGTCTCAATTATTTTACTTAATTTTTGTTCTTAATCTTTTTTTTTTCAAGTAATATTCCTGTTATAGTAAGGCATAAAATAATGTTAGATTTCCTATCTTTGCATTTCGTAATATTTAGATAAAACAATTAAATACAGATACTTGAATATTATCAAGTTACGTTTATGTTACATATAGACGGACTATTTTGAAACTTGATTTTTATAGACTCATATATTTTTTTTGTTCATTTTTAGTTACTATTATAATTTTCCTTTTTTTAATAGTTCACTAATTATTTTTGAATATTTATGTTTTTTTTTTATTTCAGCAAGTTTTTTATTTCCAGTACATTTTATATATCCAGTACACTGTTACATTTTGTTACGTTTATGTTATATCTCGAATATATTTTGATTTTTGTACTTTAATCCTTTCTATAGCCTTTTCCATATAGTTTATAAATTGACTTTATTTGATAGTACACAAACATTAAATGATTGTTTGTTTCTTAGTTTTTTAATGTAACTTTCTATAATATTTTATTATTTTATTTTTATTTTTTAGGTTTTTATTTTGTTTGAATTATATGTTTTATATAATGCAAAATAAAACGTGTTACATTGAATTTTCGTATCCGAAATTTGAACAATCATATATGCTCCAAATTTTATCTTGTTACAGTAATGTTACACAATACATTTCGGTTACAAGTCATTTGCGACTTTCATTTTTTGGGTTATTTTGTTTCAAAGTGTACGTGTTACATTGATTTTACATGATATATATACATATATATATATATATGCACTTAATTCGTGTCTGAAATCGGTCCTAAAATTGAACATTTTTTACCTTATTATAGTGATTTTACACAATACAATTCAGGATTTAGGTCACGTGAAAGCTAAAATCGCTTGAAAATCCGTTTTCTAACTTGTATACATATTTGTAACAAAGTGTTACATGTATGTAAAAGAAAATATTTCTAAAACATTCAAAATTACATGTATGTAACTTTTATGTAATACTTATGTAACAGTTGGTTACTTAAATAAAATTAATAAAATTGAACCATGTTATATATATGTTACATACATTTACAACGACATATATATATTTATAACGAATGTTAAATAAATGTAACAAAATTAAAGTAATTTCAAATTTATTTAAGAACACATACAAACATAAATTAGCATAATTAATAATGTAATTTCGATGTAACTTTATACAAATAAACAATACGTAACTGAAATAATATTGAATTACATAACTTCGATGTAACTTCGAGATTCCATTTTTATGAACAAATAAATGTATCAACAGAAATGAGTAGGTACAAATAAAATATATAAAAAGAGAAAAGTACATATAAAATGAAAAAAAAGTACACATGTAACATTACATTTCTACCATTCTTGTACCATTACGTACTTTCATCAGATTTTTTAGTCTAAAACAATCTAATCAACTTTTTCAAATTTAATCTCATCAATCCAAGAATTTGATCAATGGTTAGAATATGGTTTCCAAAGTTTCTTTAACTCAACCAAGTTTCCAAAATAACCCTTCCATATATATATATATATATATATATATAGGGAAAAGATAAAATGAAAACCACATCTCAATGAGAAAACCGCGAAAACCATGCAAAAATCACGTAAAACGAACGTTTTTTTTTTGAAATTTTATTTATATATATATATAGGGTATGGTTAAAATGAAAAACCACATCTCAATGAGAAAACCGCGAAAACCATGCAAAAATCACGTAAAACGAACGTATTTTTTTTTGAAATTTTATTTACATGTTTGTAACACTATTGGACACATTTTTATTAAAAAATATAAAAAAAGCCGACCAAATATTTTTAAAAAAAATATTTTATAAACCCACGTAAAACCTACGTAACAAAACTAAAAAAAATTTTAGTTTTGTTACGTAGGTTTTACGTGGGTTTATAAAATATTTTTTTTTAAAATATTTGGTCGGCGCTTTTTTTATATTTTTTTTATAAAAATGTGTCCAATAGTGTTACAAACATGTAAAAAAAATTTCAAAAAAAAATACGCTCGCTTTACGTGATTTTTGCATGGTTTTCGCGGTTTTCTCATTGAGATGTGGTTTTCATTTTATCTTTTCCCTATATATATATATATATATATATATATATATAGGATTTGGTTCAAATAAGAACCCACCATTTTTGTGGTAACCTATTAACCCATTTGAGGCAATCAGATTCATACACATCATAGATTCCTTTTTGAGTTTATGAGGGTATTATGGACATTTTATTAACTCATTTAAGCCAATCAGATTCACCCACATCATAAATATAATATCTATTTTCCTTTTTTTAAATCAAAGTTTCCCCCTTGATTTTTATACACTTATAACTTTTTTATACTTTGTTATTTTTTTATAAAAATTACATCATTAAACTCGTTATATTTTTCTCGTTAATTCCATAATAGTCATGCCAATTTTTTTTTTAATTTTTTTCGAGCGTTTGTAATTACACCAACATAACGAACGATAAATATAATAATTTTCTCTCGTTTTTTCAAAATCTTTCCATCTTTAAAATGTTTTCGAGCGTTCGTAATTTTCTCTCATTTTTTCGTTTAACATGTTTTTTCGAGCGTTCGTAATTTTATCTCATTTTTTCGTTTAAAATGTTTCAAAATCTCGTTTAACATGTTTAACATCTTTAAAATGTTTTCGAGCGTTCATAATTTTCTCTCATTTTTTCGTTTAACATGTTTTTTCGAGCGTTCGTAATTTTCTCTCTTTTTTTCGAGCGTTTGCAATTACATCAACGTAAAATCTTTTCATCTTGTTACAAATTATTTTTTACTACAAAAATTAGTTCATTAATATTTTAAAAAATTAAGAACACTTTGAAAAAATCCAGATCCTTACATCAGTGTAATTACGAAAACTTTGTAAAAATTCAGCTCGTTACATCATTGTGATTACATCAGTGTAAAAAATGCATTTAGTTACGTCAGTGCAAAATGTCGTTGCATCAGTGTAAAACGTCGTTGCATCTGTGTAAAACGTTGTTACATCAGTGTAAATTACGAAAATTTTAAAAAAATTTGACAAAATTATACTTGAATTAAAGATAAAAAAGTAACAAATTTAATGGTGAAATTTTTATAAAAAAATAATAATGTATATAAAAGTTATGAGTGTTTAAAAAATTGTGGGGTAAACTTTTTTTAAAAAAGAAATCAAGTACACCCATCAAATGTCAAATCAGTGTAAAAAAATGCATTTCGTTACATCAGTGTAAAACATCGTTGCATCAGTGTAAAATGTCGCTGCATCAGTGCAAATTACGAAAATTTTAAAAAAATTTGAAAAAATTATACTTGAATTAAAGATAAAAAAGTGACAAATTTAATGGTGAAATTTTTATAAAATAATAATAATGTATATAAAAGTTATGAGTGTTTAAAAAATTGGGGGGTAAACTTTTTTTAAAAAAGAAATCAAGTACACCCTCACCAAATGTCTAAAATGCCCTTAAACAAATCTCATCCACATGTTTTTTTGACTTTTTTCAGATTGAATATGGACCACTCATTTCAAAAAGCTTTATTTTAACAACCAATGAAAATGAGTTAATAGGTTTACATACTTGGAGTGGGTTACCATTTGAACCTTACCCTATATATATATATATAGGATATGGTTCAAATAAGAACCCACCTTAATTGAGTAAACTCAATAACTCTAATCTATTGGTTAATTAATTTTAATTACTTTAAATACAAAAGGGTATTTTGGTCATTTGTTTTAATTACAAATATCAGATTTAATAATAGAGTGACAAGTGTCACACTCTTAAAAACCATTTATTTTCATATTTTTAAATTAAAGTTCTCCCATTGATTTTTATACACTTATAACTTTTTTATGATATGTTATTTTTTTATAAAAATTGCATCATTTAACTCGTCATATTTTTCTCGTTAATTATATTATAGTCATGCCGTATTTTTTTTCGAACGTTCGTAATTACAACAACGTAATGAACAAAAAATGTAATTACGAACACTTTGAAAAAATTCAGTTCTTTACATCAATGCCGTATTTTTCTCGAACACTCGTCATATTTTTCTCGTTAATTCTATTATAGTCATGCCGTATTTGAAAAAATGTAATTACGAACACTCGTCATATTTTTCTCGTTAATTCTATTATAGTCATGCCGTATTTTTTTTCGAACGTTCGTAATTACACCAACGTAACGAACAAAAAATGTAATTACAAACACTTTGAAAAAGTTCAGTTTGTTACATCAATGTTACAGCTCGTTACATCAGTGTAATTATGAATACTTTGAAAAAATTCAGTTCCTTACATCAATGTTACAACTCGTTACATCAGTGTAATTTCGAAAATTTTGAAAAAATTTGACAAGACTATACTTGAATTAAAGATAAAAATATGACAAATTTAATGGTGCATTTTTTATTAAAAAATAATAATGTATATAAAAGTTATGAAGGTATAAATAATTGGGGGGTAAGCTTTTTTAAAAAAAATGAAATCAAGTACATCCATCTTATACCCAAAATACCCTTAAACAAATCTCATCCACTCATTTTTTTCAGAATTAATATGGACCACATATTTCAAATTTATTTAATTAAACAACCAATGAAATTGAGTTATTAAGTTCTCTCAATTAATGTGGGTTAACAATCAATCCTTATCCTATATATATATATATATATTATAAGTGGTTTTGTAAAAAGGAAGAAGGAAAAAAAAAAGTTTACTCAAGTCTCGAGCATTTGACCACTTGTTTCAAGTACCAAAAAATCACCAACTCTTTCAAGGCTGCTTAATGTAAATTATATTAAAGAACACATTTTTAAAGTTAGGTTTTTTTTTTATTTGTTAATCTTCACCGACGTTACCACACATACATAAAACTAAATATGTAAGAAGTTACTTGTTTTTAAGTTATGAAGTAGAAGTGATAAATTTAAAACTTTATTAAATTAAAATGATTAAATATATAAAAGAAACATATAAAGTTATATTAAAGATAGGAATAAAAGTTTATGTCTTATACGCTATAACATAGACATGACCTAATGAAAGTAATGACAGAAAATATATAAATGTAATGTATGGAATTAGTTTTTGTTATGTTAAATAAACAAAAATGATAAAGTAGAAACTTTAAAAACTCCAGGAAAACAAAATGATTAAATATATGAAAGAAACGTATATAGTTGTGTTATAGGAAAAAAACACAACCTTAGAAAAGTAAAATGACAAAAAAAAGGTCGCCCGGAAGGTTCGAACATGAGACGTGGCATTCAAAAGTAAATTCATTGTTTTAGAAAGATCTATGTAGATAGAAAAGTTTTGAGTGAATTCCCAATACCTATTGGCCACCGACATTCCTTTTTAAGTTATATATAAATTCATTGTTTTCGTACATAAATTCTTGGACCAACACCCAACTTTATACATTGCTTTAGAAAGATCTATATAGATAGAAAATTTTGAGCGAATTCCCAATACCTATTGGCCACCGACATTCCTTTTTAAGTTATATATAAATTCATTGTTTTCGTACATAAATTCATTTAATATATTATTATTACTATGGCTGTCAAAGTTACTACTACGTGCTAGTCAGACGGTGAGGTGTCGTCTAGGGATTAATTGGTGTTAGGTGAATAAGAATTTGTATACGTAATTTTACAAATATATCATATATACAGACATAAATATCAATAGTTTAATATAATACTTCAAATAATTTTAAAACAAATTTAAACATACCAAGCCAAGTATTTTAAAGTTCAAACTTAAACACCGAATTCAAAGTTTATTGATGGATTTCGATGTGTAGTGTCTTGATTCGATTTTTCAGATTTGGATTCGATGCTTTAGAAACATATTAAAGATTTTGGGTTAAAAATGTTTTGAATAATCATTTAACAGAGTCATTTTTACCCGAAAAAAGTTAAAAAAATTTGCGGCCTAGGCCCCTTCTAAAGCAAAATCATCAAAGTTGGAGGGCAGCTAAGGCATAGACGGTAGGGGTGATCATTTCCGGATATCCGAAAATTTCGGATAGTGGTTTTCAATATCTGAATCCGTATCCGAAATCAGAAAAAAATAATAAAAAATTTAAAAAAATATATATTTTGGATATCCAAATATGCGAAAATTATCCGGATATCCTAAAATTATCCGAAATATCCGAAAAATTATCTGAAAAAAGTATCCGAATATCTGAAAAAAATATTCCGGATATCGGATATCCGAACTATCCGAAAATTTTCAAAATACGTATCCGAATCTGAATCCGAATCCGAAGTTTCGGATATCCGAAATTCCGGATATCCGATTTTTTCGGATATTTCGAATTCGAATTTTCGGATATTTCGGATTCAGATACGGATTTTTTTGAACACCCCTAGTAGGGGTGATAATTTTTGGATATCCGATGTTTCGGATATCCCAAAAATTCGGATAGTGGTTTTCAATATCCGAATCCGTATCCGAAATCAAAAAAAATAATAAAAAAATTAAAAAATATATATCTCGGATATCCGAATATTATCCGAATATCCAAAATTATACGAAATATCCGAAAAATTATCCGAAAAAAGTATCCGAATATCCTAAAAAATATCCTAAAAAATATCCAAAAAAAAATATTTCGGATATCGGATATCCGAACTATCCGAAAATTTCAAAATAGGTATCCGAATCCGACGTTTCGGATATCCGAATTTCCGGATATCCGATTTTTTAGGATATTTCGGATTCGGATTTTCGGATATTTCGGATTCAGATTTTTGACTATTTCGAATTCGGATACGGATTTTTTTAACATCCCTACATATGCCCGTTTATGCTGACTTTTTCTAACACTGATTTTTGCAAAGAATTTAGGTTGGAATTTTTTTTTAATTTAGCGTCTTTTATTTCGAATTCCTTGCGCGGACCGCGGACAATGTTAAAATGACTATTTATTAAAATAATAAAAGCGAGTAAAGTATTGTGATTATATTGTTGTTTATGGATTTTAAATTAAAAATTAAACGTGATATCTATTATATTAAAAAGTTTGGATAAGCAGAGCACATACTTTTGTCTTTCTGTCTCTTTAATAATTAAGAGAACAAAATTTATTTTCTAATTCAATATAAAAAGTGACGAAATATGGTTTTATATTGATTAGGGGTTTTTTCTTACATATAACGAGTTTCCTTCTATTAGAGATGAATATAATTGGTTGAGTCTATGATGACCAGTTAGTTATTTAAACTGTCATTCAAAAAAAGAAAAAAAATCTAAACGGATATGATACGACATAGAAAAGAAAGGTAATTTAGATGTCACATTTTGTTTTTTTCCCCCAAGTTTCTTCTTCTTTTTAAATGTTCATAACATTTTCATGCAACATTATTCAAAAAAGTTCACTGTAAAGTAAAACATATTTTATCTTTAATATGAATATAATATTGATATTTGAAAATACTTCTTTTTAAAAAAAATTCGTGATATTAATTTTTTTTGTATTTGTACTGTTTTTTAAAATGTACTTGATTTTATGAAAATTGGACTATATTTTTAGTATATAATAATATATTAATATTTTTAGACAAATCTCGTGTTTTTAATGAGTAACGTCATTGTTTTGTTTCTAGGCTTTAACTTGAGGTGAGTAAGCGAAAGTCACATATTTTTTATTTATTTATCTTAATTGTAATAAAAATATGTATTTTAAAATTATCACAAACCCAGGTTGTTAACTTTAATAAGCTAAGATCTATTCTTCAGTAATGAAACATCTTTTTTTCTTAAGAATGAGATGAATTATTTTTTTTAATGACAAGGAATATTTGATTGCGAAGTAAGACAAAAGAAATTTTCAAATAATGGAATGACGTCGAGTGATTTTTCGATGATCTCAAAACCTAAAATGTGTTAATCAGAGTGAATAATTTGTATTTTATAAAACATAAATACATATTTTAGTTTTTTATAGAATTTATTAAATTCTATATATATTATTTAATAATGAAAAATATGATCCAATCTATATCTATATTATATAATAAATAAACGTTTACAAATGACACATGTCAACTTTCTAAACATAATGATTGTTTTCTTGCCTCTCTCACATAATAAATATTTGTATGCCATTATTTATCAATTTTTTTTCTTTTCTCTCTCTTAATAAATATTATTTTTTAAATTTAACTTAGCAAATAATATGATTAAATTATAAATTAATTTTTAATTTTTTATAAGACGTATTTGAAAAATTTATTATGTTATTTAAAACAAATAATTTTAAATTTTAAATATTTAACATGTGTAAGTGTGTAAGAAATTATTTGTTATGTAAATTTACGAAGACATAATTATAACAAATAAAGGTTTTCAAATGTCACATGTCAACTTTCTAGACAAAATAATGATTGTTTTCTTGCTTTTCTCACATAATAAATATTTGTATGTCATTATTTATCAATTTTTTTTCTTTTCTCTCTCCTAATAAATATTTTTTTTTTAAAATTTAACTTAGCAAATTATATGATTAAATTATAAATTAATTCTTTAATTTTTTATAAAACGTATTTGAAAAATATATTATGTTATTTAAAACAAATAATTTTAAATTTTAAATATTCAACATGTGTAAGTGTGTAAGAAAATTATTTTAGTTATGTAAATTTACGAAAACATAATTATAAAATATACATATTTTTTCGTCGCAACCCGTGTAATACACTGGTCTATAACCTAGTTAATAATAAAATAGATTATGAAAAATTAACTGAATATTATATCCATAGAAATTAATGTAAAAGAACTTTTTTTTAACAGCAGTTTAAACGTGTTTCGTCGTGCTACCTTCAGTTATCCTGACGATTTATAGATAAGATCGATAACTTGATCTCCGACCTTGAGACACGTGTGCCCTCAGATGCGCGGGAACCATATGTAATATGTAAACCCTCGCCCCCATCAGGTTCGAACCCGAGATTAAAGCCCTGATTCGTTCATTCACATGGATATCCATTAAATTGCACCCAACAAGGTTTGAACCCAAGACCTCCAATTTGGGAGGGTTAAGCCACAACCAGTTGAGGCAATTCTCCGGATAATGTAAAAGAACTAAGTGTCCAAGTCTATACATATTGTCTAACAACGTCTATATAAAGACAATCACACACACGACTTGTTTCTCATTCACAAACTTGTTAACTACTTTCTATTTTCAATGGCTTCAATGTGTTTGTTTGCTGGTCCAATTCTCGGTTACGAAAGACCTTTAACCCCAATTAGCAGTTTTGATATTCAGAAACGACTACATTCATCAACTTCCACATCAATGGCGGTCACCACGGTCGAACCTGTGGTCAGACGATTAGCAAACTATGACCCAACATTGTGGTCATTTGATCATATCCAGTCACTCTCTAGTAATCACACAGTATGTGTAATGATTTTCGATTGTTTTGCGTTTGATATGATTTATTTGATTTTAAGTATGACTGGCTTTAATGCGTAGAGGATGATCGATTAAGGGTGTGTAGGATGAACGATTACAATGGTGGCCCAAAATTTTTTAATTGCTTAGGTATTATGGGCCATTAACATATATTAAAAAATAAATTTATTAGTAATTATATGTTTAAGAGTACTTAATAAATAGATAAACGTTTTAATAAGAAATTTGTTTCCAAGAATACTATGATAAGCTCACAATCTATTTAACTATGTAAGATAAGTTAATTTAGTATCACAATTTCATTTTGTTAATTATTATATAATTACAATTATGGTGATACCAATTAATTAGATGTATCTACTATATCTATTATAATAAATAAAGTTTGTAGGTATGCATATTATGTTTCTAACTTTCTATATCATATGAATATTGTTTTTTTCTTTCTCTCTTTTTATTAATTAGTTACATGACCTTTCTCTTTTATTTTAATTTGTCTCATACTTCTTATATTAAATACTATGCTATAAACCCGTGTGTTAGACGGGTCGAATAAAAAGTAAAAAAATTATTAAAGTGTAACAATTTTAAGTGGATAAAATTACAAATTGTTGCGTACAATAAGTAACAATATAAAGTTATAACATAAGTTCATAAAATGTTGATACTTTTTGGCATACAATATTTGCTTTTATATTCATAACATTACCATCTTTGTATAAAATTATAAAAGTTTCAAACATTCTCTACTTATTAAAAGATTATAAAAAAATAAAATTAATGAAAAATGAACGTAAAATATGAAGACACATCAAGAGTAGTCTGTACTAGGGATGAGATCGGTACCATACCGGTACCGAAATTCTTGAAAAATGGGTATCGATGCCGGTACGTAAATATTAGGTACAGTACCCGTTCGGTATCGGTATTTTCGGTACTTTACCGGTTTTGTACCGTTTTTTCAATTTTTTGTTGAGATGAAGATGAAAAACATTAGTTTTCAAATTATAGATGCTATTATCTCATAATTATGAGAAAAATCTATTCATATGAGTGCGTCATATGAATACATTATAAAAAAAATCAAGTTCACAAAACGAAGAATTACAAATAGAAAAATATGAACATATCGTCCTTTGGATTTCTATAGTAATTTTTTATATTTAATAATTAAAATATTAATTAGGTATTAACGCATCAAGGTAAATATTTTTTAAACTATACTATATTAGTAAATAATCAAATTCAAAACAATAAATATCTATATTCTGATACCAATATCGTTTCAGGAATTTTCAGTATTTTACCGGTACCGGTTAGTACCGCTACCGAAACTTGAGAAAATGAAGTACCGTTACCGGTACCGAATCTACCGGTACAGTATTGGTTCAGTATGGTATCGGTATGATACCGGTATTCGGTGCAAAAATCTCATCTCTAGTCTGTGCACATATCACTAATAGACTGTTCTTACAATAATTTTCAAACTTCTCTCTTATTTAATTTATTGTATATTAAATAATAACATTGAATATTAAATATAGCTTTAACAATTTTAAATTACTTTTTTTGGCATTAAAAGATATATTAATATTAAATAGACCATCTTTTCAAAAAAACCAAATTATTATAAATATGAAATAGACAAAAATACTTTTATAAACGAAATGTTAAAAAAAATAATCATCGAAAAAACTAGTGTTTAAAAAATTATATTATTATTTTACTAATTAAATTATTAATTAAATGAAATTTTAATCAAATTTTATATTAAAAATTACCTTATACTAAATTTTCATTGGTAACTATATATTATACTTTTATTTAACTAGTGCAATAGACGGTGCATTAAGCTACTAAATTTATATGTCCATCTGTATTTGTTTCCTGCATCTTTTTTTACTAAATTATTTTAAGTCTCATTCATTAAATTTTAAAAACTTAATTTAATAGTACTTGATAAATGTAGCTAATTCATGGTTGTTTAATTGATTTTCATGTAGCAATTAAGATGTGTGATAATGACAAGTAGCAAAATAAGATTTTTGTTAATTAGTATACTAAAATAAGATAAGATTTATTTGGTTTTATTTAATTAGGTAAGTAGTATGATTACATTTCAAGTTAACAATTTGTTATTATGAATTATTGTTTTGGTTTCCAACAAAGTTCTTAATTACATACATACATGCATGCATGTATGCATGTGTGTGTAAGTTTAAAATACAAAAAAAAGTCTTGCGTGCGAAAGTGCATTTGGTTTACGTGATAAAATCACACAAACCTTATTTGTTATTGTGTGATTTTGTCACACAGACACGAATTATCATGTATAAACCATCGATCTGCATGATAATTGTATGAGTGATATCTTCATGTTTGTGTAATAAAATAATGCAAGAACAATTAACATTTTTATCAAACAAAAATACCTCAGAAATCTACAAACTTGCTTTGATCTTGGAATTGACTGTGTTTTACATAACGAATTAACTCGAGTGTACGCATGTAGGGAGACGATCATGTAACAAGAGCAAATGCTTTAAAGGAGACGGTGAAGATGATCATACGACGCCAAATGGGAAATCTGTCTACAACTCTCGAGATAATCGATGACTTGCAGCGACTCGGAATTGGTTATCATTTTAAGGATGAAATACATGATATGTTGAAGATGATTTACGACCATCATTATGAAAATGATGCCAAGTGGGATGACATGGATTTGAATCTTAAAGCACTTGGTTTTCGAATTTTGAGACAACATGGTTATCAAGTTCCTCAAGGTACAAAGGTTTAGCATTAATTAGCATATAATTTCAAGCAAAAAATATATATTTATTTGATCCTGCATCTATTTTTTGTGGCATAATCTCAGTCCAAAATACGTGGAATGTGTGGAATGTAACAGATCGACACTTTAACTCTTAGATGTGAAGCTTATAAGCTTAAGCTTGCATAAATGATAATTTACTATTATTTAATTTAGAAATAATAATCAGATAGATTTGTTGTTTAAAAAAATATGTGTAGAAATACCAAAACAAATTAAATTTTTGTTTCAACAATTAAAAGTGTGACAAAATGATATAACCACATTTAAAACAGTTTGAAAACTTTTAGAAATTGTTAAATTCAAACAATTTTATAATTCAATGTTTTTAAATACGAAGAAATTAGTTTGATTTCTAATCTGGCATCTTCATGCTAACAAAATGAATTTTTTACAAAGAAAATCACTGTAATATGTTTTTTTTTTTATATTTTATTTTCTACTTCAGTAAATTAAACCTTAGATTTCTTATTCAAGATGGCTAAGCCTCCTTTTTGAAGGTTAAATCCTTCTCATTGAAGGCTAAACCTTCTTTTTTAAGGCTAAAATATGACTTTTGTAGCGAACTCGATCCGAATAAGAAAAACAAATATCAAACCCAAATCTATTCGATATGAAACTCCCTTATCTCTCTTTGTTGGCTAACCTTTAACGTGGAGTGTTATGTTTGGTTTTATTAGATATTATTAGTTTAAAATGGATAAAAGTTAATGTTATTTTATAAAAGAACACTCTTATATGAAACTAAACATGGCAAATTAGACGGGTTGAATGACAGGTTAGAACGAGTTCGAACCAGGATGAGTATTAAAAAAATTAACTTGGGTCGAAATGTGTTGTTTTAAAAAAACTTCAATTTAGCTCAAATCAAAATGAGTTATAACTAAACGAGAAGCCTACTTAAATAATTTTCAATGATTGTTTCATCAAACATATTATTAATAATTATTATCCATTTGAATCCATTCTATTTACATAATTTTTAAGTTACCAATCTTAATTAATACCGTATTAAGGAGTTGCACATCTTAACCGTTCTATGTTATGGGGCTATCCATTTCTAACCAAGTTACAATACTTATTCACCCAAAGCAAGACCCATTTTGCTTGCTTTGGGTTAAAACTTAAGATTGCCTAGTCTATATGAAACTTTATCATATGTATTTTTACGCGAATAAAAGTATGTCAAAAATTCATTTTTTTGTAAGATGTTTGATTTTAATATATCTGCCATCTTTGTAACGATGTTCAATTTATATTACAACTAAAAAAATAATATAAAATTTATGGTTTTCTTAATTGTTACATGTTTAGATATACTTTGCAACTTTAAGGACAAGCTTCAAAACCTAAAGCCACACATAATGGAGGATATGGTGGTCGTACTTAACTTGTATGAGGCTTCTTATCATTGTTTCGAGAATGAAAGCATTTTGGACGAGATTAGAGACCTTACAACCAATTTTCTGAAAGAAAACTTGGGAAATATTGATGGAGACATATCATTGCTAGTAAGCCAGGCTTTGAAGTTTCCATTGCATTGGAGGGTCCCTAGGGTAGAGGCGAAATGGTATATCGAACTATACGAGAAAAGAAATGGCTCAAATCCTATATTGATCGAGCTTGCGAAATTGGATTTTGATATGAGCCAAGCTATCCACCTTGAAGAGTTAAAACACACATCAAGGTATCACTCAAAATCTTAAGTACTTCGATGCCTATACTTGAGTAACAAGAACAAAATCATTGCAACTAATTAAGTTGGTGTTATTTTAAAATTGTTAACTTTGAAAGCGGAAACAAAGAAGAAATACGATCAAAAGATTGAATCAACTTGTTACTATTAATTATTCAAACCAAGATTACAAAGAATAGATCTAAAATGAAGATGAACACTCTCTAATCGTAATAACAACAACTTTCTAACTAATCTGTTATTAACAGACTATTAACAAAAAGAAAAACATAATTGACACAATTGTCCCCTGAACTTTTAACTAGGGACATTTTCAGCCAAGCAATACAACAAACAATATTAACTACTTGACTTCATTATTCACTACATAACAATCTCCACCTTAGTGACTAATGAAGTAACAAATCACACCATTTAACCAATGTTCAGAGCATTCAAACAAAAGTCAAATTTCAACCCTGATACACCATTGGTTAACATATCAGCAGCATTTGATTTAGTATCTACATACTCAACTTTACCACCTTTGATTGTAAAACATCTCTAATGAAATGTAACTTCACATTAATATGTTTAGACCTTTCATAAACACTTGATGCTTTGACAATTGTATTGCTCCAATATTGTCACACAAAATACAACATCATCAACAGGAACTCCCATCTCCAAAACAAAACCTTTCAACCAAATTGCCTCTTTTACAGCTTCAGTCAAGGCAATAAATTCAGATTCAGTAGTTGTCAAAGCTACAAAACTCTGCAACCTAGCTTTCCAACTATCAGTTCCTCCAAACACTTTAAAAGCATAACATGTTATAGATCTCCCTTTATCTAAATCCTTGGCAAAATCAGAATCCACATAGCCTTGTATAACAGAAGTAGTATTGAACTCCTTGCCATAAACTAAACCCAATTGTCTAGTTCCATTTAGATACCGAAACAACCATTTTACACTTTCCCAATGCTTCTTGCTAGGATTACTCAAATATCGGCTAACCATACTCACACCAAAACAAATATCCGGCCTAGTGCAAACCATCAAATACATAAGACTACCCACTGCATTTGCATAAGGTATTCTTAACGTCTTCTCCCTTTCATCATCAGTTTTAGGAGAATCCTGACCTGACAGCTTATGATGCATAGCAGTAGGTGTAACAACATGTTTACTTTCTTCCATAAAGAAATTCTTTAAAACCTTCCTCAAGTAAGATTGTTGAGACTACCTTATAATACCAGCAGCTCTATCTCTATAAATCTCCATACCAAGAATCTTTTTGGCTTCTCCCAATTCTTTCATATCAAACTCAGACATCAACAATTGCTTTGTATTCGCAATCCGCACCTTATCTTTGCAGGCAATCAACATGTCATCCACATATAATAACAGATAGATCAAATCATGACTATTATATGTTCGGTAATACACACAAGTGTCATATTCACTCCTTTTAAAATCTTTAGAGATCATAAAACTGTCAAACCTCATATACCACTGCCTAGGAGACTGCTTCAAACCATATAACGACTTCTTTAACAAACAAACTTTTTCTCCAGATGTATTATCCTCAAAACCAAGCGGCTGATTTATATATATCTCCTCTTCTAAAAAACCATGTAAGAATGCAGTCTTTACATCAAGCTGCTCAAGTTCCAGTTCAAACATCGCAGTCAAAGACAACATTACCCTTATTGAACTATGTTTAACTACCGGAGAGAAAACCTCATTGTAATCTAACCCAGCCCTTTGAGTTAACCCTTTAGCCACCAACTGAGCTTTATATCGAAGAGCTTCACCAGCCAAACCTTCTTTAATTTTGAAAACCAATTTACAATCAACCAAAGTCAAATTCTTAGGCTTATCTACCAGTACCCAAGTTTGAGGCTTATGTAAAATCTCCATTTCCTCTTTCATAGCCAGCAACCATTTATCTTTATCCTTTGAGTTAACAGCTTCAAAATAGCTTAAAGGCTCATAAATGCTCTCTTTTTCAGCTACATTAAACACAAATGCAGACAAATCATCCATATGCCTGATAGAAGGAATTATTGCCCTTTTAGGTCTCTCTAGCAATACTTGTTCCATTATCTACCAAACTTGAACCTTCAATTGGATCTGCATTTGTTCTTAACTCAACCAAGCCATCATCTTGAGAAGACTCCACCTCAATTTCAACTCCACCATTTGTAAGAGTTTGATCATTGTCATTTCCTTGTAAATCCTTGTACATTATTTCTCCTTTAAAAACAACATTCCTGCTCACAATAACTCTAGGACTCCCATTATCCGGCCTCCACAATCTGTAGCCCTTCACCCCTTAAGTATAACCCAACATAATACATTTATGTGCTCTAGGATCCAACTTATCTTTACTAACATGAGAATACACTAAAGAACCAAATACCCTTATATTCTCATAGTTTGTTTTAGAGCCTGACCACATTTCCATAGGAACCTTCATTCCAACTGCAGAATAAGGAGACATGTTAACCAAATACACCGTTGTTTTAAAAGCTTCTGCCCAAAAACTCTTAGGCAAACCAGCCTCAATTAATAGACATCTAACCTTTTCCAACAACGTCCTGTTTATTCTTTCAACCAAACTGTTTTGTCAAGGAGTCCCCGGAATTCTCAAGTGTACTAATTCCATTCTTTCTACAAAAGCCGTTAAACTCATTACTGCAGAACTCAAGCCCATTATCGGTTCTTAGTTTCTTCACTTTCTTCTCAGTTTGTGTTTCAACAAGCATCTTCCACTCTTTAAGTCTGTCAAACGCCTCAGACTTATGTTTCAAAATATACACCCAAACCCTTCGAGAATAATCATCTATCAAAGATAAAAATAAGTTGCACCTCCCAAAGAAACATTCCTTGTAGGACCCCATAGATCAACGTGTATGTAATCCAAGATTCCCTTTGATTTATGTACACCTCTAGAGAATTTAACTTGTTTTGCTTTTCCTATAATACAATTCTCACGCGATCCATAGTCACAATTCTTTAATTCACTAATTGCAGCTTGTTTCTTTAGCTCTACCAAACCTTGATCACTCATGTGACCCAGGCTCCTATGCCAAAGCAAAGCCAAATTGACTGACTTATCTTCGGCTATAGAGACTAATCCCATCACAAATTTACCATCTAAGGCATAAAGGTTATTCTCCCTTCGGGTACCAGTAATAATCACCAATGATCCCTTTACTACTTTGACCTTACCATATATCAAAGTAACATGATAAACCTGTCTTTCAAAGGTCCCTAAAGAAATTAGATTCCTTTTCAGATCAGGTAGATACCTCACATTCTTAAGATCAATTACTGTATCATTATCTAACTTGAAACTAACCGAGCCTGTACAAACACTTTACAAGGTCGATCATCTCTTAATTGAACAACATCATCAGATTTCTTGTCTAACTCTTTGAACAATTCTTTATTAGGAGTCATGTGATAAGAACAACTGGAGTCCATTATCCAAACATTGCTGTTACTAGACTTAGTAACTACCAAGACTTCAGCACTTTCATAACCATCATCTTGACCTTTTGAGGATCCATTTGAAGTACTAGCCTTTCCTTTATTATACTCTGCCTTGCGTTTTCTCCACTCAGGACATTCCCTTTTCAAGTGTTTATCTGAATTGCATACAAAACACCTGAATTTTCCTCTAGACTTAGACCTCAACCTTTGGCCCTTTCCTTTGCTAAACTTTTGTTCGGATATGCCCCTTACAATTAAACCATGAGAACTTTCATCTTTAAATTCAGTTCTCTTTTGTAACCTTTTGGAATTCATGGCTGCTGCTACTTCTTCCATTAACATATTATCCCTACCAAACATAAGAGTGATGACAAAGTGCTCATAATTGTGTGGTAGTGAGGACAAGAATATAATTGCTCTATCCTCCTCATCAATCTCTACTTCTATATTCTCAAGATCCAAAACAATTTTATTAAACTCATCAATATGATCTTCAAGTGACTTACCAGAAATCATCTTGAACATATAAAGTCTTTTCTTGTGATACAATATGTTAGCCAGAGATTTTGTCATGTACAAGCTTTCGAGTTTGGACCTAACTCCCGCAGCAGTCATCTCTTTCGAAACTTCTCTCAGCACACGATCACCAAGACTTAGGATTATCGCGCTATGTGCCTTCTCCATCATTTCCTTTTTCTCTTTGTTAGTCAGTGCTTCATGTAATCCTTCCTCACCTTTCAGAGCATCAACTACTCCTTGATGAACAAGTAGCAATCTCATCTTCAATTGCCAGAGACTGAAATCATTTTTCCCATCGAACTTCTCAATGTCAAACTTTGTAACATTCACCATCTTCAATCGCCCTTTTTGAAACAAATCAAAAAACCCTTTCTTCGATCGAGCTATCAAGCTCTAAGCTCTGATACCAATTGTCAACTTTGAAAGCGAAAACAAAGAAGAAATACGATCAAAAGATTGAATCAACTTGTTACTATTGATTATTCAATCCAAGATTACAAAGAACAGATCTAAAATGAAGATGAACACTCTCTAATCGTAAAAACAACTCTCTAACTAATCTATTATTAACAGACTATTAACAAAAAGAAAAACAGAATTGACACAAATGACCCCTTAACTTTTAACTACGGACATTTTCAGCCAAACAACACAACATATAGTAATAACTACTTGACTTCATTATTCGCTACATAACAAAAATCAAAAATTCGAGCCCGATTGAAAACATACTGATGCAATAAATTGTTGTTCAATTTTTTTTTATGCACATGAACAGGTGGTGGAAAAATTTAAGATGGGATGATAAGTTAAGCTTTGCTCGTGACCGATTGGTGGAGCATTTCATGTGGTCGCTTGGTTTTAGTTACCAACCTCAATTTAGCCTTGGAAGGAAAATACTAACCATGGTTAACTCTCTAATCACATGTGTCGATGATGTTTATGATGTGTATGGTACTTTGGATGAACTCGAACTATTTACTGATATCGTCGACAGGTTATATGTTTATCGACTATCATTATTACACACATATTTATATATATAGTTATAGATGCAAATATAACCCAAAAGCTTACACGTAGAGCCGAATTGTTTATTAAGAAATGGAGTGAATAGTTTTTTCAACAATTTTATGTAAAAATGCCTACCAATTCAACATCAGAATTTTCTAGAACCATGTAATTTTTCGTAAATGTTTGAATTTTTCAAAATTAATTCAGTGAGCCTGATGAAAGATATTTGAATTTTTATTACTATATGGAACTTTTTTTTAGTTTGACGTAATTTTGAAAATATGAATCATTGTTATTAAATGGTGGAATTTTCTTATTCATATTACTTACAACCACTTTAAGTTAATTGGGAAAAATATCACTTACTAATAACCTTGATTCATACATGTATCATTTGAGATGTCCATACATAAGATTGGCACACATAGTTCAACATAAACCAAACTTCAAGTGAATTTATTTGAATATTTAAGAAGTTTGATTACTGCCTAAATAGTCGTATCATGTGATGTGTCCCATAAGGGTGGGGTATCCGAATCGACCGCTAATATTGATTCCGGATATCATGATCCTGGATCCAGGTCACACATGTTTGCTAAGAAATTGAATTGTTTCTAATTTGTAGATGGGATGTCAATGCAATCAAAGAACTTCCAGACTATATGAAGACATGCTTTTTGGGATTCTACAACACCATAAATGAGATCTCATATGACATACTCACAGAAACAGGACACCTAGTCCTTCCATATCTTAAAAAAGCAGTAATTAATTCACTTCTTTTTTTTTTTACAATTGATCCAACACTAGCCTTGCATCTTTTTATATAAAAGATCATGGTTGTAGTGTCGTCTGAATAAAAAATTGTTTTGTATTAAGTTAGGGGATTTTTTAGTTGAAGGATTTCTCATGAGCAATGTGGATCGGGTCATCATGTTACTGCATTCTTCAATATGATAGAGTGTTCTATTTGATAAAGTGATCCCGAATGTCTACTGTTCGAAGAATAAAAAAACAATAGTAGACCACATTATTAATTATAATTCAAATTAAATCTGTTAATTTTATAGTGGGCAGATTATATCAAGACATACATGATAGAAGCACGATGGTACCATAGTGGATATAAACCAACACTTGAAGAGTATTTGGACAATGCTTATGTATCAATTGGGGGTCCTGTAATCCTCACGCATGTTATGTGTTTATCATCATTTACTTCAACCCAACAAATGTTGGAGTGCATGAAAGATGCTGAGAATATAATTCACTACTCGTCGCTGATCTTTCGACTTGCTAACGACTTGGGGACATCCACGGTATGCCTTTTATTAACATATATTTAATTGTTAGACCGCGAGAATTCTAAGCTGATTCACTAATCGTTGTAGAAAAATAATGTGTGGGTTAGTCTGACCAACTACAATGATTCTCTTCTATGGTTTAAAGCATTTTTTTTTTTTCGAAAATTTTTAGTTTGTAGTAATGTTTTGAAAATGATAAAGAATATTTATGAATATGCGCGAGTGTGCTTAACTACATATTCCAAAAACAAATAGAAAATAAAATAATAAACGTAAATGACTAGTTGGTATATATAGTATTTTCAGAGTTCTAAACCATGTATAAAATCATAAAACGTTGTTTTCAAACCTTAAACCATCAACCAAAATTAAACATCGTTTTATAAACAATAACATTTTAATGAATCAACCAACCAGTTTTTTTTTATTTATGTTTTGATGAATTTTAATGATTGATGAACCCCTTTTAAAATGTAGATGTTTCACATGCTAATAAGAAGTAAATAACCTAAACATCATCTTGTTATGACTTTGAAGGAGGAAATTGCAAGAGGGGATACTCCAAAATCAATCCAATGTTACATGCATGAGAGCGGTGCTACTGAAGAAGAAGCCCGGATGCACATCAAGAGTCTAATTCTCGAGACGTGGAAGAAGCTTAACAAAGAGCGAGTTAGCGGTTACTCTCGGTTTTCGAAGGAGTTTATCGAGTGTGCGACAAACATACCAAGGATGACACAATTCATGTACAATGAAGGAGATGGGCATGGTCATCCATACATTACTGAATCTCATGTGTTATCACTATTGTTCAATCCAATTCAGTGATGTGTATCTTTCATTAAAGGTGAACTTATTTCTAAAATAAGATGCTATAACAAATCCTATTTGTACTTGGCAAGATGTTGTAGTAAGTTAATATAATGGTTGTGTTGATTGTTGTGTGAAGTGTATGCAACAACTATGAATTAACTACACTTTTCGTTTAGACTGTGACACAAATAAGAATTAAGTATGCTATCCTAGATGGTTGGTGGGTGGAGTCGAAAACGAGACGTGTGTATGCGGGTGGTGCGCAGAGGCGTGTGCAATGCTTGATGAGGAGTGAGATCCAATAGTTGTGGTGGTGGAGTGAGTGTTGAATGATCTGTGAATGAAGCTGTGTCAAGTGGTTGAAATGGCATGTTTTGAGTGCGATTGTGTTTAAATGTGACATAAAAACAGATGATAAAGAAACTAAGCCTCTGGTACCATAATTTTCATCATCTGGGGCTGAAACTGTAGAGAACCAACTTCTATAATCAAAGGTAGAATGATGGAAGTGTGAACACAAGTTGACACTATAAGACCTAAAATTGCTGCTCTAACGCCACCTGGAATTAAGCATTTATTGGAAAGCAGAGATCCTAGCATTAAAAAAAATATTAGCACATTAAGATCACGTTTTTACGGTTTTTAAAGACAATCAAAAAAACCCTGTTTGCACCTCTGATTGATGCTATTTATTTTTATTTTTATTTTGATGATGATAAAAAACATCATATATACTAATAAGTTAATTATACGAACATTCAGTTTTCTTCCAACCTTTGAAAGCTTATTCAATGACCGCACAACAATAAAATTGTCGCTAGCAACCACCAATGTGTCAAAATGTTGCGCAAGAAACTAGCTACCAAAGAAGATTACAGTTGGGTTCGCATAACATGTTAGACACGACACGTTAAGACATGAAACACGAAATGGATAGACACGAACACAAACACAACACGAAAAATTATCGTCTTTGATCTTCCAAACACGAACACCACCTGTTACGGGGCATGTTAATACCTAACACTATAAATGACTTCTTAAAAAATATGTTAAGGAACATGCTAAGGAACCCTAAGGAACTACTCGTTCTGAACTAGGTTACAAAATTATAAATTTTACAGGGAAAATCAGCTATCTTCATATTTTATTATATTATTTATTTTAATTTTTTAATTATAAACATGACTTAACAGGTTAACGAGTTTTTACCTGTTTAGACACGAAAATAAACACGTCTTAATATGTTAATTTTTTTAGAAATGAAATATGTTAAGGGTAAACATGAAACATATTAAAGTCATGTCATGTTAACATGTCCGTGTCTGAAATTGTCAGCCCTGTATACAATTGACCGCACAGTCTTGAAGTGCTTAAAATTTTTTAGAAGAGACTAAAATTGACAAGCTCAAATGTATAAACGCAAGGCCATGAACGATGACATGTTCCACTCGTGGATAGCTTACAGTGGCGTATCAAGGAATTTTTTCTGGTGGGTTCACTATTTTCAGACACTTCAATTTAATAAAATCGGACAAAAAAAAATATCCGGGTCGGATAATACGAATACAACAGTATTTACGAGTTCAAAAAAAACATACCTATAATTGCTCCATTCGAGATTTCATCTTTTGAAAACGTTACATCACACCTTTGACTGAAACTTGTTGTAAGAAACCCCTTTCAATGTAAGAAATGCAAGCATCGTTTAAGTATCCATCACTCATATTGTTTCTATCACATATAGTAAATTCATGTTACACAAATTCAACCCTAAAATCATATATGTTAACAAAAAACACACGAACAGTCTTTGGTAGAATTGCATACTAATAACATAGAAAAATGTTTTCACTTGGATGCTTGGTTTTTAAAAGTGTCGCACCCCGCCGGTAGGGGCAAGACGAAAGATTGGTAAAACACTTAAATAAGTAGGACTAAGATAACTTCATAATCAACTAGTACAAAATAGTCTTAACAATTGTCTTAAAACCAAAAGTGAGCATGAACAACCCAATAGCATAATGTTTGTAATAATAAAACAGATAAAGTTTAAATATAGTTCCTAGGCAGCGGAAATAACAAAGCAAGTCTCTAAGATAGACTCCAAAGTGTTAGGCACCAAAAGCTTCCCGTCTACCTCTCCTTAGTTTAACGTCTTGAAATACATGCTTAAAAGAGTTTGGGTCAGCATAAAGCTGGTGAGCTCGAGCAGTTAAAAACATTTAATAAGTAAACAATTTGTATTCTTTGTAATAAACAAAGATAATAATAGTTTGTTCATTCGTGTACAATGTTCAAGTCGCACAGCCAATCCTGCACCACCCATATGATCTCGCAACAAGACCATATGTCGGCGTTCCGTCCCCGTGTAGTTCATTTCCCATTAATGAACTAATAAAAATAGTTAGTAATTATGCCACAACGATTTACAAATCTCAGTGGGGAGACCACTGTGTGTGAGGGTTTCTCAGACATCACTACCCATAATACTAATGGCCCCAACTAGGGTTAATGGTGTGCTCTAAAGAAGGGACAACAATATGGGAAGTAACAAGTCTCAAACATTAGTACACATAAAAAGTTTTAGTAGCATGTATTCCATCCCAAAACATAGTAAAGAAGGGAAATGTTTGCACGAAAACTCACCGAGGTTACGGTTTGCAAACAATGTTGTGAGTTGAGTGTTCCACGTGGTTGCCTTTACGAGATAGGTGTATACCTATGTTTAAACATGTTGCTAAGATTAGACTTAGTTGCTAGTATCATTGTGCTCTATGCATAGTGTCATACTTTACTCAGGCCCAGTTTAGATGTTTTGTAAGTTATAACATTTACATTACATATGTAATTTGATTTTTAACATGGTTATTATATACAAATATTAATAATTAATTAAACTAGATGGGTTAACAATTGGGCTTTAAGTTATTTTTACATGTAAAGTTACCATTGGGCCTATTGGGTCCGTCAAGATGTTTAAAGCCCAAAAACACGTTTATAAATCATAATTTGTCCAAATAAGTATATACTTGTTCAAATATTCAAAATAGACTATTTATTAATAAAATCTTTTGATTAAAAATACCTCATTTTACTTAGTGGGCTAATTGGGCCGGTAACACCCATAACGCGGTTTTATACATTTTAAATAAATAGTTTAAGCCCATAAGTTTTAGAAATTATATTTTCATTATATACATAATATATTAAGAATAATATTCTGGTCTAAATAGTTATTGGCTTGCATATAAATAAAAACCCGTTTTTACGCATTTCGCGTGTCGGTTATGTACGTAGTTTCGCTTTTAAAGAGTCTTTCGTATTCCTATCATCCCAAATATTTTTATAACATTATTTTATATATTTTTACTTGTATATATTCTGTAATATTTCAAAAATAAGTTATAGCCCAAGACTATGCAATTTAACAATTTAAAGACGTCGGTTTCGTAGCTAGTATTGCATAAAATACGTTGTTAGTCATTTTAATCACCATAACTCATCAAAATATGATATAATACATTATTTATCATAAATAAACTTATAAAATTTCCAGAATTTAAATATGCACAAAAATAAACCGTTTTAGTAGTTTTGAACACGTCGGTTCGGTAATACAACGATTTTAAGCTTAAACCATGTTAGGGATGTCTTATAAAACATATTTAAATTAGTTTTAACATCATTTAAGATCTTTTTAAGTTCTGGAATGTTTGAAGTCATGCATGTAGGGTTTGTGTCGGTTTTTGAGATTTTAACGCGTTATGTCTGTTTTTGTTGTACAAGACGTTGCATGCATTATGTTACATTTTATGTTCAGATACTTTGACTCATCTTAAGTCATATTACATGTGTTTTATGTTTTATAAGTGTTCATGAGCTAATACAAGTGTTAAATGCAAACTATGCAAGTAAAACATAACTAAACTAGTTGAATGAATACCCTTAACGATGTTGTGTTGCCTTGACCGGTGTCCAACAAATCTTACGTGTGAGGCTGCTGTATCCAGAGGGTTTTAGGGCTGTAAATGTGGTTAACAAAAGTGTATTGGCTTTAGATGAAGTGAAGGTGCACAGGTGAAGGAATTAGTGCTCAAAAACTAAGTTTAGGCACATGCAACCTTCATGCATGTGTGTTTTTCGACCAAGCATTTATACAAACGACTTTTGTTAGCTAAAACATTTATTTTTACTGCCCAAATAAGTTATTGGTCGTGGTCAACAAGAAGTAGTGGTAAAAATACATAGTTGTTGTTTTTAGAACTCGAAAACTCGTCTTTTTGTACATGCAACCTTGTTGCATGTAAGAGTTTTGACCATGGCTTCAAAACCACGAAATTTTGGATGTTAATTGGTCTTTGTTTTTCTGTTTAAAAATAGGTCTTGGTCATAGATTTGAAAGAGTATATGATAGTGTGCTAAAACATTAATAAAAGTGAGTTTTTGATTTTAAAATGTATGATTTGTACCTAGTTCTTGAAGGATAATGAAGAGAGATGGATTATTAGATGGTAGGACCTGAAATGATAGCAACGGATCTTTTATTTGGAGTTGCTTCAAGTATTTGAGTTCAAAAGTTCAAGAATCAAGGAAGAAGGAAGATGCAAGCGTTTGCATGTAATGTTGCTGCACTTGTTCTATGTTTTCAAGGACTTTAAGCTTAGTTCAGGGTCTCAAAAGCTCCTGGGATTTTTACCAAACAAAGTAAATTGAAGTCCAAGAATATCAAAAAAAGAATTAGGTGATTTGGAGTTCATTTGGTACCTTAACCGTGATGAAGAAGTGAAGATAGCAAAGCTGGTCGGTTTCTGCGCACTTGCGTTTAGAAGGTTGTTTGGAGGTTTAATTTTTGATGAAAATGAGTGAGACCACTTGGAATTTTTCTGGAGGAAGTTGAAGTTGATTATGGAAAAATAATGGAGTGATTTCGTGAAATATGGAACGCGTTATAGCTGTTGGAAGTTGACAGCTGAATGCTGTCAAAAAGCAGAAAAGTAAAAGGGGCATAGGGAAGAGAAAGAGAAAGAGGAAGTGTGTGGATTGGGCATGGGGGTGGTGTGTTTGAATTTGGATATTTGTTTGTTAGTGTGCATGGCATCTTTTGCATGCATGTGTGTGTTATATGTATGAATACATGTATGTGTATACGTATGAATGCAAGTATGTATGTATAGATTTTGTACTCATGCATGCATGTGTGTAACATTCATATATATATTTATGTTTTATAATTGTTTGATTGTTTTGTATACATATGTACATGTATTTGTTTACATGCGTATGAATAAATGCATCTATGTGTGTATTTTGTGTGTGTATATATACATATATATAAACATTGCTTGTCTATACATATATATACGCGTCCATATACATATATATAATATATTGTATTTTTCTTATAATTAATTATGTGTGTTAAATAAATTAGTTGTTTTACATAAATGATTTCATGTATATACTTTTATGTGTATGATTGTAGTAATTTATATATATACGTTCTTGTATAACATAATTATGTGGGCATTGAATTTACTAATTGTCTTAATTAAATTGTTAAGGTGTTTGGGCCGAGTAAAGTGACTTTCAATTAACCGTCTAATGTTGATTCGAATCCCTTTCGTGTTTGGTTCTAAGTTCGTTATTCGAAATAACATATTCCTTTAATTGATCCATAGGATATCGAATACATTTCTAACTTAGCAATTAACTTACGAAATATTCTAGACAATTCAATAAATAGTAAAAGTTCAAATTGGACCTGAATTTTCGAGGTTGTTACAAAAAGCTAGAAGCCCACTGAGGCGACAAGGTCTAAAACCGAAGCGCAAAAGCGGTGGGCTTTTCGTATGCGAGGCGTAAGTTGTTTATATTATTTTTTTTATACTCCATAGGTTTTTAGCATCCCTTGCCTAGTATATAATAATAAATAAGGGTTATATAAGATTTAATGTATAAACTACCTACATATACAACCTTTTAGCTACACATGTAACACTTTGAAGCACAAAAACACCTCATGTACAAGAAACGTGCGCCTTACTGAGATTTTTTCCCCAAAAAAACCGCGCTTTTTGTGCGCTTTTGGTACATCATGCCCCTTGAGTGACATAAGGCGAGGGGCTTTGCGCCTAGGCGCGCTTTTTAAAATCAAGCTTGAACTATTATGTAGTTTTAATGCGTGTATTTAAGATTTTGGTACTATTAACAATTTTCATAAAACTCATTATACCAATTTCACATTATAATGTTCACTTTTCCTATTCATAGTTATGGATCAAAAACAGTTGCCATAACCAAGAACCAAAACTAATCCAATAGTAGCACAAATGTATTCAAATAATCCAAACAAAATCAATTGAATTTCATCCTTTGACTAGGGTGATAAGATGATGATTCAAGGTTTGTTGAGGCTCTTTTGAAAAATCTATCAATACTCATAATACCTAATCAAATCATTCAATTTCAAAATCAAGATTCAAACTCAAAATCAATACTCACAAAATAGCTAGGCAAAACAATACTCTAAATTTCGCAAAATAGCTAGGCAAATCAATGAAAGTGTAAGTTATAATTTACTCACCAAATCAATGAAAAGGAGCAGCCTGCTAATTGAAGTTCGAACTGAGGCCGACAGGGGTTGGTCGCAGCTCGCAGAGTCGCAGGGCAGGGGCAGACGGGCAGGTGCTGAGGGCTGAGGGCTGAGCAGTGAGAGGAGGCGTCCGGCATGCGTTATGCGTCGACAGCCAGTCGGTCGGGAATCAGGAGAGGCCAGTGGGGGCGCGGGGATGAGTGTTATTAAATAAACCCTAATGGCTTTATTTGGTTATTTTAGGTTTTCAAGGATTAGAAAAAGAAAAATCTTATCTTATCTTATTGTTATAATAAACAAAAATAATTTTTGAAACTTGTCATATTTTTAAACCAATATTGCCACATGTCTTTAGTTTATCATCTAACTCAACTCTCTTTCATATTAAATAATTTTATTAACTCTCTTATTAAATAACTAAAATATTAATTATAATATTTACTTTTTAATGTTAAAATTGGTTTTAAATAAATTAAAAATCAATTTAAGAAAAGCACATTAAAAAGTGTCTAAAATATTATTTTTTTCTATAAATCAAAGATTTTTAAAGACAACAAATATATGTTACATCGGTATTTAGAATATTTTTTTCTACAAAACAAGTTTTCTAAAAAAACAATTAAAAAATGAAATAAAATTTAAAAAAAGATATTTTAAACAACATGATTTTTATAAACAAATAACATTTTAACATGAAATGCTTAAAAAATAATTACTTTAAAAACTAAAAGTTATAAAAATTGTTAGCGAAAATTGCAGTTTTGGACATTTTGTTTAATGATATTTATAAATTAGGTCACTTAGCTTTAATAATTAAAAAATGTGTACCTTACTTTTTGATTTTGAAACTGATAGCTTTTAACATTAATTAGTTTAAAATTTACAGCTCTAACAATTTAAGGAAGTCGAATATCAATTCTTTAATTATTAAAGTTTTTAATTGAATTTTTCATCATTTAATATACTTAATAATACTTAATTTATTCATTTCATTTTAAAATATTGTTTATAATTAATTTTTATTAATAGTTATTTTATATTAAACCCCGTGTAATACACGGGGTAATAATCTAGTAAAAAATAAAAGAAGTCTTGAACCCATGACTTATTGAATGAAATCACTAGCCTTTAATTAAAACGAGTAAAAGAGACCCGCGTGTTGCGGCAGGTGGTACGATTAAAAGTCGCATGTTACAGCATTACAATACGATTAAACTAAACATTAGAAGTCATAGTGGATTAATTATAAATATTAAAACATATATATAAAATAGTATTATGCCCTATATGTTACGGTAAAAGAATTATAAGAATGTCAATATTTAAAAAGTATAAAAATAAAATTTACGTATAATTTTACCCAACGTGCGTTGCGGTTGAATAAAAACATATTATATTTTACCTAACTCGTTTCCAAACACAATTTACGTCGAATCCTACGGCAACTAAAAATGAATATAAAATAAGGACGAAAACATATTTTATTTGACTCAAATCATTTCGGGGAAAAATTTACATCAAAATGTCAATCAAACATGAATTTATACCGACATATACATAAAACTAAGCATGTAAAAAATTAAGAATTTAACTTATTTTTTTTTAAATTAAAGAACTAAAGAGGTAAATTCGAAACTTTGAGACTCATGTGGTGCAAAATGATATTTTACAAAGGTTCATTAATGAAAGCTTCAACCTCTAAATTAAAGGTATAACAATTAAGAAACAAAAATGTAAATCTGAAACTTTAAAAACTCCAACGAATAAAAATGATATTTTATATATTTTTTAAAAACTTAATAAACTAAAAGTGTAAACTTGAACGGCGGAGGATTCACTTCAAAATATAATTATATTTAATAATAAACTATTATTATAAAACTACTAAATGCAAATTTATACCGACACAAACATAAAAAAATAAACACATAAGAGACTATTTTTTTAAGTTAAGGAACAAAGTAGGTAAATTCAAAACTTTAGAAACTCATGAGGATCAAAGTAATATTTTACAAATATTTTAAAATGTTGATGGGTGAAAAGTGTCAACCTCGAACCACATGGGACAATTAAACATTAAAAAGTGAAAACTCGAGCGGATAAAATGACATTTTATAACTTTCTTTGTAAAATTTAATAGACTTAAAGTGTACACTTGAAAGGTTGATAGAAAATAAAATGTATAAATAAAAGGTCACTACAAAAATTTATTATATATTATTTAATAATATTAATTATAAATATTATAAAAACAATTGCAAGGGGTTTAGAACCCTTGTCATTTTCATCCCTAATAAAGAAGTCTACCGCTTAGCCAAGGAAGATTACTTGTTCTTTTTTGTTTTATTTCCTATCTATAGAAAAGCTATAATGTAAAAGAAAAGGTTGTGATATGTCACACCCCCACCCCTCGTCACCTCGTGTCTGGTCTGACGTCACTGAACCGGTTGCGGAAGCATAGTGGTGATGTCTCCGAGGTGAGGTGTGACTTACTTGAACCGATATCATAGCACACAGATTAACTTAAAGTAATTACATTACCAAGGGTTTCGTCATCTCAACCAGAGTTATAGTTTACAACTAAATTTATTGCACAACTATCTTATTTAATTACAAATGTATGAAGTGCATCCTCACCGAGTGTCACGGTCTCCTGCAAAAAGGATTTAATTTGAAAACGTCAGCACAAAGCTGGTGAGTCCGACAGTTCAATTTAAAACAATATGATATGATAAGTACGTTCTCAAAAGTTCAGTTCTGGATAACCATGGGACCTGTATCTAGTTCCTTTCGGACGTCTAGTCTGTCTCAAGATATTACCCGTCGGTACATATCTTAATGCCTCATTATCTTAATGTCTATCATACCATTAAGAAATTCAGGAAACAGATAACAAACATTCACACAAGGGGAGATGCAATCCTCCCAGCGAATGGGGTGTCAACCAATAGTACTATCAATGTTTTCTGCTCGGCCACACATGGGTTCACTAGATACAGTTCAAAAATGAGGACTTTCAGTATCATGATAGAGTTCAGTCTACAGGCCAAAATCCCATGAAATCCCACAAAAGTTACAGCAATCACATGAAATCACACAGATATCAGTGATACATATCATATGTTCATTAAAAGTTCAACAATGTTCCCCGATGTTTATAAAAGATTAAAATAAAAGGGGTTGTACGAAACTCACCTGATGATATAAAGGTAGCAGAGTATCACCAAACTGATAGTACAGAGATGATTCTGCATTTAATTATATTTAATGAATTATTCATGTTCTAGTTTACTGATTAGATCTTCCTGAACGTTCAATGTCAAAGACATTGTTTTGAAAGTCATCAAACTAATATTAAGTATTTAATTAGTTAATTTAATATCGTATCATACAATGTATGATAATGTAGGAACCTATACTGATTAAGATTCCTAATGTGAAGTTGATGACATGTTTGATTAATCATAATAATCTAGGATTAACCAAATAGTTAATGTTGTTGATTATAATGCTAAAACAGTTTCTAGATGATTTAATGGCTTAGAAATGATTAATTCTTGTTATTGATTACCCAAATATCATGAAATATCACAATGTAGCATCAGAATAGGTGAAATAACCAGGTTTAACATACTAATCTGACTGTTATCATAAACATCAGATAATCGTTCCAATGAGTATGTTAATGATTGTGATTAGTTTGAATCACTTAGATTTAACCTTTGCATTTCAAAGATTAATCAAACTAATCACCTACATTGTCATAATCAAATGGTTTAAACCATTATAATCATGGGTATGATTTCATGAAAATCGGGCATTACAACGGATCAAAACAAGAATTTAACCGTTAGAACTTCGTGTTCTTCGTTTATAATCAATCCTAGCCATCATCTAGGCAATAATCAACAATCCTAACTATCTCATTACGTTCAAAATCAAGATCTAATCAGTCAAAATCAAACTAGAAGGTTAAAACGAACCGTTACCTGTTCTGACGAATTTCCGCGGTTAAAACAACGATCAGGACTTGTATATATGATCCGTGGGATGATCCGGATGTTTGAGGGGCTTTAAAATGAAGATTGAAGGTGAAAGGATGAAGAAATGGCGTCTGGAGGTCGAGAAATTGCGTTTGTTTCAAGTTTCTACGCAATCTGATCGTTTAAATGAGTTTTAGCCGACATAGTGCCTGGGGCGCATCGCCCCAACTGGAGGGCTGGGGCGGGGCGTACCGCCCCACGTCATCCTGCGTCACCATTTTGGTTTTCAACTTCTTTTCGCGATTCCGGGAGCATACGAACTCCGTTTTGCGCACGGTTTTCGCCCACGTTCATCATTTTTCTCGTACTATCAATCCCCAATAACAAAAGTTACTAAATCCTCGTGGATTTCAAGCACGACCAAATGTGCTCACGTCATTAATGCCGAATTCTTCGTACGCAACTGTCACAGTCTCCTCCTGTTAGAGGAATTTCGTCCCGAAATTTAGTAAAGACTTACATTAAGACAATCATTTATGAGAATAGATGTGGGTACTTTGCTTTCATTTGATCTTCACGTTCCCACGTATATTCGGGTCCACGTTGCGAGTTCCACCGCACTTTAACAATTGGTATGCGGCTACGTCTTAGCACTTTCATTTCCCGATCCATTACCTCTACTGGCTCTTCACTGAACTGAAGTTTTTCATCAATATGAATCTCTTCGAGAGGTACGATCAATGATTCATCAGTTAAACATTTCTTCAGATTAGATACATGAAAGACATCGTGCATGTTTCTGAGTTCAAGATGTAATTCAAGTCTGTAGGCTACTGGTCCAATTCGTTCAAGAATTTTAAATGGCCCTACAAATCTTGGCGAAAGTTTACCTCGCTTTCCGAATCTGAAAATGCCTTTCCAAGGTGACACTTTCAACATTACCCGATCACCTACTTGAAATTCGAGTGGTCTACGGCGATTATCAGCATAACTCTTTTGACGATCGCGAGCAGCTTTGATTCGTTCCTGAATAAGAGCGATCTTATCAGTTGTTTCCTGAATGAATTCTGGGCCAATGATTTGGTTCTCACCTACTTCTGACCAACAGATAGGTGATCTACATTTGCGTCCATACAGTGCTTCGAATGGAGCGCATTGAATACTGGTATGGTAGCTGTTATTGTATGAGAATTCAACAAGTGGAAGATGAATATCCCAGCTACCTCCAAAATCAATTACACAGCTTCTGAGCATGTCTTCAAGAGTTTGATTTGTTCGTTCAGTCTGCCCGTCAGTTTGTGGATGATAAGCTGTGCTCATATTGATTTGCGTGCCCAGAGCATTCTGAAGAGTTTGCCAAAATCGTGACATAAATCGACTATCTCTGTCAGAAATGATAGAGATCGGCACTCCATGTCGAGATACAATCTCATTAACATAGAGTTTAGCGAGTCGATCCATAGAATAATCTTCTCGGATGGGTAAGAAATGTGCAGATTTAGTAAGGCGATCAACGATAACCCATATCGAGTCATGATTACGTGATGTTTTGGGTAATTTAGTAATGAAATCCATAGAGATCTGATCCCATTTCCACATGGGAATCTCAGGTTGTTGTAATAACCCAGAAGGTCGTTGATGTTCAGCCTTAACTTTGAGACATGTTAAACATCGATCCACGTATTCAGCTATATGTTTCTTCATTCCAGGCCACCAGTAAAAATCTTTAAGATCTTTATACATTTTATCAGCACCTGGATGAATAGAATACCTGGATTTGTGTGCCTCATCCAAGATAATTGTTCGAGAGTTACCGAATAAAGGAACCCACATTCGGTCTTTGAAATACAACAGTCCATCGTCTTTGGTACCGAGTTTCTTATCTAATCCTCTCAGTCCCTCAGCAGAATAGTTCGTTGCTTGTAAAGCTTGTTGCTGAGCTTCTTTAATTTGAGGAATTAGACTAGTTTGAATAGTCATACCTAACGCTTTTATACGTAACGGTTTGACTCTTTCCTTGCGACTTAAGGCATCGGCTACAACATTCTCTTTACCTGGGTGATAACGAATTTCACAGTCATAGTCGTTCAAAAGTTCAACCCATCGCCTCTGTCGCATGTTCAACATTTTCTGATCTAAAATATGTTGGAGGCTTTTGTGATCAGTGTATATAATACACTTAGTTCCGTATAGATAATGTCTCCAAATCTTGAGTGCAAATACCACTGCACCAAGTTCTAGATCATGTGTGGTATAATTCTTCTCATTTACTTTCAGTTGTCGAGAAGCGTAAGCAATTACCTTATCCTTTTGCATTAGAACACATCCAAGACCTTGATGTGAAGCATCACAATACACTGTGAAATTATCAGTACCTTCCGGTAGTGCCAAGATAGGTGCATTACAGAGTATATGTTTCAACAGTTGAAACGCCTCCTCCTGTTGAGAACTCCATATAAACGGTTGATTTTTCTGTGTCAATGTGGTCAGTGGCAAGGCTATCTTTGAAAAGTTCTTGATAAACCGGCGATAATAACCTGCCAACCCCAAAAATTGACGTATTTCAGTCGGAGTTCGTGGTGTCTCCCATTGTTTCACCGCCTGAATCTTACTGGGATCCACTTGAATACCGTTCTGATTTACTACATGACCAAGAAATTGAACTTCTCGTAACCAGAACTCACACTTGGAGAACTTAGCATATAATTTTTCACGTGTCAAAAGTTCTAGGATTAATTTCAAGTGTTGAGCATGTTCTTGTTGATTTCGAGAATAAATAAGAATATCATGAATAAACACAATCACAAATTTATCCAGATAAGGTCTACATACTCGATTCATCAGATCCATGAAAACTGCTGGTGCATTTGTTAAACCAAACGGCATTACTAGAAATTCGTAATGTCCGTATCGAGTTCTAAAAGCAGTTTTAGGAATGTCATCATCATGAACACGTAACTGATGATATCCAGATCTTAAATCAATTTTTGAAAAATAAGTAGCACCTTGTAGTTGATCAAATAGATCATCGATACGAGGTAGTGGATAACGGTTCTTGATTGTCAGTTTATTGAGTTCCCTGTAGTCAATACACATTCTGAATGAACCATCCTTCTTTTTCACAAAAAGAATAGGTGCTCCCCAGGATGAGAAACTAGGTCTGATAAAACCTTTGTCTAACAGTTCTTGCAATTGACCTGAAAGTTCTTGCATTTCGGATGGTGCAAGCCGATAAGGGGCTTTAGCAACAGGTGCTGCACCTGGAATCAAATCAATCCGAAATTCAACTTGTCTTACTGGGGGTAATCCTGATATATCCTCAGGAAATACTTCAGGAAAATCTTTGACTATTGGGATGTCTGTGATTTGTTTGGGTGAAGAATTGTGCTCAGTCACATGTGCCAGGAAAGCATAACAGCCTTTCCTTAAGAATTTCTGAGCTCGCATACAAGATATGATACCAAGTCTTCTACCAGCTCGTTCTCCTTGAACTACCAGTGTATTACCGTTAGGTAATGGAATACGGATCACCTTGTTTTGACACACAACTTCCGCTTGGTTATTAGAAAGCCAATCCATACCAACAACGACATCAAAGCTCCCAAGCTCAATAGGAAGTAAATCAATATCGAAAAGATGATCATTCAAATTCAAGGAACATCCTTGAATAACATTGTTAGTTTTGATCAACTTGCCGTTAGCAAGTTCAATAACATAAGGGGTTTCTAGATCTACCGTAGGCAACGAAATTAATGATGCAAATTCAGGAGATATAAAGCTCTTATCTGCTCCTGTGTCAAACAAAACTGATGCGTATAGATTATTAAGAAGAAACGTACCAGTAACAATATTTGCATCATGTCTCGCCTCGGTCGCACCAATCTGAAAAGCTCTCCCCCTAGCTTCAGTTCCCGGATTGGTGTTATTGTGTGGACAGTTTCGTATGAGATGATCAGGGCTTCCACATTTGTAACATGACCGGTTGGTTTGAGTGGTTTGTCGAGGTGCTTGGTTTGGTGTCTGAGCAGGAAAGTTGCAATATTTAGCATAATGTCCAACTCGGTTACAGTTCAGACAAACAGGACATGGTCCCGTGTGATGGAGTGGACACTTATTGCATTTGGGCGCCTGCCCAGTATAAGTTTTCCTCTCAGGAACATTTGCACCATAGTTCTTCACTGTTGGTTTGCTCTGACTGATTTCAGCCGGAGCTTTCGCCTTGGTTTTGCCAAACCACTTTCGTTTGGTACCTTTTGACACATTCGAGGTACCGACATCACTACGACTGTAAGCCGTCTGAGGTTTCAAAGACAAGGTACCACTCCTTACCGCCTCATTGGTAAGCTTAGTGGTCAAAAGAATCGTATGTTTCAGGGTTGTAGGTTCAGCAGCAGTCACCATTCCCCGAATCTGGGGAATCAAACCCTTAATGTACTTCTCGATCAAAGCAGCTTCCGTAGGAAACATATCGGGAAGTAAACAAGTAAGTTCATGAAAACGATCAGTGTAAGCAAGACAATCAGCACCGATCATCGAGTGATTCCAGAATTCCTCCTGGAGTTTTTGAATTTCAGTAATTGGGCAATACTCTGATCTAATCAGAGTTTTAAAATCATTCCAGCCCATTGAATCGACTGTAGCTGAACCCAAAGTCTTGGCCTGGGTATTCCACCAGGTCAAAGCAGAGTCTTTCAACGAACAGGCAGCATAAGACACCTTATGCTCCTCCAAACACTGACTAATTTTGAGTTTGGTTTCCATCTCCTCGATCCACCTTATAAGACCAGCCGCCCCTTCTTTGCCAGTAAAAGTAGGAGGGTTACAGGAAGCAAAATACTTATAAGTACATCCCTGTCGAGGTGGATCAGGAATAATGGTAGCTGTACCAGTGGTGGTATGTGTTTCAACGTGACCACCTGTAGCATTATGTTCAGCATGATCGTGTTCCCCACCAGAACCTGCGGTGATATGTGGTTGGTGTTGTGTCAAAACACCACAAGCAGATAGTTGTTCACGCACAATACGAGCTATCATAGCTTCATTTGTTTCAGATCCGCTTGTACCAGCAGGTGGAACAATGCCCGCTCCAGGGTTCACTGGTGGAGTAGTATTCGTTTCCAAGTTCCCAGGTGGGATCACGTTCGCTTCCGGATTAACATGCGGATCCGGATTTGAGTCTACATTCAGAGGTGGAATTTGATTCGGTTCAGGGTTGGTAATATTCTTATCAGCTTTCTTAGCTGGTCGACCTCTTTTAGGAGCCATTAATCTGCTCACAAGCAGACAAATTCAGGTCAGTTTAAGAATATTAAAGATATAACCCATCACATGATTTCAATCATATTCAGTTACACTGAAAATTTATATTGAAATGTGATTACAACTAATATAGTATAACTACATGAATTCAGTCCAGACATGTTCGTATTACACACAGATCACACACTTGTTCGTAGTTATACTTAGTCCTGTTATTAAAAAAAAAACATGTTAGAGTCTTACCCAGCTCTTTGCATTGCAACACATGTTTTTAGAAATATGTTCATACAGGACTAGGACATGTTCTCACACAAGTTCTCTAATATGTTCTCAGTTCATACATTAAGTTCTCATACAGACCATAGATATGTTCTCATACAGTATGGATCTCGTACTGTACTTTAGTTACAGACACATTCACAATTAGATACGTTCACAATTCAAACATGTTCTCGTACAGTATGGCTCTCGTACTGTACTTTAGTAAGAAACATATTTGCATACAGTATTGCTCCCGTACTGTATTTCAGCAAAATATATTTTTCAGTTCAATATATTCGCATACAGTATTGCTCCCGTACTGTATTTCAGCGAAATATATATTTTTAGTTTGACATGTTCTCATATTAATTCATTCACACACAATTATGTTCTCATACAGAAATGTTCACACAGAAAAATTTAATTATAGTTCACACACAAATTTCATTATACAAACAGATATACAAAAGCACTCATATTATTACAATACCATAGTTTCATACATACAGAGTTTTAATACAACCAAAAGTCCTAATACTCTCAACCAACAACATCATATACTACGTCTCACAAACTCGGGATCCGTCCATACCCAAAATATCCCGCTCTCACAACTACTGATCACTCTATATCACATCATATATACAACAAAATCACAACTGCTCGGTCCCCTGATCAACCCTCACCGCAGAAAATACCATAACCCGTCCAACACCATGGCTATAATGACCAACCCTATAGCCACACATAATAACCTAGCCTCTAAGCTCATGCCCTCAAGCACTCCTATCATCACTCCTCTCATCACTATCACTTGCTGCCAGAACGCAGCTATCATCCCCTGAATCGTGGTTCTCCTCATCCTCTCCTCGATCATGGCCCGCCAAGCTTGCGTGCCAGCATCCAGTGCATTCATCTGCTCCATCAACAACAGATGAGATGTGAGTATCTCGAACACAGTGGTACGTGTGTCCTCCACAGTAGTACGAGACTCCTGTAACTCTAGTCGAGTCCCCTGAAGATCTAAAGTCACCTGGCGAAGCTGCGCCCTAAACTCCGCCTGCTGTGAGGACTCTCCTACCTCATGGATGGTGTCAGGCTCATCTCTAGGCGCCATCTGACGTCTAGGAGGAAGACCTGTCGTTTTGCGAGCTTGGCCTCGCATCCGCCTCAACCCGTCCCAGACAGGAACCCTAGGAGGAGAAGCACTCTGCCTCCTGTCAGCAGGAACATCCTCTGCAGGTAACTGAGAATGTCTAGAGGAAACGGGTGATACTGGTAGTGGTGGTGTAGCAGGCAAAGGTGCTGGTGGCAGTACTGGTGATGGTGGTAATACTGGTGATGGTGGTAATACTGGTGATGGTGGTAATACTGGTGATGGTGGTGGTGGTGGTGTATCAGTCTGCGATGCAGCCGCAGATACTTCCGACGGATCGGAGTCAGAACCCGAACTCGAGCTCGGTGTATCGTCTAATCTCAAATAGGGAAATCGCTGATAGATATACTGCTCTGCCATTGCTGTATAATCAAAATCTTTAATCAGTATCATGAAGTAAATATTAAATAACAATATTTAACATAAACATGAACATGATATGATATTATGCTTCTTCCTATCTTAGAACAACTATTCGTCTTTATAGTTATTAATGTTTAGCTTGGATTAAATTAAACTAGAATGCACACGTGTTGCAAATTTCAGTTATGCTGGCCACTCATAACTATAATTTGTACCACCTGATTATTCTGGCTTCATTCAAAACAAGTTTTGTTCAATTGTTATGTTCGGTGCTCTCTGTGTTACTATTCGAGCCTATGGTTATAGTCTAGGTTTCTAAGTCAACCTAATTCTCTATAACCTGTGGCTCTGATACCACCCTGTCACACCCCCACCCCTCGTCACCTCGTTTCTGGTCTGACGTCACTGAACCGGTTGCGGAAGCATAGTGGTGATGTCTCCGAGGTGAGGTGTGACTTACTTGAACCGATATCACAGCACACAGATTAACTTAAAGTAATTACATTACCAAGGGTTTCGTCATCTCAACCAGAGTTATAGTTTACAACTAAATTTATTGCACAACTATCTTATTTAATTACAAATGTATGAAGTGCATCCTCACCGAGTGTCACGGTCTCCTGCAAAAAGGATTTAATTTGAAAACGTCAGCACAAAGCTGGTGAGTCCGACAGTTCAATTTAAAACAATATGATATGATAAGTACGTTCTCAAAAGTTCAGTTCTGGATAACCATGGGACCTGTATCTAGTTCCTTTCGGACGTCTAGTCTGTCTCAAGATATTACCCGTCGGTACATATCTTAATGCCTCATTATCTTAATGTCTATCATACCATTAAGAAATTCAGGAAACAGATAACAAACATTCACACAAGGGGAGATGCAATCCTCCCAGCGAATGGGGTGTCAACCAATAGTACTATCAATGTTTTCTGCTCGGCCACACATGGGTTCACTAGATACAGTTCAAAAATGAGGACTTTCAGTATCATGATAGAGTTCAGTCTACAGGCCAAAATCCCATGAAATCCCACAAAAGTTACAGCAATCACATGAAATCACACAGATATCAGTGATACATATCATATGTTCATTAAAAGTTCAACAATGTTCCCCGATGTTTATAAAAGATTAAAATAAAAGGGGTTGTACGAAACTCACCTGATGATATAAAGGTAGCAGAGTATCACCAAACTGATAGTACAGAGATGATTCTGCATTTAATTATATTTAATGAATTATTCATGTTCTAGTTTACTGATTAGATCTTCCTGAACGTTCAATGTCAAAGACATTGCTTTGAAAGTCATCAAACTAATATTAAGTATTTAATTAGTTAATTTAATATCGTATCATACAATGTATGATAATGTAGGAACCTATACTGATTAAGATTCCTAATGTGAAGTTGATGACATGTTTGATTAATCATAATAATCTAGGATTAACCAAATAGTTAATGTTGTTGATTATAATGCTAAAACAGTTTCTAGATGATTTAATGGCTTAGAAATGATTAATTCTTGTTATTGATTACCCAAATATCATGAAATATCACAATGTAGCATCAGAATAGGTGAAATAACCAGGTTTAACATACTAATCTGACTGTTATCATAAACATCAGATAATCGTTCCAATGAGTATGTTAATGATTGTGATTAGTTTGAATCACTTAGATTTAACCTTTGCATTTCAAAGATTAATCAAACTAATCACCTACATTGTCATAATCAAATGGTTTAAACCATTATAATCATGGGTATGATTTCATGAAAATCGGGCATTACAACGGATCAAAACAAGAATTTAACCGTTAGAACTTCGTGTTCTTCGTTTATAATCAATCCTAGCCATCATCTAGGCAATAATCAACAATCCTAACTATCTCATTACATTCAAAATCAAGATCTAATCAGTCAAAATCAAACTAGAAGGTTAAAACGAACCGTTACCTGTTCTGACGAATTTCCGCGGTTAAAACAACGATCAGGACTTGTATATATGATCCGTGGGATGATCCGGATGTTTGAGGGGCTTTAAAATGAAGATTGAAGGTGAAAGGATGAAGAAATGGCGTCTGGAGGTCGAGAAATTGCGTTTGTTTCAAGTTTCTACGCAATCTGATCGTTTAAATGAGTTTTAGCCGACATAGTGCCTGGGGCGCATCGCCCCAACTGGAGGGCTGGGGCGGGGCGTACCGCCCCACGTCATCCTGCGTCACCATTTTGGTTTTCAACTTCTTTTCGCGATTCCGGGAGCATACGAACTCCGTTTTGCGCACGGTTTTCGCCCACGTTCATCATTTTTCACGTACTATCAATCCCCAATAACAAAAGTTACTAAATCCTCGTGGATTTCAAGCACGACCAAATGTGCTCACGTCATTAATGCCGAATTCTTCGTACGCAACTGTCACATGATAAGTTGTACATGATGCTTCTATATCTGCACGAAATGAACAGTAACATTTATGAGATGCGCCGACTTTGCCTTTTAACATATATATAATTATATTAAATATTTACTTTTAAAATATTAATAGATTTATCCTACTTTTTAAGTCCTTTGAAAAAAAAAATTCCTATTAACGTTTTTGAACACGGTGGGTTTCGGAGAGGGTTCACCGGCAAACAATAGATTCACCCCTGTTTGTAGCTATACAATAGGTACATATCCAAGGTAAATTTATTATGGTTGACTTTAATTATTCGTTGTTTGTATATTTGGTTTATTAAGTTAAAATCTCGTGTGGTTACACGGATTAAAAAAAATAATGTTATATGCACATATCTAGTAACGAAAAGTTTTGACAAAAAACATGTTAATTGCATACTTTAAATAAAACTTACGTTTTAAAAAGATGAATAAAATATAATATAATTTGTTAGTACATAAAATCATCAAAATATGTTAGAAAAAATTGTTGTGATAATTATGAATTATGTTTTAATTTTTAATTGTTTTTCAACTATGCGTCAAAATATATCAAATATGCATTAAGATTTTTATCTTTTAATACACTTAAATTAACTTGAATTAAATTTTATAATAATACAAATAAAAAATTAAGAACTAAAATTGGAGTTTCTAAATTACTTGTTTTTTATTTCAATATAATGTAAAAGTACCAATCAAATCATCCAATCATATTAAATGTTAAAAAAAAATTTAAAATCACACATTAGAAAAACATTAGTATAATTATTGTTTTAAAATAGTTTAAGAAATATAATTTAAATTTTTGATATTTAAAGAATTAAATAAAGATGTTAAATGAAAAAATGAGTTCATTTAAAAAGCTTCGTAATTAATTTCATGTATTTAATAATATATTGATTATTATACATATTATAATCTATTATCATTAATTCATAATTAAATAATAAATATAATTAACTAAACAAAGAGAGGAGCGGGAAAATGAAAAACTTATGGCAAGTGTCCCTAATAATTTTTATTTATTAATATTAATAAACTAATTTATGATTTGAAAACTAAAATATGATTAAACTTATTATAAGTAACAACTTTAGGTAGTAGTAATTCACATGTTGACTAAATAATCTTCATACTTGCACCTCATTTTAGGAGTTGTATAATTCAAGGCAATTAAAAGTTAGATTTGGTTACATGGAAGAAATTATATATGTATAAACTTTTTGAGAAATACGCTAGGCTTTAATTCTTCAAGCTTATGTCAGTAATCGTGTTCAAGTCAATCTAAAGCATGTATTCATGATATACTTCCTACAGTGAAACAAAGATTTTAATTTTAATCAATTTAGAGAACATATTCATCATCATTATTATACCATATAATTAAAAACAACTCAAAAGGAATAGTATACTTTGGATATTTTATTGTATACATAATTAAACGAAAATAAATAGTAATTATACTATATAATTAAAAAGCAACTCAAAAGGAATAGTATACTTTTGATATTTTATTATATGTATAATTAAAGATTTTTGATATTTTATTGTATACATAATTAAATGAAAATAAATAGTAATATATATATATGTTATATCAAATAGTAAAAATAAATAATATATATATATATATTATTGAATAGTAAATATTATATATATAGTGAAAAAAACATGGTTCGTAAAATTGAATAATAAATCTCTTAAAACACCAGAATTTTTTTTTAATTTTGAAAAGTAGTAAACGGGATTGAGGGCGCTAAATTTGAAAGATTTGCTTAAAGATTTGTTTTTTTATTAAATTTAAGAAATTTGCTTACATATTTGGGTTTTTGTTTTAATTCAACCGATTACCTGCTGGTGAAAAAGATTTTATAATGTAACGACCCAAATCATGAAATAATGAAATAAACGATTTATGATGCAGAACTATAATATTTAGAAATATAATAGTAATAAAGATTAGTTATGACAATAACCAAGCAAACTAACAAAGATATTATAGTTAGTGTAGTCAAAATGTCATAGAAACATGAAGGACCAAATTTGCCAATTGATGAAACTTAAATAAATGGGGGTTAAATATGAAGTTGGGGGTCAATGATGGTCAAAATCATTTTGGTGAAATGGGGAGTCGACGTAGGAGAAGAGAGGAGGAAGAAAACCCTAGCCAAGTTCATATCTCCCAATTTCTTCTTGATTCATGACTAGAAACTAAAGATTGAAGCTAAGTCCATTATCTTCCTTGCATTCTAATCATTGGGTAAGTGATTTCTTGTAATATGATGATTAGATGAAGTGGGTTTTATGTGGGTTTCTAGCTAAACACAAAATTGGGGGTTGGTGTGTGTTAGAAATTATAAAACTAAGTATGTGAACATGATTTAAACACTCAACAACATGATTTTGATATGTAGAATAATAGAGGTGTGATATGGGTGTTGGGAGGTTATATGGGTTTTGTTGAAAATCCATGTGAATATGATGATGGGTGAAAAAGGGTGTTTAAATTATAGTTTTGGATGTGATTGGGTAGTACTTTAACTATCTTTGATGAAAATGGAGATTTTAGCGATTTGAGAATCACAAGTGGGATTAATGAGTGTCTAAACATCAAAGAGGAATAGTTGATTAAGTTATGCACACAAGGTGTTTGATGAAAGCTCCAAATTTGGGGTTTACATGAATGAAATGGCGATTTAGTGCATAACCATTACTATATACTAACTTATGGTGAAAACAAGTCAAATAGGTAGAAGGAATGTACAAATGAGTTACATGTATTGACTCTAGTTGTATGTGTGTAATACAACTAGGTATGGGTGGAGAAAGTCAAGGAACAATTCAAAGGCTTGGGAAGAACAAGATGATTTTGGTGGCAATCCTACAGGCTAAGGTGAGTAACCTACTCACTAAATATGCAACCATAAGTCATATTAGTGTTGGTGTGGTGTGTTGAATGTTGACCATTTTGTATGGGTCTTGTTGTGGTTAATAAAAGTTATGTTAGAATAACATAACTTGATGTAGTGTCATTATGGGTTTGATAATTAGTGACACAAGAATTGGGGTTTGATCCACATTCGTGTGGAATAAGACCATGAATAATGGCATTTGGTGATGATTCACATTTGTGTGAAAGAACATGTAAGTCCATCTTGTATGGCTTTGGATTTGGCATGTACGTCCACCTTAGTGTGGCTTTGGGGGTAATCCACATGTAGGTGAATTTAATTTGGTTATTTAACCAAAACCGGGTGGTTGACCCATTGTTGAAATTAGTCAAACTGGGTGATTGACTAAATTGTTGAAATTAGTCAAACTTGGTGGTTGACATATTATTGAAATTAGTCAAACTAGGTGGTTGACCCATTGTTGAAATTAGTTAAACTAGGTGGTTGACCCATCGTTGAAATTTGTCAAATTGGGTGGTTGACCTGTTAGTGGCATCAACTTGTGTGTCTTCAGTGATTAAAATGGTGTATAATTGGTGCATGTATGAATTTGGTGTTTGTTGATTAAATGGGTGTATAATTGGTGTATGTGTGAATTTGGGTGTTTGGTGATTAAATTGGCGTATAATTGGTGCATGTATGAATTTGGGTGTTTTATGATTAAATTGGTGTATAATTGGTGTTAAATATTTGGTGTTGACAATAACATACAATAGGTGTTTAAATTGCTTAGTTATTGTGATTTGATATGCCTATATGTGGTGTGAAAGAATAAGAATGATTCACAAGAGGTGTGAACTTCTTATTCGAAGTTTGACCAAAATTGGTCAAACAATTCACAAGAGGTGTGAATGGTGAATGGGTTGAATCACAAGTGGTGTGATCTTCCTATGATGAATTTATGGGGTTTAGGTAAATCACAAGGGGTGTGATTACGTACCTTGGAAATCCTTGGTGAAAAAGGAAGTCTCAAAGGAATTGGGATGAAATTGACCAAAATTGGTCAAACAATTCACAAGAGGTGTGAATGTGGAATGGGTTGAATCACAAGTGGTGTGATCTTCCAATGGTGGATTTATGGAGTTTAGGTAAATCACAAGTGGTGTGATTACCTACCTTGAGAATCCTTGGTGAAAAAGGAGGTCTTAAGGAAATTGTGTGAAATTTGACTTTTATTGGGTGGTTTAATGTTCTAACACTTTAATTGTGTTTTAAAATGATTATGAACATGAATTTCATGTGTTGAATATATTGTTGGAGTTGTAAAATTTGAAATCTTTGGTGATAAGGAATAAGGGAAGGGAACAAAGAAAATATATGTATGTGGAAGCAGTCTCGACATGGTCATGTTCCCTAGAACACGCCCATATCATATCTACACATCATCATCTGAAAACCTTCTGACATGGCCATGTTCCCCTGGAACACGCCCATGTTGCGTCTGTATCTTTGAAAATGTCATAATTTGACTTATTTCAACTTTGATGGGATTCCAAAGGGTAAATCTAATTCGTTTGGGCAAGAATTGAAGATTTAAGGGGTTTTGGGTGAAAACGACCCGTTATTAAATCGTTTTGAGTTTGAGTTGAATAATGTTACCAAATTATATTTGGAACATTATTATTATTTCCATATGGGGTTATGGAATACACATGGGGAAATAGCGGGGTGATCTTACTTAGTTCTAACGAACTAACGGTGATTTAAATGTGGTGTTTTTTCAGGTGAACGTAAAGAGTGAAGGCGACCATGATCGGATATATTGAGAAGGCTCGGATTGAACACATTTTTTTGTTAAAAACCCAACTTTTTTGTGAACGGTTATAAACGGTGTAGATTGTGATTATAATTAACATGTTTGTAACCGGTTTTGATGACAGGTTGGGTTAAGTTGAGTGTTTAAAATTGGTGTTTAACTTTTGAAAAATATGGGACCTAACTCTTAGGGTGTTTTAAAACACGTGTCACACTGGGAGAATTTTGGGGCTTACAAGTTGGTATCAGAGTCTATGGTTTGAGGGATTCATGTGCGTCGCGAACACTTGAACTCAAATCCTTGTGCTTTTGATATGGGGAGTAATGTTCGATCCGAGATCCGATCACGAAGCCAGGGGTTTAAGGTAACAAGTTTGTGGTTTTTTTCCCTTGGTCATATATGTTTAATGGTGTTTGGTGTGAATTTGTTGGCTAAACCGAACTTCCTAGTTATAGTGTGACAAGATTAAGTTAAGAAATTGGACAAGTGAAGTATATAATGTTATGTCTGGCCAACATAAGGTTATATTCTTGGCTTGTACATGACCTTAACAAAATCAATTCATACTATGATTATGAATATTAGGCAAGGTGTTAGGATGTGTTGTTATGATGCCTTTAATTTCATACGTCATGGTATGGAATAGTATGTAAGACATTAGTAACTTCTTTGCTATTTGACCAAATAGAATATAAGTATGTTGTAAATACTTATTCTGTTGTGAAATTGATGATTGTGGTATTTAATATGTGTTGTGAAAATTTGTGTAAGTCCACAGGTGTGGTCATTGGGGAGAATTCACCTTTGGGTGAAAATTTATGTAAGTCCACAGGTGTGTGGCACTGAGGAGAATTCACCTTTGGGTGAAAATTTATGTAAGACCACATGTGTGTGGCAATGGGGAGAATCCACATTCATGTGGAAGTGCACATAAGTCCACAGGTGTGTGGCATTGGTAGAATCCACATCAGTGTGAAAAATTACCAAAACTCTCATTCGTGAGAGGGAATGTGTGTGATTCTTGGTAGTAAGAATGTGGAAAATATGGTGTTATAATGTGTAGTAAATCAAATTAATACTAGATGAATTAGTATATTGATTGATAATAGGGGAATGTACGTACTACCCATATGTATGATATATTGGGCCATAAAGGCATGTTTGAAGTGAAGTGGTGTTAAAAACCGTATGTAGTGTGTCACACCCCCAATTTTCAACTAACGAAATCATACCGTTTGGGAACGTGACAAACCAGGATCTCAGATTATTAGACATAACGAAGACCTCTATATGAATTTTCAAAACATACTTGCGTCTAAAACTGTAATATCAAAGTTTTCAAAGTTTGCGGAAGCGTTTTAAAACCATAATAAACGTAACAGCTGCAAAATGTAAATTACAATGCAAAGTTGTCAAATGTTCAAATTCAAAGAAATGAAATGTAAAGACATGCATGCGACTCGATCTCCTAGTCCATGCTTGCTTTCTTGTATACCTTAGCGTCCTGAGAAAACATGTAAATCAAGTCAACACAAAGGTTGGTGCATTACACAGGTTTAAGCATTCACAATGTTTAAAACAACAGTTTGAATTTAAAGTTTGCAGATAACATAATCACACATGCATAGTCATGATAGCTAGTCATTTATACTATTTACATAAGTGGTCGACACCGAAGCTGACTAGTGCATGCTATCGCATGTTTTGCCTTGCCACTATTGTCTAGCACAAACAATAGTAATGAGTGTTTGGTCAGTCAAACACTTGCGTAGATCCTATCTACCAAGTGAGGTTTGTCAAACCTAATAGATCTATTTCCAACTACCACGCTTTGCGCTACAGCAAACTAAACGGTTCGAAGTGTAAGGACTTGTAAATGCTATGTTGGCACATAATGTAAACAGCTAACTCATGCAAGTGATATGCATCTAAAAATGTTTGTTGCACATGTTTTCTCCCCCAAAACAGTTAAAATAAGAAAGGGGCCGTGTACGCACCTTTGATTGTTGCAGAATGATCAAATACGTGAACTCGCGTAGACAATCCTCTTACGAAGGATCTGTGTTTAAACGAAAACGTTGTGTTATTTGAGATGTCGTTTTGTGATTATAATCACATACGTGTCAACACACGTATGTTAGATGATTAAAAATGTGCATACATAAGTACGCGTGTCTTTAAATCCGTTTAAATAAAATCACATAACCGTTTATGATTTTATTTAAACAAACGTAATTATACGCGATTACGTTTTCGGGTTAAAATATAAATTTTATCGTTTCATGTTGTTCGGGATTCAAATCTGGTTCCAACGCAACTGGAACGAATCGAATCGGAGTTATAACGAAAAAGATATGGGCAAAATACTAAAAATAACCTTAAAATCCTAAAAACTGTTGGGGCTGGGTTCGAACCCGTGACCTCCAACACTAAACACACACCATCTACCATGTCAGCCTATCAAACAATTGCAAACAGATGGCCCGATTAATTCTTTTAAGCCCAACCCAACCGGTTCCCTTGAATTCCCTTTGACCGAACCAACTAGCATCCAATTGGACCTCGGTTCGAACCAGATCGAACTCAAAACCATAGGGGTTATGTTCCTGGGATCCAACCGACCCTGTGGATGATTTTAATTCAAACAATTATTCACTGTAACCCAATTAATCGGGTATGAACATGTTCGAACTCAAGTTCCCAAACCCCCCGATCGATTTTTGCAAAATTCATTTGTTTTACATTGAAATTTCATGAGGTTCTCATTAAGAAAGAGTTTTCGAAACTATCTGAAAGGTTTAATTCGACTATCAAGTTCTATCAACTCGAAATCCCCAATTCGTTCTTAACTTAAGAACCCTAAACCCAATCTCATGCAATTCGGTGTTTTTATATAAAATTGATACATGGATTAGCTTAGTCGGAGTTATATGAAACTAATGATAACAATTAATTTGATTTTCAAGCTCTTTTGGATAGAAAACCCCAAATCGTTTTACAAGATGAACCCTAATGATTGAACTTATACAATTCGATATTGAATCATGAAATTGACTTAGGTTAAACTTAAATCGGAATCTTCTGAAGCTAATGGTATCAACCAATTTGATTTTAACACTTGTTTGTTCGAAAACCCCCAAACCCGTTTCTTGTTTGAACCCTAGCTATTGAAATCGATTAATCCGATGTTAGAAACTGAAATTAACATGTGGTTATCCTTATTCGGCCATGTTAGAAGGTGTAGGAACAAGAACTTACTTGTTTTGATGATCAATTGAACGAAATCGACTTCTAGCCCTAGTTTCGGCCTCCTCCCAATCGACTCCTTCAATCCAAGCTTCTAAGAATGCAATTGTGATATGAAAATGGCTCTAATTATGCCGATTAGTGTTTCTGTAATCCCAATTGCGAAGGTTTTAGTCGAATTGTATGATTTTCACTTATGGAAGTGACGGTTTCGACTTAAGGTTAACTTCTGGATTAAATTCGATCATTAAACGGGGAATTCTTGTAGTCTAACCGTTAGTAATCATTAATGACATGATTAAGAGTGGTTTAAATCGATCGTAACTGATTACCCATGTAAAAATCGAATTCTATCCACATTATTGGCCGAATTTTGACTTTTCTAGTCAAAATTGAATAATTTATCTAATTATAAGTCAATTTCTTATAATCTAAATGTATTATACCTAATTTTGTTCAAGCTTAAACCTTCTAATCTGATTTCTAATCATCATAATCATTTCTGCTAATTATTGCTAACGGAGTTAATCCCGAAAATATCGAATTGTCACTAATTGGGCTACTTAGAACATTGTTGGACTAGATTAATCCTTTTGGGCCTCCTAAATACAATTAGGCCTACCTTGGGCCTCATATTTACAATTTGGCCTACCTTGGGCCTCATTGGGCCTCATTGGGCCTACCTTGGGCCTCATATTTGTGATTTCGATATTTTCAGTTAACGAGGTTAATTCGAAAATACCGGATTGTCACGTCATCCCCTTGTTGAAAGAATTTTCGTCCCGAAAATTAGTAAATGTTAGGAGTAGTTAGGAAATTACTTACGAGTTTAAATCATACGTGTTAGTGTGGTTTGATCATTCCGTGTGCTTGTGTGTACTCACACACAAAATCAAATACTTGCAACATCACAACTAAGTGTGATCGTTCAATGTGACTGTTTGTGTGTACACTAGTTAGTTCACCTAACTGTGACTGTTTGTGTTTGATCATACTGTGCTGTGTAACCTCACACATAGTGAGTGTCTGTAACTGTTTGTACTATGCAACCCCGCACATAGCAAAATGTGTGTAACTAATCATGCATGTACTACCATAACATGTAACATATGAAATGTAGCACATAAAATGTATAAAATGTAATGTAGCACAAATGTTTGTAACAAAACCAATTGAATAAAGTGTTTGTGCTTACAGTTTGAAATTTGCAATGTTGATGTGTGAAGCATCACGTCATCCCCTTGTTGAAGGAAATTTCGTCCCGAAATTTAACGTGCGCTCTCAGTGTTTGTAGTTGCTGTTTTGAACAGATGAGGATACTTTTTCATCATTTGGTCTTCTCGTTCCCATGTGAATTCAGGACCACGTCTTGAATTCCACCGGACTTTGACTATCGGAATCTTGCTTTGCTTAAGTTGTTTGACCTCTCGGTCCATAATTTCGGCTGGTTCTTCAATAAATCGTAACTGTTCATCCACTTGTATTTCCTCTAGTGGCACAATCAATGTCTCATCAGAAAGACATTTCTTTAAATTCGATACGTGAAAGACATCATGAACTCCACTGAGTTCATCCGGTAATTTGAGTTGGTACGCAACCGGACCAATCCTTTTCAGAATCTCAAAAGGTCCTACGTAACGTGGACTAAGCTTTCCGCGCTTGCCGAATCGTATCACACCTTTCCAAGGTGATACCTTTAGAAGAACTCGGTCTCCTACCTGAAATTCCAATGGTTTACGACGCTTGTCAGCATAACTCTTCTGTCGATCCCGGGCCGCTGCCATACGGTTCCGGATTTGAACTATCTTCTCTGTCGTTTCGTGTACTAGTTCAGGACCTGTAATCTGACTGTCACCAATTTCAGCCCAACAAACTGGTGAACGACATTTGCGACCATACAAAGCTTCAAACGGTGCTGCCTGAATACTTGTATGATAACTATTGTTGTAAGAGAATTCCACTAACGGTAAGTGATTTTCCCAGCTATCACCAAAGTCAATTACACAAGCTCGTAACATATCCTCGAGCGTTTGAATCGTACGTTCACTTTGACCGTCGGTCTGTGGATGATATGCGGTACTCATATCCAAACGAGTTCCCAATGACTTATGGAGTGACTTCCAAAAATTTGAAGTGAATCGAGCATCTCGATCTGATATGATAGAGATTGGCACGCCATGTCGTGCTACTACTTCCTTAATGTAAATACGAGTCAGTTTCTCCATCTTGTCTGTTTCCTTGATTGCTAAGAAATGTGCAGATTTTGTTAATCGATCGACAATTACCCATATCGTATCACAACCACTCGGTGTACGGGGTAACTTAGTAATGAAGTCCATCGAAATCTGTTCCCATTTCCACATTGGTATTTCTGGTTGTTGCAGTAAACCAGATGGCTTCTGGTATTCAACTTTGACTTTCGAACAAGTCAAACATTTGCTAACGTACTTAGCAATGTCAGCTTTCATGTGAGGCCACCAGTAAAGTGCCTTCAAATCATGATACATCTTGTCTGATCCCGGATGGACTGAATATCTGGACTTGTGTGCTTCATCCATCACGAGTTCCCTTAAACCTCCATACAAAGGTATCCACAATCGATTAATGAAATAACGAATTCCATCAGATTTAACATCCAATTGTTCTTCCATTCCTCGTAAGGATTCCTGTACCAAGTTTTCCTTTTTCAAGGCCTCGAGCTAAGCACTGCGTACCTTATCAGGTAAATCAGTATGTATTGTCATCATAAGTGCGCGAACCCGTCTTGTTGAAGTATCTTTTCTGCTTAAAGCATCAGCTACCACATTAGCTTTTCCCGGGTGATACTTAATCGCGCATTCGTAATCGTTCAACAACTCAACCCACCGTCGTTGTCTCATATTAAGCTCCTTCTGATCAAAGATATGTTGCAAACTCTTATGATCAGTGTAAATAGTACACTTAGTTCCATACAAGTAATGCCTCCAAATCTTCAAAGCAAAAACCACTGCTCCTAACTCCAAGTCATGAGTAGTGTAATTCTTTTCATGTGGTCGTAGTTGCCTTGAAGCATTAGCAATCACTTTATCACGTTGCATCAACACACATCCCAAACCCTGTGCAGATGCATCACAATACACCACAAAGTCTTCCGTCCCTTCCGGTAAGGACATAATCGGTGCACTGCAGAGTTTCTGTTTTAATAATTGGAATGCAGTTTCCTGTTTATCCGTCCAGTTATACTTCGTTCCCTTGTGCGTAAGAGCTGTAAGTGGTTGAGCGATCTTTGAGAATCCCTCAATGAATCGTCGGTAATAACCCGCCAAACCAAGGAATTGTCGTACCTCGGTAGGGGTCTTTGGCGCTTCCCAATTCTTAATCGCTTCAATCTTCGCTGGATCAACATGTATGCCCTTTTCGTTGACTATATGACCCAAGAATTGTACTTCTCGCATCCAGAAGTCACATTTCGAGAACTTAGCGTACAATTGTTCTTGTTTCAATAACTCTAGCAGTAATCGGAGATGTTCAGCATGTTCCTCCTCAGACTGTGAATAGATGAGAATGTCATCGATGAAAACAATGACGAACTTATCAAGGTAAGGTTTACAAACACGATTCATGAGATCCATGAATACTGCTGGAGCGTTTGTCAACCCAAATGGCATGACCAAGAACTCATAATGGCCATAGCGTGTCCTGAATGCTGTCTTTGGAATATCCTCCTCTTGGACTCTTAGTTGATGATAACCCGATCTAAGATCAATCTTCGAGTAGTAACTCGAACCTTGCAACTGATCGAACAGATCGTCAATTCTGGGTAACGGATACCGGATTTTGATAGTAACCTTGTTAAGTTCCCGGTAATCGATACACATACGGAAAGTCCCATCCTTCTTCTTAACAAATAAGACTGGAGCTCCCCACGGTGAAAAACTAGGTCGTATAAAGCCCTTATCCAACAACTCTTGCAGTTGTGTAGATAATTCTTGCATCTCAGACGGTGCAAGTCGATAAGGCGCCCTAGCTATCGGTGCTGCATCTGGTGTAAGGTCGATTCGGAATTCCACCTGTCTGATAGGCGGTAATCCCGGCAAGTCTTCTGGAAATACCTCCGGAAATTCACAAACTACTGGAATATCTTCAATCTTCTTTTCAGCTACCGGCTTTTCAGTTATAAGTGCTATAACTGCCGTATGACCTTTACGCAAACATTTGTGTGCTTTCATACAAGATATGAGACGCAATGGCGTACTGCTCTTCTCGCCTTGTACATACAATGTCTCTCCATGTGAAAGAGGTATAGACCTGGGTTAAGAATGGGGGATGCAACTAGAAAGTGACGTTGTATAGACCTGGGTTAAGAATGGGGGATGGGGAGAATGGATTTTTTGGTATGAATGCCTTAAGTATTGTAGACATGATGTCAAGGGTTTTGACACATAGTGGCATTACGAGATGTTGAGGGTTATATTAGCCTAATAAATTGTGGGGTGTAATTGTCCTTTTTGCTAAGAAAAAGGATGGGAGTGTTAGTGTGACACCTCGCAATTTCCAGGTCAGCATTTACTTTACTTTAATAATAATGTATATTATTATTTCATACGTGGCACTAGAATAATTAGTATTTAGTGTGACACGTGGCACGACAGACCAAACACACCGATAATTCGGGGAATTATCGCACAACACTTGCACGTGTCTTGAATAACGAACGTTGGTGAACAGATCAAACCACAGTACACATTCACTGCACATTAGGTTCCGGAGAACCTAAGTTAGTAGAACAATGGTCATAAGTCGAGAAATGATGACCGTAGTTGAGAAATTCGCGAAAATCAATTCAAACTATGAAATTGGGCCTATTGGGCTCAACCGAGACCCATCGCAGTACGCGATGGGCACCCAAATGGGCCTTCGCGGCACGCGAAGCCTAGTCGGGAGAATTTGAATTCTCCGAAATCCATCGCGGTACGCGACGACCGATCATCTTCCACCATCGCGATACGCGGCGTGTTTCGGGAACAGAATGATTATTTTAATCATCGCCCTACGTGGGGGACTATTTTTGTCAGTCATCGCGGTATGCGACGGAGCCTAACACGCAAAAATCTTTATAAAACCAATGTTAATCTTTCTGCTAACCCCTATTCGAAATCTCTCGACCAATACACTCATAATCGGCCATTGACGACCTGCTACCACCTCACAACTCCATTTGAAGCCATAACCATCATTTGGGAAGCATCTTTGAAGATTGGAAGCTTGGAAGTGGAGTTTGGGGCTAGACAACGACACCACCATCATCTTGAACGACTTGGAGCTGCTGTGGAAGCAATTCCAGGACCTCTTGAAGCCATTTACCTATGTTCCAGTAACATTCAAGCTCCAAAGAAGCCTTGGAGGTAGTTTCCTAGCACCATTTTACACGAATTTCAACCCACACACACATGCAAGCCATTTTGGCCACATGCACCACCATCACCACTTGAATCACGAAATTTCGATGTTGTAGATCTATTATTGAGTGTTATTGTTACTGATTTGAGGATTGGGTGATGATCCATAGTGATTTTTATTGAATATGATGATGATTTGTTGATTTTATTATGAAATGGGTACTCCTAATAACATGCATGTATGATCTAAACCCATGTACATGATTATTTATAGTAAAATATTGTTGGATATGATATTTGTCATGATCTAAGGAGTTAGAGATGTTGTTGTAGCCATGAAATGTCAAAAATGTGATAGTTACTATAAATAGTAACTTTATTTGTGCAAGTATGTGAATAAAAGAGTTTGTAACCACATGCATGTGATTAAATCTATGATTTATGCTTAGAAGTAAGTTTTATGATGTTAATGACACATTGGAATGGTTAAAATTGCTAGAGGTAGGATATTCATGATTATTGCTATAAATAGAAACTTTTTGATATGAAGTTGCTAGAATGATGAACTTGATAATTGTTGGATGTTTAACATGTTTAGTTAAAGTTGTGGTATGAATAATAAATGATTTCTATGTACTGAAATGGTTGAAATATGTGTTATATCACAAGTTACTATAAATAGTAACTTTATTTCACAAAGTCTATAAATGATAACATGATTATTGCAAAAAATATGATTTAATGGCTATTTAGGACTAAGATGATGATATTATGATGAGATTGGTATCTAAACTTTGTAACGTATGCTTATTTTTGTAACTTTCTAATTTTAGTAACTTTTACGCGCAAAACATGCTAAACCAGCTAATTGTGACTAAGTGCTATGCGATAACATGCTCACTTAGGATAAATATGCATATTAGAATATGTTGATACATGTAATGTCTCTAGTTCTGTTTTGTAACTCTAATCATGTATAGTTCAAGTTATTAATGGAAGTTGTCTTTATATGTCATTCTTAATGTTTATTATTGATTATATAATTTGTTGATTTGATTATTTTAATAGTTGAGTATGAAGTCTACACATTCGGGCGAATGACTCTAGAATGAAGTCATTCGCCGAATGAAGCTTATGGCGATTGACTGGCAATAGAATGAGTCATTCGCCGAATGACTCATTCGATTGACAGCTCATTCGAGCTTGGTCATTCGCCGAATGAGCTGCTTCGGCCACTCATTCGGCCGAATGACTACAGCTTATATATACTTGTTCAAATCATTTCAACACTAACTTTTCCAGAGCCCTCCTTCTTCCCTGTGATTCTAGAGTCAAACCCTAGGAGATTAGAGCGGCCATTGATCGTCCAAGTTCGATTCTCAACCCGTGGTGTTCGATTGTTGCTTCCAAGTCATTCCTACACCTTCGGATCACCACGGTTCCTGTTAATTTCGATTGGAAAACCCTGGAATAGGATTCCGCACTATTCCAGTGGCTGTCGGGTAGATTTCCATTGGAATCGGATTGTTTCCGAGCTCCTTGATTGGTCCTACAAAGTGGTATCAGAGCTTTGGCTCTAGATTCTACTCGATTTCCACTCTAAATCATCAGATCTAAAGTTTCCAAAACCCTGATTTTCGTAACTGTCAAAAACCCTAAGTTTCTTGCTCTCCAAGTCACTATTTCATTGAAAATTTGTGGGTTTTTGTGGTGTGTTTGTCAAAACCTTTTCCCAATTGGTTTATTATCATGTCTTGAACTTCTGTACCAAATTTGGTGCATAGATTTGGTCAAAATTGCAAGTTATCACGATTTTCGTTGCTGAAAACCCTAAATCGCCCGAATGGCAATTGCGGCCGAATAAGTTCAGCCGAATCACCCTTCATTCGCCGAATAGGACTCATCCGGCGAATAGCTCCTTCGTTCTTGTCATTCGCCGAATAGCCCCATACTCCACTCTCATTCGGCGAAAGTCCTTATTCGATCAGTCATTCGCCGAATAGGTTCATTCGATCATCTCATTCGTCAGGTGTCATACTCAGCCTTCATTCGCCTGTTTTAGTTCATTCGGTCCCCGACATTCGCCCAAATTGTCTCATTCGGCAACTTTTCTGAAATTTTTCTAAGTGTTGAATTTTGTCATTTCTGATTAAATGGAGGATCTAGCACTCATGGCAAACCAAAACCATCGCATTCAGACTCTATTGTTGACAGAGAATGAGACAGGAAACTCAAATAAAGCTCCCAAGTTGCTGACTTTAGACGATTATCCTCATTGGAAGTATAGATTTGAGATCCACATCAATGGAGTGGATACAAATCTGTGGATGATGATAGAAGGAGGTTATCTGAGGCCTTTGAATGAGGATGGTACTCCTATGCTTGTTACAAGAATGACTGAGCCTCAAAGGAAGCTGTATGACTATGAGAAGAAAGCTTATGCCATTTTGTCACAGTCTATTGCTACTGATATTTTCCATCAGTTTAGACAGTTTACATCTTCCAAGTACCTATGGGATGCTTTACAACAAAGATATGAAGGGAATGATGCACTAAAGAGCATTAAGTCAAAAGCATTGAGAAAGGAATTCAATAGCTTTATGTATGTGGGAAATGAGTCACTGGATGAGCTAATTGCTAGGTTTTATCATCTTTTGAGCGAGTTATTCAACCATGAGGTCAAGACTACAACTCAGGAGAAAATTCAGTGTTTGGCGGATGCTCTACCTCCAAAGTGGGAGTCATTCTTGATGGTACTCAAGCAGAACCAGATGTTGGCACATATGGATATCAATGATTTCATCCAGAAGCTGAAAGAGCAGGAGATAGAAAACAAATGGAAAGCCAAGAGAGTTGTTCAAGTTCAGGATCCCTCATTATACTACTCCACTCCTACAGTAGATAAATCCACTACTCATGCTCCTCTAAAGACTGCTTTTGTTTCTAAGACATATGAGGCTCCATCTACTGCTCAGATTCATTTCAGTCAATCATCCTCAACCAGTTCACAAACAGAGCATCATCAGCCTACTGCCAGTCTGAAGACAGACAACTTTGACAAAGTCACCGTGGATATCGCTAAAGAGCATATGGGTCTTTTGTCTACATTGGTTAGCTCATATTATGGATTAGTTGCTGGTCAGATCGGCAATCCTTATCTGACCAATGATGACTATTTTCAAATAGATCCTGATGACATGGAAAGAATTGACATCATGTGGGCTTTGGCAAGTGCTGTTAGAAGAGCTAAGGAGGTTGTGAAGAGGACTGGGAAGGATATCAATTTAAACAAGGAGTCTAAGTTTGGATTTGATATGGCATCGGTGACATGCTACAATTGTGGAGAGAATGGTCATTTTGCCAGACAATGCAAACAACCGAAGAAAGCAGGCAACAAGAATCCATTCCAGCATCAGAAATCTTCTACTACCAATCCAGAAAGAAGATTAGTTCCCATTGATTCTTCTACTCAAGCTGGATCTTCATCCTCTGCCAGTAAACCTTTAATGGTTCAACAGGATGAAGGAGTGAACTGGGATTTCAGATTTAATGCTGATAAAGAAGAACAAGATAAAGCTTGTGTGGCTGAGATTCAACAATCTGAAGATCAAGGTGAGGAAAGCATTCGGGAAGACTCATTGGTGAATGATGATCAAATCTCAAGTTCAGAATCAGATAGTATGACAGATTCAGACACTCCAGATTCTGATATTGAAGTTGATGACTCCTCTACTCAATTTGCCTTGATGGTAAACTCTTCTGCTTCATCAGAGTTTGAGCAGGTATACACTGACTGTTCATCTTCCCATTCTGATTGTTTTAATTGTGTTGACCTTAGGAGTAAGGTTCTTGCTTATCAGAAGCATAACAGTGACTTGTTGAACGATCTAGACTTGTGCATTGAAGCAAACAAAATTTTAAAATCTAATGAAAAAGATTTTCAAATTAAAATTGATCTCTTAAACAGACAATTGCATGAGGCTGAGATCGCCGTTCTGTACAAGCAAGATGCTATAACTTCTTATCTCAACACCATTAATGAGATCAAGAAGAAGTTAGCAATAGTCGAATGTGACTATGAGACTCTAGGCCAGAAGCTCAAGAGCTATGAAAGCTCATCTTATATCATTGAGCACATGATCAGTAGGGGTACTGATCAACAGGGGAAGGAAAAGGTTAACTATCAAAATTGTCCTCCACCAATCCTCAATGCCTTTGTCAATACACCAAATGACAAAGATGTAAATGATTTTCAAGTTACTACTCCGTTAGTAATAGATCCAGTTGGTCTGAGTACAAATCAGAGCTCATCAAAGACTGATGGATCTCAGGTGGATGGAATTGTTGAAGATTGGTTCTCAGATTCCGAGGATGAATCAGATTATTCACCTAAGCATAGTACTCATCGGAATCAAACCCCTGTTGTCATGAAAGGTGACCCAATCTGCAATTCAAAGATTTACAAAGAATTGTGCTTTGTAAAAGCTTCACAAGAGTCTGAAGCAAAGTGTGTTACCAAATCTGCTTTTGTGGGTAACAAAGGGACTAAGGGATTGGGTTTTACTCAAGACAATCTGAAAACAAATGTTTTTAAATCACATCACAAATCATTTTCTGATTTAAAACATTTTCATAAAAAGGGAGAAAAAGTTTGTTTTGAATGTGGTGAACCTGGGCACATTGTTAGATTTTGCCCTCATTTGATCAGACCAAAGGTTGTTCCTTTCAGAAAACTGAATTCTGCTTTAAACAAACCTGTAAAATCTGTAGCTAAGCGTGTTCAACCAAAATCCAAACAACCAAATCAGGTTAAACCCTTAGACAAGGGTAAAGGGAAATTGGAAAACTTGGATGTTCCAAGTGAGATTAACGTAAATCAAGTAAAACCATCATCCATTTATCTGAAAACCTCTTTTAATAAAAATGCAATTTGGAAAGTTAAACCATTTGAAGATTCAGTTCCACCTATCTCAGATAAGTCTCTTCCAGATGGAAAATGGATTGATGTATGGATCCGAGACTCACTGGGTCAACCCAAGACTGTAAAGGCTTGGGTTCCCAAAGTGAACTGACTGTCTCATTTTTGTGCAGGTTGCCCCAAAAGCTGGAGTTAACAGCAATTGGATAGTTGATAGTGGGGCTTCCAGGCACATGACTGGTGATATTTCGTTGCTCACCAATGTGAATGCAGTTCGCGGTGGATATGTTGCATTTGCCGGTGATAAAGTTGGATTTATTACAGGAGAGGGAATTCTGACAAATGGGGAAGTTTCATTTGATAAAGTCAGATATGTCAAGCAATTGGAAAACAATCTTCTGTCAGTTTGTCAAATCTGTGACAAAGAGTACAAGGTTTTATTTGATGAGTCAAAATGCTACATCCTTAAGCAAGGTGTTAAGATCCCTGAAGATTGGATTTTGATGTCTGCTCCCATAAAGCAAGATTTGTATGTTCTCAACATGGCCACAGCTTCAACAACATCCTCCACAGCTTCATGTTTTATGACAAAGGCAACTGAGAAAGATTCAATTTTTTGGCATAAGAGGATGGGTCATTTGAGTCTACGCAAGATGAATCACTTGGTACACAATCAGCTGGTTGAGGGAGTTAGCCTAAAGAATTTTAAGCTGTCTGATATCTGTGTTTCATGCAAGAAAGGGAAGCAATCCAAGCAGTCTCACAAGCTAAAAAAGTTTCATTCAATCAATGTTCCTCTTGAGCTTCTCCATATGGATTTGTTTGGCCCTGTGAATCGGAAGAGTATAGCTGGAGATCAATACTGTCTTGTCATCACTGATGAGTATTCCAGATATTCTTGGGTTTTCTTTTTGAAGGAGAAATCTGAAACTTTTGATTGCATTCAAGTGTTGGTTACCAAACTTGAATCACTTTATAAGCTCAAGATTCGTCAGTTTCGAACAGATAATGGAACGGAGTTCAAAAATCACAACATGGAAACTTTCTGTAATGCACGGGGTATTGTGCAACAATTTAGTGCTCCATACGTTCCACAAATGAATGGAGTTGCTGAACACAAAAATAGGACATTGATTGAGGCTGCTAGGACCATGCTTGCTGATTCTTCTCTGCCGGTTCAATTCTGGAATGAAGCTGTAGCAAATGCTTGCTATACATTGAACCGGGTCCTAATTGTGAAAAGACATGGGAAAACTTGCTTTGAACTGCTCCATAACAGAAAGCCAAATCTTAAGTATCTTGAACCGTTTGGTGCACCATGCACTATGCTTAAGAAACATGAGCAGGGCAAGTTCAATGAAAAGGTGGAAGAAGGGTACTTTCTTGGGTACAGCACTCCAAATAAAAGAGTTTACAACATCTCAACTCATAATGTGGAGGAGTGGTACCATGTTGATGTTCAGAGATATTCTATGCCCCCATCTGGAAAAGGCCCAGATTGGATGTTTGATTATTCTAGTCTGTTTGATTCATTCAATATGCCTCCCATGTATTCAGATGAAGATGTTGCAGTTCAGATGCTGTATGATGTACAGAATGCATCTGATGAACCTTTGCAACCTTCTTCTGCATCTATTCCAAGCACACAGATAAATGATGACAGCTCAGACACAGATGACAATCATCCTCCTCCGGCTGCTCCTGAACCAGGTGTTGATAATCTTGTACCAGGTCTTGAAGATTTGAATCTGAATAACCTAGATCCTGAGGTTGAGGTTCCAGCTCATCCTGTTGGACGAATTAATCGTATTCATCCTCAAGAAAACATTATTGGGAGTCCTTTGGATGGAGTAAAGACTCGAAATCAGATTTCTTCAGGAGGTCTTGCTGACATTCTTGATTTTGCAGATGTAAGCTTTTGTGCTCATTCCTGCTTTATCTCTCAAGTTGAACCGCGTACTGTCACTGAAGCTCTCAAGGAAGAGTCATGGGTTGATGCAATGCAAGAAGAACTTCTACAGTTCAAAACGTTAGGTGTCTGGCAACTGGTTGACAGACCTGTGACACCCCGTAATTTCCAGGTCAGCATCTTATTTATTTAAATGTTTATTTAAATGCATTATGTACACGTGGCACTAGAATTAGATTAATTTAGTGTGACACGTGGCACGACAGTACAAACACAGACACCTGACAAGATAATTCGTGGAATTATCGACGAACAACACACACGTGTCAAAACACACGAACGTTGGTGAACGTCTAACACATTGTGTAGCACAACCCTCGAAACCTCACGAAACACTGTCACAAGTCAATTATGACTAATAATTGATCAATAGAGTCCAAACGACACTCGAATGATGTTTTACAGTCGAGAAACGGGCAAGAATGGGCCAGAACAACAAAACAAGCTTATTGGGCTTGAAATTCAGGCCAGGCGGTACGCCTGACCCGGGATGCCCGCGACAGGCGATGCGCGCGGATGAAATATGAGCGCCTCGTCTGTCTGGATCCGCGCGTAACGCACAAAGTGGTGCCACCACGCCAGGCGTTACGCCTGGGGCACCAGATTCGCAAAATCACCTTTTTAAACTTCCAAAACCCATCATCACACCTACACACTCATTTCACTCGGCTCACACTCAACCATCCGACCTATTCACCTCCTAGAACACCTGCAACCTGCCATTTGATCCATTGGAAGCCATTGGAGCACCTTTGAAAAGCTTGGGGTGAAGAACTTGGAGCTTAGGAAGCTTGAGGAAGCCATTGTGGGTGCTTATCATCATCATCAACTCCTTCTAGCAGCTGGAATCCCTTCTTCAACCATTTCCAGAAGCCTCACAACCTGCTCCAGGCTCCAACTCGTGGATTTGAAGCTTAGTGAGGTAGTATCTACACTAAAAGTAGCCTAAAATCACCTCTAAACCCACATGCAAGCCATTTTGGCCACATGCAATCACTAGCACTCCACATGCACGAATTTATCTTCTGGGTTTGTTGATTGTAAGGTGTTTTATGATGATCTAACATGATTAGAATGCATTTGGTGATGATCTAAGATGTTGTGTATGTATGGATTTCATGTTTTGTTCATAAAGTGTTGAAATATCACCATGCATGTACGATCCATGAGTATTGGAATGATCTTGAGTATATGGATATGTTTATTGATGATAGTAGAAGGATTACCCATGGTTAGATTTGCTTAAAATGGTTAAAACTATGATTTTTATGAATCTTTCCATTTATAGTAACTTTTTAATTGCAAGTTGATGATTTAGTGTATTTGATGAACATGCATGTATGTGAAATTGCTATTTGGATGATATTATGATGATTAGAAACCTAAGAATATGATCTTGATGTTATTATGGTCAATTTCAACATTATTACTATTTTTAGTAACTTTCTAGATAAAAATATTGATGGATGATGATTTGGACTATGTTGACATGATTAGGTGATAGTAAATAGCATATTATGATGAATGATGGTATGAAAAATTGCTTGGAAATGTTAAATGGTCATTTTTATGCAAAAACCACAAAGTTACTATTTTTAGTAACTTTATGGTTACAAAAACCGACTTAGGAATATGTTGAATGACTTGAGCATGCTAAATGATTTATTATGTTATAATATGATGTTTAGATGCTAAGTTAGATGGTTTCGGATGTCACGTATGCTAAAAATGGAAACTTTCCATTTTAGGAAACTTTTGTGCACTAACATGTTATAAACGGCATATATGAACTTGTATGATAATGTGCTATGTGTTAACATGACCCCGTAGGACTATTGAACATGCTAGAACTATAAAACCGTCATGCTTTGTGAACTTTCTAAAAATGGAAACTTACTATAAATAGTAAGTTGTCCATAAACGCAACCTACGCGTTTTGCACACGACAAACACTTACACGATTGCTACACGAGTCACAAACCGTCACACGGTTCACCAACGGGTCGTTGACTTGACACGGTCAACTTTGGTCAAACACGGTCAAACATGGTCAAACATGGTCAAACACGGTCAATATGGACCAACACGAGCAAACACGGTCATTGTGGACCGACACGGACAAACATGAACAACCAAGGGTTGTTGGACACAAACACGAGCACTAACATTAGCACGGTCACTTACACGAACTCACGTACGATCTACGATATAGGTTGCCGGTGACCGACGTGCTACACGACAACTCGGGAGCTTACGCTTACATACATTCGTTTCACTAAGGTGAGTTTACGGCCCCTCTTTACTCTTTTCAAACGCTTTTAAATAGGGGGAGAATACTAGTTGCATCGAGTCAAACATTATTGCTTTTACAAACATTTTTGTGTATGCTGGTTTATTGGACAAACATTAAGTGTTGAACTCGTTACAAGCCCTCACAAAGTCTTACCGTTAATGTACAAACAACGTGGTAGATTTGGATGGATCCATTAGGGAATGACTAACCCCACGGGGCACCATGTTGACTGAGTGTCATAACCCGTGCAAATTCTGACCTAACTTGCTATGTATACGAGGCATAGCGGAGGCAAGAGCAAACAAGTCTAGTTCGGTAGTGACGCACTGACACTTTGGGCCTAGGGCTCGGTACTAACATTGATAAACAGCATGACACACTTTTATTACTATATGTATATCAAAACCTGTGAACTCACCAACCATTGTGTTGACACTTTTTAAACTTGTATTCTCAGGTAACTAGCATGACAGGCTCGTGGAGCAGGAAAGCACATAGGGGACATGAGCATAGGGCCCCACATGCATTTGTTTTCGTGTCTTTTGAAAACAATTTGACTTTATCTTATTTAAAACGTTGTTGTATTATACTACTTACAATTTCCGCTGTGTAAACAATCATTTTCCGCTGCATGTTATGACTATTTATTTCCGCTGCAAACTATTTTATCAAGTGTATGTGTCAAACTTGGATTTGTAAACGCATATAGAGGTGTTCTATATGACCTTGAGCTGTGATTCTGGACACGTCACATCCACGTGGACATACGCCACGAGTGGGAAATTGGGGGTGTGACAGGCTGGTATCAGAGCCTTGGTTATAGAGAACTAGGTTTGCATATAGTAAGCTTAGACTATAGCCTTTGCTCAACTTTAGACACTACACGTAGAACTTGCACATTGATGATGTTTTTGCTTATATTGAACTATTGCTTACTAACTTAAAACTTACAGGATGGCCAACAATGACAGTACCGGTAGGAACGCAGACCGACACCCGACCACTGATGACATGGCCGCAGAGAGCCGACGCCGGATCCACGACATAGTATCACAGGTTGACGCCGAAATGGACCGGCGGGTGAGGGACGCAGCACGGGCCAGACATTGGGGATGGCTTCCCACCATACTCCAGAGTTGGATCGTCGAGGAGAGAGTACCTCCATATCGATATCCCGGCGACACCACTCCAGGACACCGACTACCACCGTTCGGAGTGCCGATGGAGCAGGCCTTCGCGGCACATGTTGCTTGCACACGACGGGAAGTCTGGAGGGGTAGGGAGCTAACAGACGAGGTCCGAGTTCTTCGCGAGAAGAGCGATCGATTGGAGAGGCAGAACGAGAGACTGGAGGAGCGCAACAACAGACTGGAAGCCCAGATGGAGGCCCTACGACTCCAAATGTCCCAACTACTGACCGAGCATGGACAGGTCGTCGATGTCGTGCAGGAACACGACGTGCGTATAACCGAGAATCGGACAGACATCACCGAGACTCAAGCCATGGTGCAGGCCAGTGATGCCATGCTTAATGCATGGGCTGCACAGTTTATTGAGGAACCACCTCAGGAGGATGGTCCTGAATTCGAGGCCGAGGACCTCGAAGATGAGGACCTTGATGAGGATCCTAATGAGGATCCGGAAGAGGATGATGATGACGGGGACGCTGCTAGCGATATCTCACACGTCTCTATGGATTCGGATTAGAGGACTATTGTATTTTGTATTTTCTTTATTTTGGCCTAGACGAGCGGGATGTGCTCGAAGAACTTATTATGTATTTCCTTTTGAAATTATTGTACTTCCAATTTAATATTAATGAGAATTATGTTTTGTCTTACTTATTACATGTTGACCATGATTGCTTTGACTTGACAACTAACATGACATATGATCTGACTTCCGACGCAACATCTGACTAACATTCTGACTTACTAACATTCTATCCCTTCCGTATAGAAAATATCTATGGCGGGAAGAGGACCACATGCACGCCCTCCTAGACGAACACTGGACGCAGCCGTCATTAAGATGATGGTTGACAGACGGGTTAACAAGATACTGGCAGAGCACGAGGCACACCGCCTTGCTAGTGAAACCAGTGGCTCGAACAACGGTACTAACACTCGCCTAACATGACTAACATAGTATAGCTAACACGCTCTGACCTACGACATTGGTTTCTGACTGACAGGATCACAAGGCAACAACAACAAAGGATGTTCTTTTAAATCCTTCCTGAACTGCCACCCACACAAATTCAAGGGGACTGAGGGAGCCGTGGGAATGCTCCGCTGGGTGGAGAAAGTGGAGTCTGTATTCGCTATGTGCGAATGTACTGAAGAGAACCGGGTGAAGTTCGCAACTGGTACACTGGAAGGACCAGCACTCACATGGTGGAATACCCATGTACAAACCCTGGGGTTGGACGGTGCCAACTCCATGCCATGGGCTGATTTCACCCGACTACTGCAAGAGGAATACTGTCCTCGTGATGAGATCAGAAAGCTAGAGGCTGAGTTCTGGGTACTGAAGATGGTGGGCTCTGAGATCGAGCAATACTGTACTCGATTCCATGAGCTGTGTAAGCTATGTCCGGCTATGGTGACGCCGGAGTACAAGAAAATCGAGCAGTTCATCAGTGGGCTGCCCGAACAAATTCAGAGCATGGTGACTGCGTCTGACCTCACCACTATCCAACCTCTGATCAGGCTGGCTCACAAACTAACCGACCAAGCGGTAGCACAAGGCAAGCTACCCAAACGAGGCGAACATCTGAAGCCTCAAGAAAGCCAAAAGAGGAAGTGGGAACCCAGCCACCACCAATCTCATCAACCTCAACAACAACAAAGATCTGCACCAGCCAGAGCCTTTACTGCCACCCAACCCGACGACAAGGGGAAGGGTGTGTACCAAGGGAAATACCCCTTGTGTAACCGATGCTCTTATCACCACTTCGGGCAATGCGAACGATATCGTTGCTTGAAGTGTGGACGACATGGCCACATGGCCAAAGACTGCAGATCCAAATTTCCCAGTAACAACAACCCTAACCACAATCAGAACAACAACCAGAACACCTCCAGAGGGTGTTATGAATGTGGAAAACCAGGCCACATGAGGAGGGATTGCCCTCAATTGAAGAAGGCCGGAGGAGGAGCGGCCAAAGGAAGAGCATTTGTGATTGGCTCGGGAGAAGCCAAGGATGACCCAAACATCGTAACCGGTACGTTTCTTTTAAATAATGTCTATGCTAGCATATTATTTGATACCGGTGCCGATAGGAGCTTTATATCTAGTGAGTTTAGCAAATTACTAGATATTACCCCAACGCCACTAGACTACAAGTATACTGTAGAGTTAGCTGACGGCAAACTGATTGAAACACAACACATCTTCCGAGGATGCGTCATGGTTTTGGCGAATCACGAACTCGAAATCGATTTGATGCCGGTGACTCTCGGAAGCTTTGATGTAGTCGTAGGAATGGATTGGTTATCCACTAACCAGGCCGAGATCGTATGCAACGAGAAGATCGTACGAGTGACGTTGCAGAACGGAGAACAGATCTCGATTCAGGGGGAAAGACGGGGAGTACCTCTGAACATCATGTCATGCATGAAGGCGAACAAGTACCTGCAAAAGGGATACACTGCCATACTAGCCCTCATCGCAGAACAACCCAAGAAAGAGAGGAAGATTGAGGACATCGCCGTAGTCCGCGATTTTCCCGAAGTGTTTCCCGAAGACCTACCTGGACTACCTCCGAAACGACAAGTCGAGTTTCAGATAGACCTTACACCAGGAGCGGCACCGATTGCTAAGGCTCCATACCGACTAGCACCAACGGAGATGCAGGAACTGTCTAACCAGTTGCAAGAACTGTTAGACAAGGGATTCATCAGACCGAGCTTCTCACCTTGGGGAGCACCGGTCTTGTTCGTAAAGAAGAAAGACGGATCATTCCGTATGTGTATCGATTACAGAGAGCTGAACAAGGTGACGATCAAGAATCGATATCCCTTACAGCGAATAGACGATCTGTTTGACCAGTTGCAAGGGTCAAGCTACTATTCGAAGATCGATTTAAGATCGGGTTACCACCAACTAAGGATACAGGAAAATGATATCCCTAAGACTGCCTTTAGAACCCGATACGGACACTACGAATTCTTAGTTATGCCCTTTGGACTGACCAACGCACCAGCCGTATTCATGGATCTCATGAATAGAGTGTGTAAACCTTACCTGGACAAATTCGTGATAGTGTTCATCGACGATATCCTGATTTATTCAAAGGATCGGGAGGAGCATGCCGAACATCTAAGGTTAGTCTTGGAACTACTGAAGAAAGAGCAACTGTACGCAAAGCTTTCAAAGTGCGACTTTTGGATTCACGAAGTCCAATTCCTTGGACACGTGGTTAATGAACGGGGAATACACGTAGACCCAGCCAAAATCGAAGCCATCAAAAACTGGGAAGCACCCAAGACTCCAACTGAGGTGCGGCAATTCCTTGGACTGGCCGGGTACTACCGGAGATTCATTGAAGGATTCTCGAAGATTGCCCAATCATTGACGTCCCTGACCCATAAAGACAAAAAGTTCGATTGGGGAGACAAACAAGAAGCTGCTTTCAACCTGTTGAAGCAGAAACTATGCACTGCACCCATCCTATCCCTACCGGAAGGATGTGATGACTTCGTGGTGTATTGCGACGCTTCGAAACAAGGACTCGGTTGCGTGCTGATGCAACGCGAGAAAGTGATAGCATACGCTTCACGTCAACTGAAGGTGCATGAGAAGAACTACACGACTCATGACCTTGAGTTGGGAGCCGTGGTGTTTGCCTTGAAGATCTGGCGACACTACTTGTACGGCACGAAATGTACAATCTTTACCGATCATAAGAGCCTACAACACATCTTCGACCAGAAAGAGTTGAACATGAGACAACGAAGATGGGTTGAACTCATAGGTGATTATGATTGCGCCATCAAGTATCATCCCGGTAAAGCCAACGTAGTGGCCGACGCGTTGAGCCGAAAAGAAACAACAAAACGCGTGCGCGCACTACAACTTACGATCCATTCCGAACTGCCGAATCAAATTCGGATAGCACAACAGGAAGCTCTGAAAACTGAAAACCTCACTCTTGAAGCCATGCGTGGCATGGATAAGCAAATAAAGGCAAAAGACGACGGAGCTTACTATTTAATGGATCGAATCTGGATTCCACGCTACGGAGGATTGAGAGAAGTAGTGATGGATGAAGCTCACAAGAGCCGGTATTCCGTACACCCAGGCTCTGACAAGATGTATCACGATCTGAAGACAACCTATTGGTGGCCAAACATGAAAGCTGAGATAGCTACTTACGTAAGTAAGTGTTTAACGTGCTCAAAAGTCAAGGTTGAGTACCAGAAGCCATCAGGGTTACTTCAACAACCGGAATTACCAATGTGGAAATGGGAGCAAATTTCCATGGACTTCATAACTAAACTGCCTAAGACGGCAAGTGGTTGCGATACCATCTGGGTTATCGTAGACCGACTGACGAAGTCTGCTCATTTCCTACCCATTAAAGAGACTGACAAGCTAGACAAACTCACTCGGATTTATTTGAAGGAAGTGGTCACTCGACATGGAGTGCCAATCTCCATCATATCTGATCGCGACAGTCGATTCACGTCGCATTTCTGGAAGTCCTTGCATAAGGCTTTGGGCACGAGATTGGACATGAGTACTGCTTACCACCCGCAGACGGACGGGCAAAGTGAGCGAACGATACAGACACTGGAAGACATGCTCCGGGCATGTGTCATTGACTTTGGTAGTAGCTGGGAATCTCATCTACCGTTAGTGGAGTTCTCATATAACAATAGCTACCACACTAGCATTCAAGCTGCACCATTCGAGGCACTTTACGGACGTAAGTGTCGATCACCCATCTGCTGGGCGGAAGTTGGAGACAGCCAACTGACTGGTCCAGAACTGGTGCACGAGACAACTGAGAAGATCGTGCAAATACGCAAGCGAATGGCAGCAGCTCGGGACAGACAGAAAAGCTATGCCGACAAGCGACGCAAACCATTGGAGTTCCAGGTGGGGGACAGAGTGTTACTCAAGGTCTCGCCCTGGAAAGGTATCATTCGGTTTGGCAAACGAGGAAAGTTGAACCCTCGTTACATTGGACCTTTCGAGATTACAAAGCGAATAGGCCCTGTAGCCTACGAACTAAACCTGCCAGTTGAACTGAGCAGTGTACACAACGTATTCCACATCTCGAACCTCAAGAAGTGCCTATCTGATGAGACACTTGTTATTCCTCTCGAGGAAATACAAATCGACGAACAATTGAATTTCGTTGAGGAACCAGTAGAGATTATGGACCGGGAAACTAAGAAGCTCAAACTCAGTAAAATCCCGATTGTAAAAGTACGATGGAATTCGCGACGAGGACCGGAATTCACGTGGGAACGTGAGGACCAGATGAAACAAAAGTACCCACACCTGTTCGCGGAACAGACAAACACTAGCAACACAAGTTGAATTTCGGGACGAAATTCTTTCTAACATGGGGAGGATGTGACACCCCGTAATTTCCAGGTCAGCATCTTATTTATTTAAATGTTTATTTAAATGCATTATGTACACGTGGCACTAGAATTAGATTAATTTAGTGTGACACGTGGCACGACAGTACAAACACAGACACCTGACAAGATAATTCGTGGAATTATCGACGAACAACACACACGTGTCAAAACACACGAACGTTGGTGAACGTCTAACACATTGTGTAGCACAACCCTCGAAACCTCACGAAACACTGTCACAAGTCAATTATGACTAATAATTGATCAATAGAGTCCAAACGACACTCGAATGATGTTTTACAGTCGAGAAACGGGCAAGAATGGGCCAGAACAACAAAACAAGCTTATTGGGCTTGAAATTCAGGCCAGGCGGTACGCCTGACCCGGGATGCCCGCGACAGGCGATGCGCGCGGATGAAATATGAGCGCCTCGTCTGTCTGGATCCGCGCGTAACGCACAAAGTGGTGCCACCACGCCAGGCGTTACGCCTGGGGCACCAGATTCGCAAAATCACCTTTTTAAACTTCCAAAACCCATCATCACACCTACACACTCATTTCACTCGGCTCACACTCAACCATCCGACCTATTCACCTCCTAGAACACCTGCAACCTGCCATTTGATCCATTGGAAGCCATTGGAGCACCTTTGAAAAGCTTGGGGTGAAGAACTTGGAGCTTAGGAAGCTTGAGGAAGCCATTGTGGGTGCTTATCATCATCATCAACTCCTTCTAGCAGCTGGAATCCCTTCTTCAACCATTTCCAGAAGCCTCACAACCTGCTCCAGGCTCCAACTCGTGGATTTGAAGCTTAGTGAGGTAGTATCTACACTAAAAGTAGCCTAAAATCACCTCTAAACCCACATGCAAGCCATTTTGGCCACATGCAATCACTAGCACTCCACATGCACGAATTTATCTTCTGGGTTTGTTGATTGTAAGGTGTTTTATGATGATCTAACATGATTAGAATGCATTTGGTGATGATCTAAGATGTTGTGTATGTATGGATTTCATGTTTTGTTCATAAAGTGTTGAAATATCACCATGCATGTACGATCCATGAGTATTGGAATGATCTTGAGTATATGGATATGTTTATTGATGATAGTAGAAGGATTACCCATGGTTAGATTTGCTTAAAATGGTTAAAACTATGATTTTTATGAATCTTTCCATTTATAGTAACTTTTTAATTGCAAGTTGATGATTTAGTGTATTTGATGAACATGCATGTATGTGAAATTGCTATTTGGATGATATTATGATGATTAGAAACCTAAGAATATGATCTTGATGTTATTATGGTCAATTTCAACATTATTACTATTTTTAGTAACTTTCTAGATAAAAATATTGATGGATGATGATTTGGACTATGTTGACATGATTAGGTGATAGTAAATAGCATATTATGATGAATGATGGTATGAAAAATTGCTTGGAAATGTTAAATGGTCATTTTTATGCAAAAACCACAAAGTTACTATTTTTAGTAACTTTATGGTTACAAAAACCGACTTAGGAATATGTTGAATGACTTGAGCATGCTAAATGATTTATTATGTTATAATATGATGTTTAGATGCTAAGTTAGATGGTTTCGGATGTCACGTATGCTAAAAATGGAAACTTTCCATTTTAGGAAACTTTTGTGCACTAACATGTTATAAACGGCATATATGAACTTGTATGATAATGTGCTATGTGTTAACATGACCCCGTAGGACTATTGAACATGCTAGAACTATAAAACCGTCATGCTTTGTGAACTTTCTAAAAATGGAAACTTACTATAAATAGTAAGTTGTCCATAAACGCAACCTACGCGTTTTGCACACGACAAACACTTACACGATTGCTACACGAGTCACAAACCGTCACACGGTTCACCAACGGGTCGTTGACTTGACACGGTCAACTTTGGTCAAACACGGTCAAACATGGTCAAACATGGTCAAACACGGTCAATATGGACCAACACGAGCAAACACGGTCATTGTGGACCGACACGGACAAACATGAACAACCAAGGGTTGTTGGACACAAACACGAGCACTAACATTAGCACGGTCACTTACACGAACTCACGTACGATCTACGATATAGGTTGCCGGTGACCGACGTGCTACACGACAACTCGGGAGCTTACGCTTACATACATTCGTTTCACTAAGGTGAGTTTACGGCCCCTCTTTACTCTTTTCAAACGCTTTTAAATAGGGGGAGAATACTAGTTGCATCGAGTCAAACATTATTGCTTTTACAAACATTTTTGTGTATGCTGGTTTATTGGACAAACATTAAGTGTTGAACTCGTTACAAGCCCTCACAAAGTCTTACCGTTAATGTACAAACAACGTGGTAGATTTGGATGGATCCATTAGGGAATGACTAACCCCACGGGGCACCATGTTGACTGAGTGTCATAACCCGTGCAAATTCTGACCTAACTTGCTATGTATACGAGGCATAGCGGAGGCAAGAGCAAACAAGTCTAGTTCGGTAGTGACGCACTGACACTTTGGGCCTAGGGCTCGGTACTAACATTGATAAACAGCATGACACACTTTTATTACTATATGTATATCAAAACCTGTGAACTCACCAACCATTGTGTTGACACTTTTTAAACTTGTATTCTCAGGTAACTAGCATGACAGGCTCGTGGAGCAGGAAAGCACATAGGGGACATGAGCATAGGGCCCCACATGCATTTGTTTTCGTGTCTTTTGAAAACAATTTGACTTTATCTTATTTAAAACGTTGTTGTATTATACTACTTACAATTTCCGCTGTGTAAACAATCATTTTCCGCTGCATGTTATGACTATTTATTTCCGCTGCAAACTATTTTATCAAGTGTATGTGTCAAACTTGGATTTGTAAACGCATATAGAGGTGTTCTATATGACCTTGAGCTGTGATTCTGGACACGTCACATCCACGTGGACATACGCCACGAGTGGGAAATTGGGGGTGTGACAAGACCCAAAGGTGCAAAAGTCATTGGCACTCGTTGGGTTCTTCGTTGCAAAAAGGATGATCACGAGATCATTGTGCGAAACAAGGCACGTCTGGTGGTTCAAGGATTCAGACAAATAGAAGGGTTGGACTACAATGAGGTGTTCGCTCCGGTTGCTCGTCTCGAAGCCATTCGTATCTTCTTGGCTTATGCATCCTCTAAGAAGTTTAAGGTTTATCAAATGGATGTCAAGAGTGCGTTCCTTCACGGTGTGATCAGTGAAACAGTGTATGTCAGTCAACCTCCCGGGTTTGAGGATCCATTGCATCGTGACCAAGTCTACAAGCTAGACAAGGCTTTATATGGATTGCATCAAGCTCCGTGAGCGTGGTATGAGACACTTTCTACTCACCTTCTGAACAACGGGTTCAGAAGAGGTGTCATTGACTGCACATTATTCATCCGTGAGAAGGACAGTGATTTGCTCTTGGTGCAAGTGTATGTGGACGACATAATCTTTGGTTCCACAAATGATAGTCTGTGCAAGGACTTCGAGAAGGTTATGAAAGAAAAATTTGAAATGAGTTCTATGGGAGAGATGAAATTTTTCTTGGGTTTACAGGTGGATCAGTCTGAGGCAGGGATTTTCATTCATCAAACCAAATACGTTGGTGACATTCTGAGCCGGTTCAGTATGTCTGATGCAAAGCCTGCTGGTACCCCACTGGCGATTAATCACGGGATTACACCAGATGAAAAGGGGGAGTTAATTGATGCCACTCTGTACCGAGGAATGATCGGATCTCTTATGTATCTCACTGCGTCTCGGCCAGATATCATGTTCGCTACTTGCTTGTGTGCACGCTATCAATCAAAACCAAGAGTATCTCATCTCATTGCTGTCAAAAGGATTATGCGTTATCTGAAGGGTACACCGGAACTTGGCTTATGGTACCCTAATGATGATAACTTTGAGCTTACTGCATATAGTGATTCAGATTATGGTGGATGCAAGAGAGATTTCAAATCAACATTTGCAGGATGTCAGTTCTTTGGAAACCGATTAGTCACCTGGCAATGCAAGAAGCAGACGTCGGTGTCTACTTCAACCTGTGAAGCTGAATACATTGCTGCTGCTAGTTGCTGTTCTCAAATCATCTGGATTCAACAGCAACTCAGGGACTATGGGTTACATTTTTCTAACACTCCTATATGTGTTGATAATACTGCTGCCATAGCTGTCACTAAAAATCCTGTTCAGCACTCCAAAACCAAACACATCGACATAAAATATCACTTCATACGTGATTGTTTTGAAAAGAAATTAATCGATGTAGTGAAAATTCACACCGATCACCAAAAAGTCGATCTTTTTACAAAAGCATTTGACAAACCCAGATTTTTATATCTGTTATCGGCTAATGGTGTTTTTCAAAAGGATGAAGTTCAATCCTCATCTGAGTCTCACAAATGATCATCATGTTTCTTTGCTAATCTTTGCTTTGTTTATCTTAGTTCAGTTCTTAAATTGGTTCATGTATAGTTTATTTTCTTTATCAAAAACACAAAAAGATTTTCTATTTTTAGGTTTTTTAGGGGGAGATATTCTGTTATTTGAAAAACCAAAAACAATAGAAATTTTGAAAAATCAAAAACAATAAAAAAATTAAAAATTGAGATGGTCTTGCTTTATAAAATAATACATTAATCTATCATGTCATAGAAGAAGAAGTGAATGTATGAACTAAAATCACAAGAGAATTATGATAGGATGTACTGATAGGCTGACTATACAGAATGAATAAACAACTTGTGATAACTTAAAAAGTTTGATCTGTGGGACCCATATTATAAAACTACTTGAGTGATAAACTGTTTTTGACTCAAATCAAGCATACACCTGTCATCATGGAATCAAATGAGGTTTCATTCAAAGAAAAATAAAGGCAAGCTGGTATTAAGCTTGAAGAAAAATAAAAACAAGCTGGTATTAAGCTTGATGAAAAACAAAAACAAGCTGGTATTAAGCTTGAAGAAAACCTAATGCAAGCTGGTATTAAGCTTGAGAAATACTTAAACAAATTAAGTTCGATTCCATACATGTGCCATATTGCTGGGATGGACCTAGCTGAAGCCATCCATTTGGATAGAACAAGAAAAATACAAAAAGATAATAATGTTTGAATCTTATTGAATTCATGATGACCGGTTTTAAGATATGCAGAAATGAGTTTTGAACTGATTTTGATCTTTAATGGTGAAATGAATTGGGGAACTCAATCAGAAAATATGAGTGATCATAAAGTTTGTTTAGTAGTTGTGTATTGTTCAGTTTAAGTTTGGACAAATATATTAGTAATCGTATCATCATAAAATTGTGTTTGAAGTAAAGCATTCATTGAAGATAATGTGATGTGATTCGAGATATGGGTTATTTTATTAATAGACTTCTCACAAAAACATGTGTTTATTTGTTTTTAGTTATTGTTTGTACAGTTGTAGTGGTTGTTTCAGAAAAATACAAAAAGATTTTCTATTTTAAATTTTATTTTAGATGATCATTTGTAGATTCAGATGTCTGTCATATCTGAATCCTGAACCAACCGGACATTTCTTCATAATTTGTCAAAAGTTTGTTGCTCAAAATGCCAGATGTTTAAAAAATTTGAGTTTTGGATGTTATTATCTCTCATTCGTACGAATGAAAGGTAAAAATCATTCATTCGGCCGAATGACCTCATTCTGCGAATGAGTCATTCGACCAAATCAATCAAACAAAGTTTTCATCATTCGACGAATGAAGGGTGTCGAATGTCTCATTCGACATTCTCATTCGGCGAATAAGTGTTGTCGAATGTCTTATTCGTAACTCTCATTCGGCGAATGAGACTGAGTCTGAACCGACCTTTCGTCTAGCTCATTCGGCAAATGAGCTTGGCTATATAATAGTCCTTCGGCCAAATGAGGGTCATTCGACCACGTTTACCTTCGCCACATCAGAGAGAGCGTCATTCGGTGATTATCACTTGCATCCCTTTCATTTGATTTTCTGTGACTATTGTTAACCCTGCTTCTGACCACCAAGTTCTATTTCATCTCAGGTACTTGGAGAGTGATTAACAGCAATTTCCAACCGTGGCATCATCGAAAACAGATCAAATTTTTGGAAACTAGGGTTTTGTAAATCGCCGTTTAAATAGACTATCAAAATGGGATTGAAACTATCTAAGACCTGTATTAAAAGTCTTAATCGGTTGATTCTGAGTGTGTGTGTGCAATTTTTATGAACTGATTGTTGATTTTTGGAAAAGGGGATTTTGAATTCAAAATGGGCGCCGAATGTCGTCATTCGGCGAATGAAGCTCATTCGGCGAATGAAGCTCATTCGGCGAATGACTAGCCTAGCTTATGTCTCATTCGGCGAATGATGTCTATTCGACGAATGACCTCCATTCGGCGTATGAGTCATTCAATCATAGGTTTCATTCGGCGAATGAAGCTCATTCGACCAGAATGTTGAACTTTAAATCTGTTTTTCTGATTTCTGTTTTCTGTTTGACTGAATTTCTCTAACATGTTTGTTTCTTCTGTTGTTCAGTATGGCAGGTTACAAATCAGTTCCCAAGCATAACATCTGTGCTCATCTGGATCTGAACACACCGAACGCCAAACACTACTCAGAGATCATTACTTTTCTACAGCGTTCGAGGATTTTTACAGTGATATCCACTTTTTATGTGCCGTACCATTCTCACCAGCAGGATTTCTGGTCCTCAGCAGACATAGACTGTGAGGCCGAGCCTACAGTCATCAGGGGAAAGGTGCAAGGGCACGATGTTGTTGTTTCTGCTGAACACATTAGGAGAGTGTGTGGTTTTCAGGACTCTCCCGATCAGCCGTCTTTGCTTGATCGTTTCTTGGTTCGTGGATGTTTTCTCAGATGCAAGTATGAAGGTGATATAGGAGCTGGGATTCTCAATAAAGCTTTCATGTCTCCACAGTTCAAGTACCTCGCTCATGTTTTAGTTCACTGTCTCGGATCAAGGCGAGGTGGATTCGATGACATGCGAGAGACTATACAGTGTGCGTTTGCTGCTTTAGTGCTGAACAAGCCGTTCAACTTCTCGGAGATGATTTTTATACATATGAAGGAGAACGTGGTCTTGAAGGGGGACAAGAAGTTTTTGATGTACCCTCGGTTTCTGCAACAGATCATTGATGCTCAAGTTCCAGATCTTCCAAAGATCAATGCTGATATTGTTCGTTTGGAGCACATGAATGACACCACTCTTAACAGAGTCTTGTCATACAGGGGAAAAGAGAGGAAGCCTGCCACCCGATCCTTATTTGGTCATCTCTCTCGACCTGATTACCGAGCTCCTGCTGGTCGCAAATGGAGGCACAATGACTCCGATTCAGATGTTGAAGACATTGTTGTACCAGTTGATGGAGATGATAGTGATGGAGGTGATGATGGTGATGATGCAGGTGTTAGTGGTGCAGGAGGTGGTGAGAGCTCAGTGGTTGTGAGCACTGCAGCTGTGAGTTCTGTTGTGATGAGTGTGGGTACAGGTAACATAACCACTGCTGCTGATATGAGCATGGTTGATGTTGGTGGTGTTGTTGTGGTTGTTGATGTTGGTGGTGTTGCTGCTGTTAGTGATGTTGGTGTCTCTACAACTCAAGAAGAAGATGTAGATGTTAACTCTCTACTAGAGTTGGATTTCTTAGCTACCTCTACAGTCACTTCTGTTTCTCTTGATGCTACAGTTTCTCATGCTACAGAAGGTGATGTTGAGTCAGAGGACTCTAGTGAGGATGATGGTGTAGCTGGAGAAGGTGATGAAGAGAGTACTGATTCTGATGATTTTATGGAGGAAGGTTATGAGAGGGTAATGGTTGGTGGTAAGAGGGTTGTGAGGAAGAGGAAGAGAAGCGGAGAGGAGCAAGAGGAGATTACTGATCCGTCTTTTATTCCCGAGTTTGATTTCTCTCCTCCACCTCGGTCTTCTACTTCAGTTACAGTGGCTGTTTCTGCTGTCACTTCTCAGCCTACATCCTCCCGAGCAGGAAGAGGAAAGAGATCGAGGTTCTCTTTTCAAAGGAGGTCAGAACTGACTACAGCTGCTACAACTACTGTTACATCAGTAGCAGCTGTTTCAGTTTCTTCACTCACACGGTCAAGGGCAATTCATGTCAGTTCTATTACTGCCCCTCTGACCACCTCTATGACTCAGGCTCCTATTTTTACTACTGCATCTGCTGGTCCCTCTACATCTCGAGCTGATATGTCCATACCTACTGTTTCAGTTGTTGATCAGCTGAGCACACTGAACAGTATGGTTCTTAGACTGATGGATAGGAACCTGGAGCAGGAGAACAAGATAGCTCAGCTCACACAACGGATAAATGATCAGGATGCGTTACTGCTGCAGGCAGCTGATCAACGAGCTGATCTAAGAGCTTGTTTTGCTCAACAAGAAGAGAAGCTGCTGAAGTATATAGATGAGCATAACCAGTTGGCTATGACTGCCACTGGTTTCAATGAAAGGATTTTGCTTCTAGAAGCTGAAAATGCTCGACTTGCTGGACTTGTTGAATGTTCCAAGGAGGGTACTCCTAGGCTTGAGGGCACAAAAACCCATTCCGATGAATCAGACAAGGAGGAAGAAGAAGAAGAAAAAGAAGAGTCTGAGGAGGAACAAGAGGATAATGAAGATTCAAAGAAAGATGCTGAATCTGATGATGAAGACAAGGACGGATCGGGGAATGGGTCTTCTAGTTCATCAGGTGATGATGATGAAGAAGATGATGATAATGATGATAATGACAATCAAGACCCTCCCTCATCTGAGATCCGGTCCAAGAAGGGCAACGATAAGAAGCAAGCTCCTCCTCCTACGTCTCCCTCAAAGACAGCTGAACCTGAAGCAACTGAGGAAGTCAAAGCTGTGCCTTTGAGACGTCAGTTAGACGAGACTCTTACCATGATTTTGGACGCTCAAGGTATCATACAACACTCAGTCAGCTACGACAAGGAGGAGGGAGAGATCATCCATTGCCTCACCAAGGAACAGATAGCTGAGTTGTTCAGGTTAAATCCTGATGAGGTTATTATTGATGATACCTCAGTTCCTGTTTTTGAAGAGCCAGAGCCAGAACCTTTTGATGATGTTGATGAGGTTATACTGGAAGATATTACAGATGAAGAGTACCCCAAGTACACATCGGCTGAGGACGAGCTGCCTACATTTACTGAACCATTTGATCAAGAAACAGAGGATCTCTTGGTCAGATATTTGGAAGAGCAAGTTGAAGCCAGCAAATCCGAAGCCGATGAACAAAAGAAGAGAAAAGAAGAATGGGAGGCCTACTGGATGGCGTTGAAGAAACAAAGCACCGAGAAGATGCCAGCGACACACAAGAAAGTTTACAGGATCAAAGGCTACAAAGCTAGAGGTCAAATCTTGAGCTGGGCATACTTTCACGACCTCGGTTGCTATGCAGTGAAACGGGAAAAGGGTACTGATTACTTCAAACACCCTCATGACTTCAAGACGTTGCCGGGCTTTGAAGTAAATCAATTAGCACGTTTGAAGTTACTGTACAGTGAAGACTCAGGAATGTCTGCCTGGTTTTCTAGGCAAATTCAGTACGAGTACAGGAAGAGATGGGTGAACTTCCAACCACAGCAGCCAGAACGTTATTACTCGCCAGAAATTGATGGAGATACCCGCAAGCATAAAGTGATCCTGAAGTGGCTTCCCCCTAAAGTTTTGAAGAAGATTCCTTTACGGAAGATGCGACAAGACTTTATGGATGGCTTCCGATGGTGGTATTATGATGGGCGCACTGGTGAGGCTGTGATAGTTTTGTGCAAAGATAAACAGTGGGAGACTGTTAGGATATTTGATCCTATGTGGCTGACAAATCTCTCACAAAGTGATGTCAAAGCTTTGTTTCGACATCAGATCTTCTTTGATGTACATGATATGGAACAAGCTCTTCAGTTTATGAGGGTAATTCGTCTCTGCATTTGCTTAAAAGTTCATGCCGGTGCTGATTGGAAAGCAATTTCAGACAAGCTTGCAAAGAAAGACGCTTCCAAGAGTTGAACTAGGTCCAAGGGGGAGTTTGTTGATACATGTAATGTCCCTAGTTCTGTTTTGTAACTCTAATCATGTATAGTTCAAGTTATTAATGGAAGTTGTCTTTATATGTCATTCTTAATGTTTATTATTGATTATATAATTTGTTGATTTGATTATTTTAATAGTTGAGTATGAAGTCTACACATTCGGGCGAATGACTCTAGAATGAAGTCATTCGCCGAATGAAGCTTATGGCGATTGACTGGCAATAGAATGAGTCATTCGCCGAATGACTCATTCGATTGACAGCTGATTCGAGCTTGGTCATTCGCCGAATGAGCTGCTTCGGCCACTCATTCGGCCGAATGACTACAGGTTATATATACTTGTTCAAATCATTTCAACACTAACTTTTCCAGAGCCCTCCTTCTTCCTTGTGATTCCAGAGTCAAACCCTAGGAGATTAGAGCGGCCATTGATCGTCCAAGTTCGATTCTCAACCCGTGGTGTTCGATTGTTGCTTCCAAGTCATTCCTACACCTTCGGATCACCACGGTTCCTGTTGATTTCGATTGGAAAACCCTGGAATAGGATTCCGCACTATTCCAGTGGCTGTCGGGTAGATTTCCATTGGAATCGGATTGTTTCCGAGCTCCTTGATTGGTCCTACAGAATAATCGGATTATGATTTATTGCTTGACTTGCTAAATTTGGAAACTTTCTTGAAATAGAAACTTACTATAAATAGTAAGTTTCCTCACGAAAGGGACTTTGGTATCCGTACACATCACATGACACTAAAACCCACGTTACACGAACACTTGATCAAAAACCGTCACCAACGGGTCGTTAGGTCAAACATGGTCAACACGGTCAACACGACCCACACGACAACTTAGAGTTGTTAAACACTAACACGGTCCTGAGAGACCCACGTGTATGTAACACAAACTTACAACACCTATGTGATATAGGTAACTGCTATCCGGCGAGCTACACAATTTCTGTAAGAAACGCACTTCTCAAACTTAGGTGAGTTTACAGCCCCACTTTTACTCTTTAACTGTTTTATACTAAACTTATGGGGTGAGAATACTATGCAACTGATTTAGATGTATGACTGGTATGTTGTAAAACTATTTTTCGAGTGTAACTACTGTCGCATTATGCCCTCATTTATCCTTACCGTTAGTTGTAACAACCGAGTCGTTATTACGTAGTACTACTGGGTTTGACGAACCCCACTCGGCACCAATGTTGACTGGAGGTCATAACGAGTGTAATATCGATGTTGATGTCGGGTTCAGCGATGACCCGCGGAGGCAAACGGAAACAGTCGAGTTTCGGTAAGATGAACTGACACACTCCACGGATCGTAGAATCCCACCACTAAACTTAACATACCCAGTATATGTCTCTTTACTATTTACTATATGTCTAAACCTGTGAACTCACCAACTTTTTAGTTGACACTTTTCGCATGAATTCTCAGGTAAGGAGCACACGCTAGGGCACACAGGAGGAATTCAAGAAGAGTCGCATGCATTAGACTCTTGTCCTAGGCTTTTTGTGCATTGATTTCTTTTGAAACATTTCAAACTATGTAGTGTTTAAAACAATTTACTTTCCGCTGTGTAACATTTTACAATTCCGCTGCTTTTGATATGAAATTATTCCGCTACTTATTTTGAAAACTGTGTTACTTTATAAAACTGTTTGATTGTGAACTCATATAGAGTCGTTCTATATGACCATGAGTTATGATCCTGGCCACGTCACACCCGCGCGGTCTGACCCCGCACGTGGGAATTTGGGGGTGTAACAGTTAGGGTATGTACGTATTATCAAGGAATAAACAAAGGGATTATGAGGAGTGGTTGTCTTTTGGGTTGACTAGGTCACCGCCCGTGTTCATGAATTTGATGAATCAGGTGTGTCACCCAGTGCTGGATAAATTTGTTGGAGTTTCATTTATAATATTCTTATCTATTATTGGAATGATTGATTATGTGTGAGATGTATGTAGACTATCCATTGGATATTCATTTTTGGTGAAAGGGTGTTTGTTAAGGATAGGCACTAGTATATATAAATGCCTATCTATGACTTACTGTAGACAAATTACATTTGGTATGAAAAACCATGTGTGTGAATTTCCAAATCTGGTTGGAGTTGATATTGAATAAGTTGATTCACAAGTGTTGTGAACTACTTACATTGAGTGGACTAAAGTTTGGGTAAGTCACAAGTGGTGTGATTGCCTAACTTGAATATTATTGGTTAATAAGGATGTCTCATAATGTTTGAAATATTATAGTTAGAACTAGTGATTGGAGAAGGAATCACAGGTGATGTGAACCTTATCAATAGTTAATTATGCTATTTGATATGATTTGGTCATTGTGGATAGGTAGACTAACAATTATTTGTTTTGTGCTGATTCATGAGTATAGTGTATCATCTTCAAACTGATGGTCACAGAGAAAAAACCATTCATACTTTGAGGGTATGTTATGGGTGTGCATAGTTGAGGATTGAGGGATAGTTGAGATGACTATGTACCCTTGGGAGAGTTCTTGTATAATGACGATTATTATTCTAGGTGTTGTGACAACTAGTACCTGACCGGCCGGCAAGTCCGTACGGTAGGTGTACTTTCAATAGTTACTATGTGTAAATACATGTTTGTGAACAGTACTTGTATTAACAGAATTCAAAATACAAGAAACAGTTGTACGTATTTATGTGTAAACTTAAATGTCGTAAGTACAACACTTATTTGAAACAATAGTTGTGTGTATTTAAGTGAAAACTTAAGTACAGTTAACACAACAAATCACGAGAAACAACAATGTTCAAGTATATAACAGGAACAAGTCGGTTGCGATCTGATATCCATAGATGACAGGAATCAGATGGCCGACAAATCAGTATGAAAACAATGTGAAAACATGAAGTTAGTTGAGTCCGACAGTGAGGAAACACAATTCAAAACACAATTTCAGTGTTATTTCAGAATAATGAACTGACAGTGTGTTTGCATGGGTGATGATTCAAACAAACATATCTGTGAGTTTAATGTTCTGAAATGATGACTGAAAAGTAGAAAACAAAAGTCAGAAAGCAAAACCATCGTCGTGTTCGTTCGGGTGACGATTCGAACGAACACGCGCGAAGGTGACGCGCTCTAACGAAACGGAAACGAAACACGATTATGAAATTTAAAATAATAAAAATAATATTTATTAGAAATTACCAGCTAAAAAGAATTTTATAAAACTATTTTAGTAAAACTACACGTAATTAACTTTACGTAACGAAACAACGAGAATTAACGGTCTGATCGCGAACGAAATAGTAGAAATAAGAAAAATATAATATTTTACATTTTACAATTTTGAAACTCATCAAAAAAAAATAATTAAATAAATCTAAATTTCAATCTAAAAATTTTAATTACGCAACCGTAATAAAACACGCGAAGCCGACACCGAGCGAGACCGAACACGCGGGAAACCACTCGGGGTATAAAAACCTATTTATCTTCTTCATCTTCTTCATATGTGACAGCCATATACTCTCTCTCTTACTCCAAATTCGGTTTTGCGTTTTTTAGCTAGAAATCACCATTAAAACACCCATAACTTCTTCATTCCTTAACCAAATCGCGCAAATAATATATCGAGACGACCGTCTCGACGAGAGGAAGCTAAAAGTACAAGGAATCGGAGCTAGTTCGATCTAAATCGGCTGGAATCTTAGAGAAGTTTCTGCAGAAAAAGGTAAGTTGTCACTGTTTTGGTTATTTGAGCTGTTAATCGGTTTTCAGCCTTATAAACACTTAATTTCTGCACTAAAGTGAGTTAGGATATGAGGAAACATCTAATATTAGAGTTGGGATGTTTGAAATGTGGGTTTAGGAGGCTGGACCTCATCACCGATACAAGAACAGTGAACAAATCTAGTATTGACGAGCTGGGAAATGGAGCACTGTTTCTGTTGAGGCTGCTGAGTTTGAAGGTCATGTATGGTTGAGAATTACTCCTAAGATGTTAATATCGAAGGTCCAAGGATGGCCAAGAACCTATTTTTATAAATGAGATCGAGAAGTTTTTTTTACTACCCATGACCGAGAACACCCTAGACATTTGAGAACCACCTTATTTTCAAATTTTGTTCAACCGAGAACCCTGCATCTATTTTATTACTTTGATAGAGAATACAATTATATAGGGGTGCGGTAATTCGAAAACTCCATTCTTGAATATTGTAATATAGAACCCAAGTATAGTGACACATATATTTGACAATTTTAATTATGCTGTACTTATAATTTGAAAACTCATTCTTTTGTTTTTTTTATTAAAAACAAATTTTGGGGTGGGTCACATACCAACAAAAATCACGTAAGGCAGCCAAGAAATATTATAGGATTTGACCATTAAGTCTAAGTAGCTTGATCCCAATGTTACCTGTGGACTAGTAGACTGAGGAATTTATTTTCTCTCATGTCATATTATTAGTAACAGTTTCGATGAAGACAATGAGAACACAAAGTGGTAGAGGTAAATTGAATGCATTGTAATCTGATTACGTGAGGATTACAATGGATTCCTTTTAGGCTCTATGCACTTCAAGTTGAGAACAAATATCAATTGGTTAACTAACACTTTTACTAGTATTAGTGAATAACAGTTAACCCCACAAATGAAAGAATAATAACAAAGAGAAGATTAAATTAATCTAAATTCCTTAACACATTGAGAGTTTATCAATACTACGGTTTGATAACTAAACCTCTCTTAATTTATTATTCTACATATGATACTATTGGTGAACTACAACTGGGGGATAAACAGGTAAACTGAGAATGGATATCTATAGTTGTATTGCAAATAGTGTGGAATTCTATTAGTTATGTGGTGGGATGTTGGCTAGGGCTTGTTCCCTTTCATATGCCCTATATATAAGCATAACTAATAGGATGAGATATTATTTGCAAATATAACTATGGAGATGCCATTGGGTGACTAGGTAAATCAAACAACATACAAGTACAAGAATAACATTGTGATTGTGCATGTGAATGAATCAAGGTTTTCAATTATAATACTTATGAACTCACCAACCTATTGTTGACTTTGTTAAAATGCATGTTTTCTCAGGTGACGAACATGTGTAGTTACCAGGATTACAGGGATTTAGCTAGTTGACTTTGAGAAGGCCTAGCTACTTTTGTGTTGCATACTTTTGATGACAAAAACAATGAATCATCTTTTGTATATCTTGTACAGATACAAGATATAAACTCATTGATTCTTTTTGATTAGATTTACTTAGTTAAATTATGAGGAAACAATGTAATTTAACTTTGTAATTCTATTTCATTATCGTGTTAGCATTTCTCATTTATTTATCATGTGCTATGTAAACAATCTGATCATTTCGATTATCACAACGATATCACGCTCCGGGAACGTTCCGCCCGGCGGGAAAGTCGATCCAGCCCGCCGGCTCGGGGTTTGACAGGTGTGGAATGCTTCCATAAGAAATACTATACGGAGTAAATAGTATATTTCAGGAGTTGGGAAGATGATGGATAACAAGAACATGTAACTAAGTAAGTGGTTAAAATGATAAATGAATGGATTGATGTAATCCGAATTCATTTAAAGGCGGTGCAAGACCTTTAGAATTGGTATGTGTATGTGAGTTGAAGAACAATCAAATTTCGAGGGTGAGACTTCGTTGTTGAAAGTTTCCCCATGGAAGTGAGCGAGTTGTTCTAGTAAACGAGGGGAGTCAAACCCACAAGTTATTTGAGTAGTTTAGGATTAATAACTTGGGTAGGTGAGAATGCTTACTGCATTGAGCTACCAGAGGAGTTAAGTAGAATACATGACATATTTCATGTGTTGTATTTGAGGAAGTGATTAATTGGTGGATGAATCTGCTTATATGCTAATGGATGAATTGGAAATTGATAGTAGGTTGAATTACCTTGAAAAGTTGAATGCCAAGTCAATGAAATATTACTCACGTCTTCTTATATGTAGTCTGGTTTCGGGGATGAAACCTTTTTAATAAGAGGAGAATTTTTAACGATCCAAATCATGAAATAATGAAATAAACGATTTATGATGCACAACTATAATATTTAGAAATATAATAGTAATAAAGATTGGTTATGACAATAACCAAGCAAACTAACAAAGATATTATAGTTAGTGTAGTCAAAATGTCACAAAAACTTGAAGGAACAAACTTTCCAATTGATGAAACTTAAATAAATGGGGGTTAAATATGAAGTTGGGGGTCAATGATGGTCAAAATCATTTTGGTGAAGTGGGGAGTCGACGTAGGAGAAGAGAGGAGGAAGAAAACCCTAGCCAAATTCATATCTCCCAATTTCTTCATGATTCATGACTAGAAACTCAAGATTGAAGCTAAATCCATCATCTTCCTTGCATTCTAATCATTGGGTAAGTGATTTCTTGTAATATGATGATTAGATGAAGTGGGTTTTATGTGGGTTTCTAGCTAAACTCGAAATTGGGGGTTGGTGTGTGTTAGAAACTATAAAACTAAGTATGTGAACATGATTTAAACACTCAACAACATGATTTTGATATGTAGAATCAAAGAGGTGTGATATGGGTGTTGGGAGATTATATGGGTTTTGTTGAAAATCCATGTGAATATGATGATGGGTGAAAAAGGGTGTTTAAATTATAGTTTTGGATGTGATTGGGTAGTACTTTAACTATCTTTGATGAAAATGGAGATTTTAGCAATTTGAGAATCACAAGTGGGATTAATGAGTGTCTAAACATCAAAGAGGAATAGTTGATTAAGTTATGCACACAAGGTGTTTGATGAAAGCTCCAAATTTGGGGTTTACATGAATGAAATGGCGATTTAGTGCATAACCATTACTATATACTAACTTATGGTGAAAACAAGTCAAATAGGTAGAATGAATGTACAAATGAGTTACGTGTATTGACTCTAGTTGTATGTGTGTAATACAACTAGGTATGGGTGGTGAAAGTCAAGGAACAATTCAAAGGCTTGGGAAGAACAAGATGATTTTGGTGGCAATCCTATGGGCTAAGGTGAGTAACCTACTCACTAAATATGCAACCATAAGTCATATTAGTGTTGGTGTGGTGTGTTGAATGTTGACTATTTTGCACGGGTCTTGTTGTGGTTAATAAAAGTTAGGTTAGAATAACATAACTTGATGTAGTGTCATTATGGGTTTGATAATTAGTGACACAAGAATTGGGGTTTGATCCACATTCGTGTGGAATAAGACCATGAATAATGGCATTTGGTGATGATTCACATTTGTGTGAAAGAACATGTAAGTCCATCTTGTATGGCTTTGGGTGTGTCATGTAAGTCCATCTTGTATGGCTTTGGGTGTGTCATGTAAGTCCATCTTGTATGGCTTTGGGTGTGTCATATAAGTCCATCTTGTATGGCTTTGGCTTTGGCATGTAAGTCCACCTTAGTGTGGCTTTGGGGGTAATCCACATGTGGGTGAATTTAATTTGGTTATTTAACCAAAACCGGGTGGTTGACCCATTGTTGAAATTAGTCAAACTGGGTGATAGACTAAATTGTTGGAATTAGTCAAACTTGGTTGTTGACCTATTATTGAAATTAGTCAAACTAGGTGGTTGTAACCGGTTTTGATGACAGGTTGGGTTAAGTTGAGTGTTTAAAATTGGTGTTTAACTTTTGAAAAATATGGGACCTAACTCTGAGGGTGTTTTAAAACACGTCACATAGGGAGAATTTTTGGGCTTACATATAAGCATTTTTTTTTCTATTATTTTTGTAACATATTTGTGTGGATTTTGTATGATTTTATGTTTTTATGAAAAATTTTTATAGTGTTCGTGATTAGAAATTTGATTTTGCTATGTAATTTATGTTTCTGCAAATGATATATAATATCCGTTCTCGGAAGTTGTCACACCACGAGCCAGCGGGACGGATCAACTTTCCCGTCAGGCGGAAGGTTCTCAAGGTAAGATATCGTGAGATAATCGGAATGATCAGATTGTATACACATCGTCAACATTTGAGAATAACTAAAGCACAATCATAATAAACTAGGATTACAAAATTAAATTACAATTGTCAATGTTTGATAATTTAACTAAGTAAACCTATAAAAAATGATTCATAAGAAACAACAAAATATGTGCTCCCAAAAGATACTAGGTCCTTTATCTGGGCATCCTAGTATGCATCCTGAGCCTTAACTTAGTCATGTACGTCACCTGAGAAAACATGTAAAAAAACAAAGTCAACTCATGGTTGGTGAGTTCATCATAGTTAATAATTAAAAATGAGATTTGACGAAACTTGACCGAACGAAAACCTTAACCTCATCAACAACCACCTATACTATCCAGCTAAGTATGCTTATGTATAGGGCATACGTTGCTAGCCCACCACATACCAAACTACATAGTATATTGTTCTTGATGATAATTAAGCGTTTCATTCCATACACTGAAATTACAACCTTGAACAATATGACAAATGACAACCTTTGAATAATCCGAAAATGACAACCTTAACCTCACTAACAACCACCTATGCTATCTAGCCAAGTATGCTTATATATAGGGCATACGTAGGGTCAAGCTTACCGCCAGCCCACCACATACCGAACCGCATATTCATATTGTTAGTAATGATAATTAAGTGTTTCACCCGCTTCTAAATTCACCGGACAAATCTACCAGCGCGACGAACCTAACCTCACTAATGACACATATCCTATTCAACCATATATTCTTATGTATATGGCATACGTAGGATCAAGCCCAGCCGCCAGCCTACCACATACCGGACCACATACGATATTGTTATTAGCGAAAATTAAGCATTTCACACCCTACCAACACCCCAATTGTTAGAGTTCGAAAAAAGTTTTGAGTTCGTATCTGAGGACAACCGGATACCCATGGCATCTAGTATCAATCCGCATATGCGACTTAGGTGTAACGGTCTGCATCGGTGCACAGTTAAAGGATATCCATTAGTATACACAGGGTCTACTAATAGTATCATAATCATCCTAGCCACCGTTACAAAATATGGATGGACAGTGAGGAACACTGAATGGTAAGTACGATTGGGCCAATCGGTCTGTCCTACAAGAACCTGACAACGAAGAACACTGAATGGCAAGTATGAGAGGGTCAATCAGTCTGTCTTAAGAAGTCCTTATGTTTATTATTCAGACTTAAGATCTTCAAATACCATGTGCACACGTACCTGTTTACCCACCAGAATCCCTTTATTAACATGTTTAAGTTTTAGAGCTTATTGAGTATTGAGTATAAGTGTTTGAATATGAACATCAAATGTGAGTATTGAATACTGACTAACATTATTGAACATTGAGTACAAGCATTGAACATAAAATATAAGTATTGAACATTGAATAAAAGCATTGAGTCTAAGTTTTGAGTAATAGTTTTGAGTATAGGTTTTGAATAATCGTTTTGAGTATAAGATTTGAATAATTGTTTGAGTGTAAGAATGTATACGTTTAAGAAAGTATACATTTGAATAATTGTATAAGTATTTGTTTGATAAAATAAGTGTTTGAGAAAGTATGTAATCATGATAGTTTATAGATGAAATCGTAAAGATTCTAGCATAAACATAACGAGTAACCAATTTAACAGTTAACAGTTTATAAACAATTTATAAACAGAAAACAGTAAGCAAATTATAAAACATGACAACAATTAGATAAAGCATTTATATAAAACATTTGACATGTTTCTCAGTGCCGCAGTAAAACAAAGTAGTTTGAAAAGGGACAAATGAACTCACATGTGCTACAGTGCAAATGAACCAAGTAGAATTCTGTGCGCTCGTTAGTTGTAGATTATGTAGCTTCAATACCTGGGTAAATTTATAGTTGACGTGTATAGGGGGTTTTATAGTTGACTTGTATAGGGGGTTTTGGTCTCGATGTGCAATTATGTGTCCTATGATTTAGCTAATGTGTTACTAAGAATCTTGTAACACTCTAAGTTAAATACCCTATATGAACCCTTATCCCCTGACTAACTATCACTCAATCTTATTTACAAAACATTTATAAAATAAAATCCATAATCCTTTAATGAATCCTCATATATAATATCTTATTAATTTACAACAATTTAAATTTAGAAAATACTTTGAATTTAAAATATTTTAAATAATTAAGTTATGATAATTTATAATTCATTTCATAAAATTATAAATTATTTTACGAAAACATAAGTTAAACTTGTTAGAACTTGGATTAACCGAACTAGGTTAAACATTAAGTCCTTGCATGATTCTTTGTTAACTTGATCTTGGTTGCTCTTGAGTTGGTTACTAATAAGATTATTCATTTTGGGATAATCTAGGTTTGTTACCCATAGTATGAAAACTCTAAGTGTTGGGTGTTGGTCATACAAGATGAACATATCCCATGCTTAGTTATTTTTCCTTTGAATCCATATAGTACCCTCTCGTTCTTTAGTCTCTTTGTAACTCATGACTTCTTATTATATATTTTATTGTTAGTATTTGTTAAATAAACCTAGTTTATTTGTTTAGAATCACCCTTAGTTATTATAGAAAACATTAGAGTTTTCGGCTAACACCTTGTTAACCATACTTGAACAACATCGGTTTAATTTAACAAGATTCAAGTGACTCATAACCTTTTGATTGTCAAAACACAAGTTTATAGATTCTATAGAGTTTAAGAAGATTTAGTGTTTGCAAAACATCAATATCGATGGTTCACAAATCCATTTAACACCCTTTTGATCCTAATGCCTCTCTAACCGGTCTCCCTATGTTCAAACGATTTCCCATTAACTTGATTTTTTTTGTTATGATACACTGGTTCTAATCTTCACCGACTTGGAGGACCTGAATGTAGATAATCTCGATGGTCAACAGTTGGTAAAATCGATGAAGCACTAAACCGGTTTACACACACTCTAAACTCTTATAGCCATTACCCGACTACCCATGTTTGAACAGCCCTCACGAATTCATTTCTAAGTCTTTTCAGCTGATACCAAGTTTAATTCACTTGGAAGACATGAAACTAGCTGACATTGAAGGCCACCAGTATTGTCGATGACCCACAGATCAGTAGTATCGATGAACCCACAGCTGCCCATAATCAAGATTGCAGCTTTGACAACACAGGTTCGACAGGTCTGTCACCCATCGATACTACCAATATCGATGGTGACTTCTGTGTAGTGTCTTGGAGAACATCGACCTTAGTAAAGTCAGAGCAGCCCCATCGATTTTGGCCTATCGATATTGACAATATCGGCACATGAATGTTGCTGAAACCTTCATCCTTCGATATTATTCTGGGCAGGTCTCTTCTTCATCGATACTACTTCATTTCCAGATCTCTTGCCTTTCCCAACCTTCCTAAGCTTCAATATAACATGTTCCCTAACATCATAACTCAAATTCATGCACATCTTATGGGTTTGAAGGTTGAATCTCGGCTGAAGTACAAGCATCTCGCCGGAAACCGCAACAGCAACATAATCAGCTCGTTTGAGCTCAATGTTACCTCAAATTCGATGATTTAAAGCTCTATTTCTTTGTCTCTTCACGATCTACACGTCACCATGGTCATTTTGACACCAAATTTGCCCGATTTGGTTGATAATTGAGTGAGATATTAGTGTTTTTCTAGAGAGAGGAAAGATAGAGAGAATGAGTTGTACAGATAGAGAGCTTAGTTAGAGAGAGAAAAAGTGGGTTGGTGATGACATTTATTGTCATTTAATGACATGTTTATGGTTTTTAACGTTCGGGTGTGTTCGGGTTCGTTCGGGTTCGTTCGGTTTCACTCGATTTCGCGCAAACGCGTCGGTTTTCGGTTTTCTCGTAACGAAACGTTACGATATTTAAAAATAGAGTTTCCTAATTTATTTTAGGTGGTAATTCCTAATAAATTAACTAAATATATTTTATTTGTTTTTAATATTTCAAAATTTTTTAATTTACCTGTTTCATCAGATCATATCGTTCTCGCTCGTTTTCGTACGAATCGTCACTCTCGTTCGAAGACGACGACAGCGTTACCTTCCAATATGGTTTTCTATTTATTAGACATCATTCAGAACGTTAAACCCACAGATATATTCGTGCGAATCGTCACCCACACGAATACTCCGTCAGCTTAATACGTTCTCACATACGTTAATACATAATAATCTCCTATCTAGCAAGCACATAAAATTCCGCATCATAGTTTCACATCTAGAATCATGTTCGTATCGTATCAGTATGTGTTGTCTTATCGGTATTTGAGTTTCTACACTGTTTGCAAGTTGTTTCACATAGAGTTTACACGAAATAGTGTACGGAAAATTTCTGTACACATATCTACAGTAAGATCCTACTGTTCCGGTCTACTGTTCAGGCACTGATGTTACAGAAGTATACTGTGATAATCCGCCCAACGCGTGTGGTGGAAAAAACCTAGTTAAATTTAAAATTAAAGAAATTATTTTGGTTTTTTCTTAAGCATAAATGCGCCTGTCAAATTTATTATTGACATGAAACACAAACCATTTTTAGATTTTGCAGCTATATGAAATATGTGCAACCTTCCAACCTAATACATACTAAACTAAATGTAATTTAAAATAAAATATTGAATCATGATATAAATTCAAGAATGCAAGATTTGAAAGTTTACCAAAATGCTTCTCTCATACAAAAAATTACGTGAATTCCATAATGCCATATGAAATTCCTGTTGGGAATGCACCTACACCTACCTTTACGTACCAAAGAAGCATTCATAGGGAGATTGCTATATTAGTTAAAAAAATTAAAGATGGCATTTTTTTGAATTATATGACAATTTGACCCATTTACTTATAGCTGGGTCAAATAAAAAGATCTAGCTAAAAGGAAAACAGATCAAAAGGTCTGTTGAGTAAAAAATCTCACATAGTATTTTTATGCATCAATCTCCTAATTCACATTCTTCAAAAATTTAGATTGTTACGGATAGCGCAACCCCCTAAAGAATTTTATACACGTGAATTTTTATGCTCAAAACTAGAATTATAATGATGCTCAAGAAAATGTAAAGCAAAAAAAAATCACAAATAATGTAGTCAAACTACAATATAAGCAAAGACTAATCATGATAAGCAAACCAAAGACACATAATAGAAAAGCTTCACAAATTTAGCCACAATTTCAAAATATAGAATGATTATAAGAAACAAGAAATGATGACAAAATAGTTGCATGGATTTGAATTACGGTCTAAAACAACACTAAATAACATAATCAGATATAATGATTACAAATGATGATAAATTAGCAAAAAAGGAACTATAGTCTACAACAACAACAACAACAACAAGAATTATACCCAGTTAAAATCTCACTTTGAGTGTGGTTTGGGGAGGGGAAGATAAAGACACACCTTACCCTTTATTGCAAAATACGATAGAGAGACTACTTCGCTGGAGTGCCCCTCTCAAAGCTCCTTTTTTTACACGTATTACTCAAAACATATAACCAAGCCACAAAAACATAATCATATAACCCTAAAGTTATGACCATACCTAAAAGGAAGTGGATCTAAGAGTATCCTACAGAATTATCGCTCTGCCACCATTATTCTTCTTCTTCTTCATGTCCACGAAGCTCTATCACTGATCATGTCTTTAGAGATGTGTAACTCTACCAAATCAAGTTGAATCTGCTCTCCCATGTCATCCTTGGCTGACCCAGGCGACCCCTTCACCTTTTCCCCTCCACCATAAGTATCTCCGTACTGCGGACAAGCGTCAACCAGTTTCCTCTCCTCACATGTCCAAACCATCTCAATCCCCTTCCCTTACTTTGTCCGAGATTTTTGCCACCCGTAACCGGTTCTAAAAAAGCGCATTCCTTATCCGATCGAGTCTTGTGTACCCGCACATCCATCTCAACATCCTCATTTTTGTTGTCTCAAACTTCCTTTCCTGAGTCTTCTTAATCGGCCTACACTCTGTCTCATATAGCATTGCTAGTCTGACCGCGACTTTGGAATCCCACATCAACACACAATAGCATACATCTTTCAAGTTTCAATTCTTTATATTAAACCTGATCCCTCATCGATTACCACATGCATATTTCATTTCTTTATAAATGAAACTAACTCCCACATCGACCAAGTAGAGAGCTTACGGCCACTCTCAATATTATAAGAAAGGAAATCGCTGATTAAAGAGGAGCGCACATGTCCGGTTCACTGGTCAGCGCTGGTTAGATCGTAGACCACGCTGGCCGGACCAAAGCTATTCAACCGAACCGTTTCTCATAATGAGCCCCGAGTCGACCGGTTGAACGTGCAATGTTCGTATGGAAACATTCCTCCTAATACCACTAGTGCTGGTACCATTACTAGTAATAGTAATAGTAAATGTTAGAACATAAAGAAGCTATCATATCTCATTTAAGTTGGGCCAAGTAATAGTAATAGTAATAGTAATATTAAATAATTAGATTAAATACAATAACTAATGATTTAAGTTATACATTTTTATATTAATATTAATTTTTTAATAAATTAGAAATCAAGTCTTTCTACTAAAAAGAAGATTTTGAAAACAAAAAAAGTATAAAAAAAAAAAACAAAACCTAGAAGTTAAAACAACAAGATTTCTATATAAAAAAAATAGTTTTTATACAATTTTAAAAATGAAATGTTAAAAATAAATTTTTAAAAAACAAAAAGTTAAAAAAATGATATTATTGTTTTGTTACTTAAAACTAGGGATATATCCGCGCTTCGCGGCGGTAATCGGGCTAATTGTTTCGAACATAAATGTGTTTTACCATCATAAAAATGAGCATTAGAAACATGAAAATGAATCTATATAAATCATATAACTATAATTTTAAATATGGAGGACCGCAATCAACTAATCGAGTCACTATTTAATAAAAGTTAACTTAAATCGAAATTCAAACGTAAAGACGTAAAGGTAATTTAGGAAAAAAATGTTAATAAAAAATTGTTACATTATCTCAGTTTTACTCATTTGAACATAGATAAAAAAACATATTTCAATGTTATATTAGTAAAAGAAATATTAGAAAATAGAAAAACAAAGAATTTCAATAAATAATACATAAATAAAACATTAAGTATCTAACTCAATAATAAAAAGAGAAAAAAGATGACACGATCTAATATAACGCTCATTTTTAAATAATAGTTATATTAAAAAAAAGTATGAAATTACTACGATGTGATTATAGAGATAAAAAAAAATTAGACAAAAAGCAACAACAATATAACAATCTAATGCTTTTGGGTCAACGTCGACTTAAAATTAGTAGGTTAAAAGATATGTTATACATAGTATATGGGTCAACTTGAAACATTAGTAACTAAAAGGGTTAAAATCAAAATGTTATCACTATTATCATATAGTGTAAGAAAGTATTACAATAATGTGAACGTTACATGAGTAAAATAAGAGATGACTGAAAAATAAGAGTACAAACTTCAAGTTTAAAATTGAAACATTTGAAATTAATTGAAATTTGTTTTACATGCCTCATTTTTTACAGCGGTTTCCCTATTCTTCTTTTTGTTCCGACCCTTATTTAAAAATCATAAACAAAAACCTTCAACTTAAATAATGACATTTGGACCAATCCTTCATTTTGTACTATAGCACCAACTTATAAATGTATGTATTCATAATATGTATAATTACTAAATTCTTATTAGTTATTATATATTATTTAATTATAAAATCTGTGTAATAAATGGATTTATTATACATATATGTATATATGTATTGAATCCTATGAAAATCCAATCTCATATATAAAACCTTTAAACCCAATGTGAGCCATTGATTTGAAATTTTGAGAATAAATAAGTGGTCAAAACTAAACCTGAATAAAAAACTGGGTTTTGAATAAACAAATCATTTTTAATGTGGGTTAATATGATTCACATATTTATTTTCAAGATTTCAATTCAATGGCTCACATAGGGTTTAAGGGTTTTCTCTGTATTTTTAGGTTTTCATAAGATTCAATATATATATATATATAGGGTAAAGATCCTATAATAACCCTCTCTTATTGCATAACCCGAAATAACCCTGCAAGATGAACCCGAATCTTTGTTTTTTTTTTTTTCAAAATCTTAGTTTTACATGTACAAAAATATGTTCTTTTATGAGTTTGGGCTAATTCTTTTTCGTTTGTGATCCTACATCACTGTAAGTTGCCTTACAGCACTGTAATATTTATTACAGTGCTGTAAGGCAACTTACAGTGATGTAGGATCACAAACGAAAAAGAATTAGCCCAAACTCATAAAAGAACATATTTTTGTACATGTAAAACTAAGATTTTGAAAAAAAAAAAACAAAGATTCGGGTTCATCTTGCAGGGTTATTTCGGGTTATGCAATAAGAGAGGGTTATTATAGGATGCGGATCCTATATATATATATATATCATAGAAATATTTTTAATCATTAAAATATGATTAAATTTTATTACAACTTATGATATATATATAGGGGAAGGTTCCGTTGTTGACCCACTGTAATTGTGGTAACCCAAATAACCCTGCAAAAAATGGTCGAATCTTTGATTTTTTTTTCATGGTCTTTATTATACATATTTAGGGGAGTTTCCTTTTTGTTTTTTGGCTAATTCGCAAGGCAAATCGAATTTACACCAATGCAAATTCGATTTGCCTTGCGAATTAGCCAAAACACAAAAAAGAAACCCCCTAAATATGTATACTAAAGACCATGAAAAAAATCAAATATTCGGCTATTTTTTGCAGGGTTATTTGGGCTACCACAATTAAGCAGGGTTCTTATTTGAACCAAATCATATATATATATATATATATATATATATATATATATATAGACACACATACACATTTATGCTATACAAATGGTTTATGAATAACTTTTGATAACTTGTGTTATGTAAACACATATTCATATGACACACATGTTTATGTAAATTTTTCTTCAAAGATTTTGATAATCTAAAATGTAAGATTTTATAAAAACATTCCTATACCTTTTATAAAATCTATTTTGCGATTTTATAATATTCAAATAAGTTTTATTTAAGGATTTTATAATTTATTATTTCATGTTTATATTTAAAATATGTTATGATAAATTCATACCTTGAAAAATGGTTTTATAAATTCTTTTCAATGTTTATTTAATATCAATTGTAATTTGAACTATAAAATATATATTTTGATATATTTGTCAAACATAAATTATTTTAAACTACAAAACTTTTAATCAACATATTTTGTCAACTTGAAGAACTATAAACTTGTAAATATCGTTATTAGTTTATTTAACCATTTATCAACTAAATCAAAATAAATTTAAAAGATCCACCATTCAAAACTCTAACCTGTGATATATTTAAACCTTAGGAAATATATGAAAAGACATAGTTATGTTAACCTTATGCCTAATGAATTATTTAGGTGTACATTGGACTTGTTGGACATACTTGTGAGATATAACTTGATATACATTACAAACGACTACCTCATACATAAAGGTGAGTCTTCATAGCATTTATTTTTATGCTTTTGCTTTAAGGGTGAAACATGCAACTTATATTTTACCATTATCATGTAAGCTTAGCTTAATGGTCTTATAGTTAGTTAACTTTAGCTAAGAATATGCATTGATCACCCATTTAGTGACTATGATAGATCTATTTGACCAACCATCCCACCATTGTTTGATTTACCCTTCGAGGATGCCCGCGGTGATGGTTTGCAGTTTCAACATTTATAGAAACACTAAAAATTGGTCAAACATCATTTGTTAACATCAGTTTGTCTGCTTGACTTGATAGTTTATCTTTGGCTATATTCATTATGCTTGGAGTTCACATAAGACATTAAATATAAAATTTTTACAAACCATTTTTTTTGTGAGTGTTCAAACCTATAAACTCACCAATTATTCATACTTGACCCTTTATTTTTAACATGTTTCAGGTGGGAATGCAAGTTAGCATAATCTTTGAGCTCGGGCTTCGTTTTAGTTTTGTTTATAATTAATGTATTGAACTTGAATTAATGATGTATTTGTTAGGATTTGAATCTTTTGGAATATGTATCGAGTGTTTGGTGTGTTTTAAATTGAATTGTGAATTTTATAAGATGATTCAATTATTTACATCTTTATACCCTGTGCTATGAACAATATACACTTCGTGGTGCCCCGATGTTTTCGCTATTGGTCGTGTGTTACAAAGGTTGTTGTTAGTTGCTGCTTATGACTCTTACATGAAATCGGTCCGTCTGCTAACATAAAGATGTACCTTGATGTTGATTTCTTGTCATCTTTTAATTTCTAAAGACATAATCAGAGTAACTAACCACTTTCATATTGTAGGTGCTTTAGGCCTAGATAACATCCTAGGTTGATTAGCAGTTTCAGCATGGCCAGTATTGTGTTGATGTTGATCATTCGAGGTGCCTTCATTCTAGATAACATTTGGAGACATGGTAAGTTCTGATTGTGTCAGAGTTGGTGCAGTGAAGTTTAGAGTAGCATGGTATACAAGAGGAGTAATCGGAGGTAAGTTGGTCGGCGAGTGTCTCCCCCCACGTCTTGTACTTCTTGCAAATCAAAATATGGTTTTTTGCTACCCCCACCCACCTTAGAATCCTTAAGGAAATGAACATCATTTTTCTACAATGTGGGTTACATGGGAAGGAAAATAGAATTTATAACCCTTTGAGTGATCGGGATACCCAATGAAGTAACATGTAACATTTTTCATGTCAAGCTTCTTTAAGAATGAATTATAAAGTTTAGCTTTAGTAAGACAACCCCATACTTTCACACACACACACACACATATATATATATGTATAGGATATGGTTCAAATAAGAACCCACCATAATTGTGTTAACCAAATAACTCAAATATAATGGTTTTAAATTTCCATATTTAATAAGATTTTGCTAAGTGTCACCTAACCTTTTTAAATTAAAAAAGGTATCCAAGTCATTTCACTTAATATAAAAAAAGTCATATTTAATAATAGAGTGACAAGTGTCACACTCTTAAAAATCTATCAATTTTCCTTTTTTTAAATCAAAATTTCCCCCTTGATTTTTATACACTTGTAACATTATTTATACTATGTTATTTTTTTTATAAAAATTACATCATTAAACTCGTTATATTTTTATCGTTAATTCCATAATAGTCATGCCAATTTTTTTGAATTTTTTTCGAGCGTTCGTAATTACACCAACGTAACGAACAACAAATACAATAATTTTCTCTCATTTTTTAAAAATCTTTCCATCTTTAAAATGTTTTACAAATTATTTTTAGCGTTTGTAATTTTCTCTCATTTCTTCGAGCGTTTGTAATTACACCAACGTAAACTCTTTCCATCTCGTTACAAATTATTTTTTATTACAAAAATTAGTTCATTAATATTTTAAATTATTAAGAACACTTTGAAAAAATCCAGCTCCTTACATCAGTGTAATTACGAAAACTTTGTAAAAATTCAGCTCGTTACCTCATTTTAATTATATCAGTGTAAAAAATTCAGCTCGTTACATCACTTGAAAACGTCGTTGCATCAATGTAAAACGTCGTTGCACCAGTGCAAAACGTCGCTGCATCAGTGTAAAACGTCGCTGCATAGTGCAAATTACGAAAATTTTAAAAAAAATTGACAAAATTATACTTGAATTAAAGATAAAAAAGTGACAAATTTAATGGTGAAATTTTTATAAAAAAATAATAATGTATATAAAAGTTATGAAGGTTTAAAAAATTGGAAGGTAAATTTTTTTAAAAAAGGAATCAAGTACACCCCACCAAATGTCAAAAATACCCTTAAACAAATCTCATCCACTTGTTTTTTCATATTTAATATGGACCACTCATTTTAAAACATATTATTTAAAGAACCAATTAAAAATAGTTAAATGGCTACCACACTTGGAGTGGGTTACCAATGGAACCATCCTATATATATATAAGACTCTGTTTCCTTTCGGTGTGTCACACATCATCAGAAACGACTAATCGCTTTAGGCAGAATAACAAGGAGCGACGAAATTTAATCATACAACCATGGCAATAAAATACTAAAATCTTGCAACAAAGTAAAATAAAATATCCACAAGTACAAATCCAAATGAACCAAACATGTGTTTAAATGTCACAAACATATTAATTGTCTAAAACTGGGTCTCGTAGCTCCCATAGTGTCACATCCCCACCTCTCGTCACCTGTTGATGATGTCACTGAAACGGTCGCGGAAGCATAGTAGTGATGTCTCAGAGATGAGGGGTGACTTACTTGATCCGATGTCACAAGCACACAGATTAACTTAGGATAATTACATTTCATGGTTCGTTATTACAATTCACATTACAACATTAACTTATTCAGTTACAAGTTTGTGAAGTGTATTCTCACCGGAATCACTGTCTACCTGCAAAAATGTTTGATTTGAAAACGTCAGCACAAAACTGGTGAGTTCGTAAAGTTAGTAATTAAACAATATGATATGCAAAATTTCAAGATATACAGTTCAGATAACCATGGGACCTGTATCTAGTTCCTTTCGGATAGTTTTACGTTTTACGAAGATACTGCCCGTAGGTAAATATCTTAATGCCTCATTATATTAATGTATATCACTAACATTAAGAAAGTGTTTCAGAAACAGGTAAATATCTAGTTCCTTCCGGACAGTTTTACGTTTTACGAAGATACTACCCGTCGGTAAATATCTTAATGCCTCATTATATTAATGTCTATCACTAACATTAAGAAAGTGTTTCGGAAACAGGTAACAAACATTCACACCAGGGGAGATGCAATCCTCCCAGCAAATGGGTTGTCAGCCAATAGTACTATCAATGCTTCCTGTTCGGCCCCACATGGGTTCACTAGATACAGTTTCAAAGAATGAGGGCTTTTGATACTGTGATAGTGATACAAGGCAAAATCCCATGAAATCACACAAAAGTCACATGTAATCACAAAGATAACAGTGATACATATCATATGTTCAAAAATCGATTTACAAAAATTCCCCGATATTTGTAAAACACTAAAATGAAAAGGAGTTGTACGAAACTCACCTGATAACTTAGAAGTAACAGAATGTCACACAACTGATAGTAATAGAGTGATTCTGCATTTATTTATGCTTAATAAGTTATTTATGTTCTAACTTACTGATTAGATCTTTCTGAACATTCAATGTCAAAGACATTGCCTTGAAAATTATCAAACCGATATTAAGTATTTAATTAATTAATTTAATGTTATATCATACAGTGTATGGTAATGTAGGAACCTACACTAAATTAGGTTCCTAATACAAGGTTGATGACACACTTGATTAATCAGAATAATCTCGGATTAATCAAATAGTTAATGTTGTTGATTATAATGCTAAAACAGTTTCTAGATAGTTTAATGGCTTAGGAATGATCATTCATTGTTATTGATTACGCAAATACCATGAAATGTCACAATGTAGCATTAGAATATGTTTAATAACCATGTTTAACATACTAATCTGACTGTTATCATAAACATCAGATAATCATTCCAATGAGTATGTTAATGATTGTGATTAGTCTGAAACACTTGGATTTAACCTTGCATTTCAAAGATTAATCAAACTAATCACCTACATTGTCATAATCAAATGGTTTAAACCATTATAATCATGGGTATGATTTCATGCAAACCGGGCATTACAACGAATCAAAACAAGGATTTACCCGTTAAAACATCGTGTTCTTCGTTTATAATCAATCCTAGCCATCATCTAGGCAATAATCAACAACCCTAACTATATCATTACATTCAAAAACAAGATCTAATCAATCAAAATTAAGCTAGAAGGTTAAAACGAACCGTTACCTAATCTGACGGATTTCTGCGCGTAGATCAACGATCAGGCTTGTAGATTCATTCCTTGGTGCGATCTATGGCTTCTAATGGCTTCAAAATGGAGATTTTATGGTTAAAGAGGCTGGTTCTTTGCCTGGAAGCAAGAAAAATCGAGATAGAAGAAAAAAAATGAGTTTTCAGATGCAAACTGATCGTTTTATCCAATTTTTTCCGACATAGCACCCCAGGCGCTTCGCCCCACCTCGGAGGTTGGCCCGGGGCGTATCGCGCGGGATGGGAAATCTAGATTTTTGATCTTATCTGCGTTTCGCGATTCCGGACAATCCGTAACTCCGTTTCGCACACAGTTTTCGCCCACGTTCACCAGTTTTCGCATACTATCAACCTGTAATAATTACAATAGCTAAAACAACGTGGATTTCAAGCACGACCAAATGTGCTCACGTCATTTTTGCCGTAATTCTCGTATGCAATTGTCACAGTCTCTTCCTGTTAGAGAAATTCCGTCCCAAAATTTAGTGAAGACTTACTTGATGACAATTGTTTATGAGAATAGATGTGGGTACTTTTCTTTCATTCGATCCTCACGTTCCCACGTATACTCAGGTCCACGTTGTGAGTTCCATCGCACTTTAACGATTGGTATGCGACTATGCTTCAATACTTTCATTTCTCGATCCATTATCTCTACTGGTTCTTCACTTACCTGAAGTTTTTCATCAATTTGAATTTCTTCGAGAGGTACAATCAATGATTCGTCAACTAGGCACTTTTTCAGATTTGATATATGGAAGACATCGTGAATGTTACTAAGTTCAAGAGGTAATTCAAGTCTGTAGACTACTGATCCAATTCGTTCATGAATTTTGAATGGTCCTACAAACCTTGGTGAAAGTTTACCTCTCTTTCCAAATCTGAAATGCCCTTCCAAGGTGAAACTTTCAACATTACTCGATCACCTATTTGAAATTCTAACAGTCTACGACGATTATCAGCATAACTCTTTTAACGATGGCGAGCATCTTTAATTCATTCTTGAATGAGTGCGATCTTATCAGTTGTTTCCTGGATGAATTCTCGGCCTATGATTTGACTTTTACCTACCTCTGACCAACAGATAGGTGATCTACACTTGCGTCCATAAAGTGCTTCGAATGGAGCGCATTGAATACCGGTATGGTAGCTGTTATTGTATGAAAATTCAACAAGTAGAAGATGGATATCCCAGCTACCTCCAAAATCAATCACACAACTTTTGAGCATATCTTCAAGAGTTTGATTCGTTCGTTCAGTCTGCCCGTCCGTTTGTGGATGATAAGCTGTGCTCATATTAATTTGTGTGCCCAGTGCAATCTTAAGAGTTTTCCAAAATCGTGACATAAATCGACTATCAAAATGATAGAGATTGGTACTCCATGTCGAGATACAATCTCATTAACATAGAGTTTAGCGAGTCGATCTATAGAATAATCCTCTCGGATGGGTAAGAAATGCACACATTTGGTAAGGCGATCAATGATAACCCATATAGAGTCATGATTACGTGATGTTCTGGGTAATTTAGTGATAAAATCCATAGAGATCTGATCCCATTTTCACATGGGAATCTCAGGTTGTTGCAATAACCCAGATGGTCGTTGATGTTCAGCCTCAACTTTGAGACATGTTAAGCATCGATCCACGTATTCAGCTATGTGTTTCTTCATTACACGCCACCAGTAAAAATCTCTAAGATCTTTATACATTTTATCAGCACCTGGGTGAATATAATACCTGGAATTACACGCCACGTATTCGGATTTTGAAATACAACGCTCCGTTAGCTTTCGTTTCGAGTTTCTTGTCTAATCCCTTCAGTTCCTCAGCAGAATAGTTCGTTGCTTGTAAAGCTTGTTGCTGAGCTTTTTTAATCTGAGGAATTAGACTAGTTTGGATAGTCATCCCCAACGCTTTCACACGTAAATTACCTTATCATTCTGCATTAAAACACACCCAAGACCTAGCCGAGAAGCATCACAGTACATTGTGAAATTATCAGCACCTTCCGGTAATGCCAAGATAGGTGCATTGTAGAGTTTGTGTTTCAACAGTTGGAATGCCTCACCCTGTTGGAAACCCCATATAAACAGTTGATTATTCTGTGTCAATGTGGTCAGTGGCAAGGCTATCTTTGAAAAGTTCTTGATGAATCGGTGATAATAACCTGCCAGCCCTAAGAATTGACGTATTTCAGTTGGGGTTCGTGGTGTTTCCCTTTGTTTCACATCTTCGATCTTACTGGGATCCACTTGAATACCGTTTTCATTTACTACGTGCCCAAGAAATTGAACTTCTCGTAACCAAAACTCACTTAGATAATTTGGCATATAATTTCTCATGTGCCAAAAGTTCTAAGATTAGTTTCAAGTGTTGAGCAAGTTCTTGTTGGTTCCGAGAATAAATGAGAATATCATCAATAAACACAATCACAAATTTATCCAGATAAGGTCTACATACTCGATTCATCAGATCCATGAAAACTGCAGGTGCATTTGTTAATCCAAACGGCATTACTAAAAATTCATAATGCCCGTATCGAGTTCTAAAAGCAGTTTTAGAAACATCATCATCATGAATTCGTAACAGGTGCAGCGCCTGGGATCAAGTCAATACGAAATTCAACCTGTCTCATTGGGGGTAATCCTGATATGTCCTCAAGAAATACTTCAGGAAAATCTTGGACTACTGGGATGTCTGTGATATGTTTGGGTGGAGAATTGTGCTCAGTCACGTGTGCCAGGAAAGCATAACAGCCTTTCCTTAAGAATTTCTGAGCTCGCATACAAGATATAATACCAAGTTTTCTACCAGCTCGTTCTCCTTGAACTACCGGTGTATTACCGTTAGGTAATGGAATACGGATCCCCTTGTTTTGACATACAACTTCCGCTTGGTTATTAGAAAGCCAGTCCATACCGACCACAAAATCAAAGCTCCTAAGCTCAATAGGAAGTAAATTGATATTGAAAAGATGATCATTCAAATTCAAGGAACATCCTTGAATAACACTGTTAGTTTTGATTAACTTGCCATTGGCAAGTTCAATGACATAAGGAGTTTCTAGATCTATCGTAGGCAATAAGAGTAATGATGCAAATTCAGGAGAAATAAAACTCTTATCTGCTCCTGTATCAAACAACACTGATGCATATAAATTATTGAGAAGAAACGTACCAGTGACAATATTTGCATCATGCCTTGCCTCGGCTGCAACAATCTGAAAAGCTTTCCCTCTAGCTTCATTTCCCGGATTGGTGTTATTGTTTGGACAGTTTCGCATGAGATGGTCAGGACTTCCACACTTGAAGCATGACCGATTTGTTTGAGTGGTTTGTCGTGGTGCTTGATTTGGTTGATGAGCAGGCAAATTACAGTATCTGGTGAAGTGTCCAACCCTATTACAGTTGGCACAAACAGGACACGGTCCTGTATGATGATATGGACACTTGTTGCATTTGGGCGACTGCCTAGTATAAGTTTTCCTCTCAGGAATAGCAGCACCATAGTTTTTCACAGTTGGCTTGCTCTGGTTGATCTCAGCCGGAGCTTTCGCCTTGGTTTTTCCAAACCAATTTCGTTTGGTACCTTTAGAAACATTCAAGGTACCGACATCACTACGGACCACGACCGTCTGAGTTTTTGTTGACAACATACCACTCCTTACCGCCTCATCGGTAAGCTTAGTGGTTAACAGAATTGTTCGTTTGAGGGTCGTAGGTTCAGTTGCAGTCACCATTCCTTGAATCTGGGGAACCAACCCTTTGATGTACTTCTCAATCAAAGCTGCTTCCGTTGGAAACATATTGGGAAGTAAACAAGTGAGTTCATGAAAACGATCGGTATAAGCTAGACAATCAGCGCCGATCATTGAATGATTCCAGAATTCCACTGGAGCTTTTGGATATTGGGAAGTAAACAAGTGAGTTCATGAAAATGATCAGTATAAGCTAGACAATCAGCACCGATCATTGAATGATTCCAGAATTCCACTGGAGCTTTTGGATTTCAGTAATTGAGCAGTACTCTGACATAATTAGAGTTTTAAATTCGTTCCAGCCCATCGATTCGACTGTAACTGTGCCCAGATTTTTTGCCTGGGTATTCCACCAGGTTAAAGCTAATTCTTTCAGAGAACAGGCAGTATAAGACACCTTATGCTCCTCCAAACACCGGCTAATTTTAAGTGTAACATCCCAAATTTTCTAAATACAAGTTATTTGAACTTACGAATGGGTAACGGATAATAAGCTTGAAGGAAAATAGACGAAAAATAACTAAGTTGAAGTCCCGAGTTCGTGTACTCGATATGGAATTTCGAGAACACTGTAATCGAAATTGTAATCGAAACCTCTCCAGGATTTCGAGTACCAGGAGTCGAGTAGGTTGCCTATAAATAGTAATGCCTTGGGAAATGTGCTGACCTTTGACTGGACGCACATTCTCTCTCGAGTACACGAAGGAGATTTCGAGAACTCCAAGAAACGAGCTTTTGATCGACCAAATGAAGGAGTAAACACCTAACTTCAAGTAAGTGATCTAAATTAAAAAGTTAGGATTTTTATGAAAAAGTGAACTTGTGCATAAAGCTTGCATCTTTATGCATAAAGTTCGGAACTTTGAGGTTCTAGCATGTTGGTAACAACATAAGGAACCTAGAACTAGATCCCCACGGTCTTGGATGAATTTCTGAGATGTTTAATGACGAAATGATGAGTACACGAAATCATGCACAGAGGGGTACTTGAAATTCATAATTAGAAGTAAACACCTATTTCGAGTACAAGGGTTATTTCGAATACGAAGGGGTATTTCGTATACACAGGCTATTTCGAATACACTGGTCATTTCGAGTACACTGGTCAGTTCGAATACAGATGATGGTTTCGAGTACTAGCCATTTCGTGAACTATGGAATTTCATGTACATAGAAACTTAATGGAATTCAAGGGTTTCGAATACTTAACTAAGTTTCGAGAACTTGGATTCAGTAAGGGGGACTAGTAGGCTATGAAGACTTAGGAAATATTCTAAGTCTAAGAATGGTATGTGATGATGTGATGTACTGATGTAGGTTCTTAAGTCTTGGCTAAGGAGTTCGGTCAAGGATATAAGGAGCTACTATCAGGTGAGTTCTAGACGCCCTATTTTATGTGTAATGTTTTGGGCTGGCATACATGCTTATTGTTATGTCTATGATGTTATGTGCTTATGATGATGATGAATGAATGATGATATGCCAGGACTATGTATGCATGTTTATGTGTTAGCATGAGTTATACATGAAAGTATGCTAAGTATGATGAATGTGCCTTAGTATGATATGATGATAAACTGTATGATAACATGCTATGCTAATAAGTATAGATGCCATGCTATGATGAAATCCTAGGTTGCTAGGATGAAAGTATGATGCAGGAAATGATGAATATGTACTAATGCAACTTGTATGTGAAGCCATAATGTTATGATACGATGACATGATACTAGCATAATGTAGTATGATGATTCCTATGTTATTAGGAAATTGATATGATGAAGTAGTGCTAGCAGGACATGTTTAGGCTGCCATGAGGTCTATGATGAATGATGTTATAATGCTAGCATGAAATGTATGAGGATTATGATGAATGATGATATGATGCTAGTGTATCATGTATGATGAATGAATGATGTCCCTATACGTGCTATAGGATATGTGTGAATGATGATGCTCCGGTACTTGTACTGGGTAAGTATGAATGATGACCTGACTATATCAGGATATGAACAGCCGAACAGGCTATAAACATGGAGTCGACCGGACTATAAACATGGAGCCGATCGGGCTATAAACATGGAGCCGATCGGGCTATAAACATGGAGTCGACCGGACTATAAACATGAGAGTCGATCGGACTATAAACATGGTAAGATCCGATCGTGCTATAAACATGGTAAGAGTCGATCGGACTATAAACATGAAGCCTTGTGCCGGCATAAGCCCACTGTTCGTATGGTGACAGTGGAATGTATGATGATGATGTTCACGATGTTATGTGCTAAGGTCATGCACTACGTGTCCATAACGATGTTTATGTTAAGTATGTTTAATGTTGTTTTATGAAAATTAGAACTCACCAGCGTAAGCTGACTTGATTTAGCATGTATGTCAGGTTGAAGGTATGATAAGAGAAGGCATGGAGCTCGGGCATAGAGTCACACGATCCGGTGGTTTTGGCAATTCGATATGTTTTGATACAGACACTTTATTGTATTCTGCTTATCAAGCCATGTTTATATTTCCGCTGCAAGATTATGAAAGTTTTTAGTTTAAGAGCTATGTGTTATGACGAAACCAACCTCTATGGGGTCTCCCGGTTTCGGGGCCTCACATTAAGTTTGGTTTCCATATCCTCAATCCACCTCAAAAGACCAGCCGCTCCTTCCTTGCTTGTGAAAGTAGGAGGGTTGCAGGAAGCAAAATACTTATAAGTACATCCCTGTCGTGCTGGATCAAGAGCAGTTGTAGTTGTACCGGTGGTCTGATGAGTTTCTATGTGTCCACCAGTAACATTTTGTTCCACATGGTCCTCACCAGAACCCAAAGTATTGTGTTGCTGGTGTGGCGTTACGATACCAGCGGCAGATAGCTGTTCTTTCACTATTCGTGCTATCATCTCTTCGTTCAATACTGATCCACTGGGAGCTGTAGGTGGAACCATGTTCTGGTTTGAGTCAACGGGTGGAACAGTGTTCGTTTCTTGAGTTACAACTGGTAAATTTAGGAGCCATAGTTCTCCTCACATACACGTAAATTTAGGTCAGTTCAAGAACATTAAAGATATAACCCCTTTCAATCACAAAATTCAACTATTTTCAGGCATACTGAAAATTCATGTCTATATGTGATTCTTAAGAAAATGTTATAACTACATTTATATAATTCAGATATGTTCTCAACATACGATAATCATATAGATATTTGTAGTCATACTTAGTCCTGTTATCTCAAAATGTGTTATAGTATCACATAGCACACGGCGTTATGATACCAATACCGATACGTCACTGTTCACAGGAAATACACATCTTTCGTTTTTCGATTCATGATCACATATGTTTTTGAGATATTATTATACAGGACTTTGATATGTGTTATCAATAGGTAAGTTACCACACAAGGTATTTACGATATACCACACAAGGTATTTTACGAGATAGCACACAAGCTATTTTACAAGATGTCACCAAGCTATTTTCTGAGATAGCACCATCCTATTTTACGAGATAGCAGCATGCTATTTTAGGAGATAGCACCAAGCTATTTTACGAGATAGCACCAAACTATTTTACGAGATAGCACCAAGCTATTTTACGATGACAAAATACCTCACCAGGTATTTTATGATGACAAATGACCTCACTAGGTATTTCACGATGACAGAATACCTCACTAGGTATTTTACGAGGACAAAATACGTCACTAGGTATTTTACGATGACTGAATACCTCACTAGGTATTTTACGATGACAGAATAGCTCACTAGGTATTTTACGATGATAGAATGTCACACCCCCTGCGCCGCGTGCGAAATCCATGGCGCGGTGACGATCGATGGTTGAATCATGCACAAGTATTGAATAAGAACAACCACAATGTATTACTAAGTTTCATAAAGTTTAGACCATTGTTTAGTTACAGACAATCTATCTACCAAAAGAATGATAACTACAGACCCAAAATATAGTTTACAAAATAAGACTTCAAACAAGACAATTAAACAATCAGGATTAAGTGTGTTTCTAAATCCATCCTAGCTTGTTTCTTCATCTTGTTCTATCTTAAACGGTCTCCTTAGTTGTCCTTTAGAATGTCTTAAACTTGATTACCTGAAACACGTGAAAAGTAACTGTCAACTACAAAAGTAGTTGGTGAGAACAATAGGTTTAACAGTTGTAAATATGAATCTGCATTGTAAAGCATATATACAAAGCAGTGAATGAAAATACATGGATGGTTGCAACCCAAACTAACATCAAGTATGTATAACGTGTGCAAACAGTCATCAGACTGTCTACTAGAAAAGCCAACATATAATCAAGTCCCAAACAAAGTTTGGAGTCAGAAAATTTGTCAGCAACTTTGAATAACCATACTGCATCCAATTCTGCAGTTAGCTTTTAAAACAAATTTAAAAGCTAACTCCAGCTTTGGCGTAACCAAATGTGTCCGCTTTCCCTTGTTGTGATCACCCAGTACTAACGCTAAATAAATATGTGTCTTGATGTGTGTATAAGTTTGTTCACAACGATGAACACCATGCTTTTGAATACTTTGATTTGAAAACCTTGCTTGAATACCATGATTTGAAAACCTTGCTTGAATACCATGATTTGAAAACTTGCTTGAATACCATGAATTGAATCCTTTGTTTTGAAACCTTTGATTTAATACATAGAATAGTGTCCTTGTATAGTAACAAGGGTTATAATATATTATTTTCGAAAGCACGAGTTTATAGTAAAAGAGTTTATAAATCCCATTATTTAAAAGTGTTTATCATTTATAAAACTATTTGAGTAAAACTGATATAAACAGTTTAAAGAACCTTTATAAAACCTTTTTAGTAGCAACTGTTTAACAGTTGATAAAACCCTTTAAAACAGTTGATGAATCCGTAGAATTTATACAGTAAACCTGTAATGTTTGTAAAGTAGCATACATCTAGTATAATGAAATATGATTGTAATAAGAGTGTTCGATCACGTGTTCCACCCCAAAACAGTTGTAAAACAGTAAAAGAGGGGCTAATGTTCTCACCTGTCTGCAGTAGACTCTAAACTAGAACAAGTAGCAAGTAGCAAACAAGACTTCTAGATGGTTCCTATATCATTGTAATCATACATAGGATATGAGATTTATGATTGTATAAATTTTGATTCATTGATTGACTTGCGTTAGCATGATTTTGGTTAACTCTTGAATAACTTGTTCTCATGTTTAAAAATGTTGTGTGAATTTGAATATCATGATTGAGTCACTTGATTGATAATTGATTCATGAAAAGAATGTGTCATGTTCTTTTATGCATAAACTTGTTATGCATAAAATAACATGTGTTTGTGAATTTGATAACCCTTGGTTAACATGTGGTTTAAAGAGATGATTAAATTGTTTTAAGCCTTTGTGATTATGACTTGATCTCATAATTAGGTTGAATTAAACCTAAACCGAATAAGATCATTTCATAATTAATGGATTAAAAGGCCAAGATTGGGCCGAGATATAATCCCATGGGCCAATCTCTTCCTATTGGGCCTAAGCAATTATTATTGGGCCCTTGGGCCATATGTATGTTGTATATGGCCAATTGGGTCACGGTGGGCTGATTGTAATCTATTTGGGCCGCAATAAATTGTAATGGGGTTGAATAAATGTATTGAGCCGAATGCGCCTAACGGTGTTAAGATTGCATCGATCGAAGTTGGTGGAATGATTCATACCAGCGAACCTTTTAGATTCTATGGCTAGGTTCGGTGGTTGTGAGTGGTAACAGGTTCGCAGTGGGTTCGGCCGGAGGTCAGGGTTCGGCTGAGTATGGAGGTCCGTGGCATGCATGGTGGTTCGGTGCAGGTTCAGGAAGTCCCCTTGGGGTTCGGCTAGTGATCAGCGAACCATGTAGGTTCGTCCGGATCCTAGGTTCATCTGGAATGGTTCGCCACGATAGGAAGGTTCATCATATGTAAAGGTTCGTGTCTCATGGTTCGGCCACCATGGGTTCGGGAATAGGGTTCGTGAGTCCTTGAAGGTTCGTGATACATCTGCTGGTTCGTTCATCCTGATGGTTCGGGAGTCATGTTGGGGTTCGGCTAATATACTAAGGTTCGCCGTGGTTGTAGGGGTGAGGAAGGTTCGGCCCTGTAGGGTTCGGCCATGAACCACAGGTTCGGCCCTGAGCTGTTGGGATCGAGCATCACCCACGAACCTGTCATCATCACCTCCATCCAACCTCGTTCCTTTAATCCAACCGTTCCCCGGCTATGTATACTCGTAGACACGTCCTCGAAGTGTTGTAGGTTCGAAAGTTTAGACCCAAAGCCGGTTTCTAACGTGGTAACCAACCATACAACAAGAGAGTGAAAACCCTATTTTTCAGCTTATTCTTTCGATCGTACCTCGTTTTTGGCTGGATAAAACTTCAGATCCTTTGTACTTCCGTGTAGGGAATGTCGAGAGCTTCGCGTGGGTTCAAGAATCATCCATTTTCGTCAAGAAACGAAGAAGATATAAAGATTTTAGTGATGTTTTCTAGTGTGAGAAAGTGGCAACCGAAAATCTTAGAGAGAGAGGGTTGGGCTGCAATAAATGAAAGGAAACACCCTCATTTGGTGTTTATATACCCTCGGGGTATTCGGGTTCGTTTCGGTTGCTCGGTTCGCGTTTTCGGAACGTAACGCGCATTTTACGCGTTTTAAATAAAATAGTTATAATTCTCATCATTTTGATGAGTTTCAAAATTGTAAAAATGTAAAATAAATTATTTCACTTATTTTTACTTTTCGTTCGTTGTCAGACCGTTAAACAAATACAATTACGTGTATACCCGCAATCGCGTACGTTTTTCGATCGTATTATTTATTTATTGTCGTTTACTCGTAATTATAAGTTCAATATTCATATCGTTATGGATCGTCACCCATAACTATACTCAGTCTCGCTTACGCATTACGATTTTGTTTAATTAATTCGTTTGTCATACTATTCGTCATAACACTACGCACTAACACTATCCTATTACACCGAACGCGGTATATGTATAGGGCATACCCCAGAGTCCGGCTACCTGCCTTATCTGACGCCATCCCACCACTGTTTCGATATAATACAATACAGTTCTTGCCTAGCGTAATCGACTGTAAATAAATAATACATACTTGTTCCTAATAATAAGATCCTATAACACACAAACACAAACATGAACACTTGAATCACATTGACATACTGAATCTAAATACACATTGTACTATCACTGTTTATGACTACCATGACTAAATGCACAGATGTTACAGTCTCCCCTTGTTAAGGGAATTTCGTCCCGAAATTAACTAGCCGAAGATACTGCAAAAAGATGAGGGTACTTAAGTTTCATCTGGTCTTCACGTTCCCAGGTGAACTCAGCACCACGTTTGCCTCCCATCGTACCTTTACGATCGGGATACGGCTACGTTTGAGTTTCTTGATTCCATGATCCATGATTTCGACCGGACGTTCTATGAATTGCATTTTGTTTTGAATCTGAATGTCTTCCAGTGGAATCTGAACATCATGATCTGCCAAGCATTTCTTAAGATTTGATACATGAAACGTATCGTGAACATTGCTTAGCTCCACCGGAAGTTTGAGTTTGTAGGCTGCGGGACCAATCCTTTCCAGGATCTCAAAAGGTCCAACGTACCTTGGTGCAAGTTTCCCTTTCTTCCCAAATCGGACAACGCCTTTCCAGGGAGAAACCTTGAGTAAGACTCGGTCACCGACTTGAAACTCAAGCGGTTTCCGACGTCGATCGGCATAACTCTTTTGTCGATCTCTTGCGGCCTTAAGCCTTGATTGAATGATTGTGATCTTGTCTGTTGTTTCTTGAATGAGTTCAGGTCCTACGACCTGTGAGTCACCAACCTCGGTCCAACAGACCGGTGATCGGCACTTCCTACCATACAAAGCTTCAAATGGTGCACATTGAATGCTTGTATGATAGCTATTGTTATACGAAAACTCGATAAGTGGAAGATGAGTGTCCCAACTCGCACCAAAGTCAATCACACAAGAACGAAGTGTGTCCTCGAGTGTTTGGATAGTCCTTTCGCTTTGACCGTTGGTTTGGGGATGATACGCCGTGCTAAGATTAACACAAATTCCCAAAGCCTTTTGCAATGATTGCCAAAAGCGAGAAGTGAAACGACTATCACGATCAGAAATGATTGATGTTGGAGTACCATGACGTGCAATGATTTCGTTGATGTACAAAGTGGCTAACTTCTCCATTTTGTAATCCTCTCGGATAGGGAGAAAATGAGCAGATTTGGTGAGTCGATCAACGATCACCCAAATCGAATTGTAACCTCGCGGAGTTCTCGGCAACTTAGTTATGAAATCCATAGAAATTTGCTCCCATTTCCATTGAGGAATTTTAGGTTGCTGCAGAAGTCCCGAAGGCTTTTGATGTTCTGCTTTGACTTTGGAACATGTTAGACATTTCCCCACGTACAATGCTATGTCTTTCTTCATTCCCGGCCACCAGTAAGATGCATGCAAGTCTTGGTACATCTTATCTGCTCCAGGATGAACTGAGTATCGCGACTTATGAGCCTCATCACAGATGAGTGTGCGCAATTCTTCTGACTTTGGAATCCAAATGCGGCCGTTGAGATATAACACCCCATCAGATCGAGGTTCTAGTTTCTTGTCAATTCCGCAGTCTAAGTCTGTCTTCAGTTGATTGTCTATCACCACTTGTTGTTGTGCAATACGAATCAGGTCTTTCAAGTTTGGCTGTGTGTTGATCTCCATGGCTCTTACACGAATTGGTTTGACTGGTTCCTTACGACTAAGAGCAACCGCCACCACATTGGCTTTACCCGGATGGTAACGAATCTCACAGTCATAATCATTAGAAGCTCAACCCAACGTCGTTGTCTCATGTTGAGTTCTTTTTGATTGAGAATGTGTTGCAGGCTCTTGTGGTCTGTATAGATGACACATTTAGTACCATAAAGGTAGTGCCTCCAAATCTTCAATGCAAAAACCACAGCCCCTAACTCAAGGTCATGATTAGTATAATTCTTCTCGTGAACCTTAAGCTGTCTTGAAGCATATGCAATCACCTTGTCCCATTGCATAAGTACACAACCGAGACCAAGGTTTGAAGCATCGCTGTAGACAATGAAATCATCACTGCCCTCTGGAAGACTAAGTATAGGGGAGTTGTATAACTTCTGTTTAAGAAGTAGAAATGCCTCTTCTTGTTTCTGTCCCCATATAAACGCTTGACTTTTTTGAGTCAGACTGGTAAGTGGCAAGGCTATCTTTGAAAAGTTTGCGATGAATCTTCTGTAATAGCCTGCTAAACCCAGAAATGAACGAATCTCTGTCGGAGTAGATGGGGTAGTCCAGTTCTTAATCGCCTCAATCTTTGCTGGTTCTACATGTATCCAATCCTTGTTTATGACATGTCCTAAGAAGTGAACCTCTTTTAGCCAAAATTCACACTTTGAGAATTTAGCATAAAGCTGCTCATCTCTTAGTAACTCTAAGACTTTCCTCAAATGATCCTCATGTTCTTGCTCCGTCTTGGAATAAATCAGTATATCATCAATGAAGACGATAACAAACTGATCTAAGTATGGCCTGTAGACTCGATTCATCAAGTCCATGAAGACTGCCGGTACATTGGTCAACCCAAATGGCATAACCACGAACTCGTAGTGTCCATATCGAGTCCTAAACGCAGTCTTTGGTATATCCTCATCGTTTACTCGCAACTGATGATACCCAGACCGTAAGTCGATCTTAGAGAAGCAAGTTGCTCCCTGTAATTGATCAAACAGATCATCGATCCTAGGCAGAGGATATATGTTCTTGATTGTCAACTTGTTTAGCTCACGATAGTCGATGCACATACGAAACGAACCGTCTTTCTTCTTGACAAAGAGAACCGGAGCTCCCCATGGAGAGAAACTCGGTCTAATGAAACCTTTGTCTAGAAGTTCTTGAAGTTGACTAGACAGTTCTTGCATCTTAGACGGTGCTAATCGATATGGCGACTTCGCCACTGGGTTCGCTCCAAGGACGAGATCGATTCTAAACTCCACTTGTCGGACTGGTGGTAGTCCAGGAAAGTCTTCTGGGAATACATCAGGATAATCTCTGATGACTGGAACGTCTTCAACTGCTTTCTTTTCAGGTTTCTTCTCTACCACGTGAGCCAGGAACGCATAATATTTCTTCTTCAGGTACTTCCTAGCCTTGATGCACGACACAATCTTCAATCCGTGGCAGGGTTTCTCACCGTAAACTCGCATTATTTCGCCGGACGGTAGAGGAATTCGAATTAGTTTTTCCGAGCATACGATTTCGGCATTGTTTTTGGATAGCCAATCCATTCCTACTACGACTTCGAAGCTTCCGAGTGTCATAGGAATAAGATCGATGAGGAAAAGATGGTCGTTCAATCTTAATTCACAACCATGTATTATGGAATCTACAAATATGGTCTTACCATCGGCTACTTCTACGGTATAGGGAGCAGTAAGTATAGATGGTTGTATATTAAACAAAGAAGCAGTATGGGCAGAGACAAAACTTTTATCAGTACCAGCATCAAATATGATAGAAACGTAATGACCATTAATGAGAAATGTACCCGTGATGACTGCCGGCTCCTCGTTTGCTTTGGTAGCTCCGATAACAAAGGCACGAGCAGTAGCAGTGATGTTGTTGAGACGTGGACATTGGTTTCTGAAGTGCCCCTCTACTCCATAGTTATAACAGGCTTTTCCACCTCTAGTAGTAGTAGGAGTAGTGATAGCAGTTGTAGCAGCAGCAAGATGAGTAGCTCGGCATGTAGCTGCCAAGTGTCCCATCCGTCCACACTTGAGACAGTTTCTGCATGGGGTAGTGGGTAGATATGATGGTATTGACATTTGGTGCAAAGTGGAAACGGGTCAGTAGAGAGCTTTCTGGCCGTAGCAGGTTGTGGAATAGCAGTAATGGGTGTGGCTTGAGTAGGTGCAGCTACAGTCATGGCTGCATAATTCTTGATTGTCTTTTGCTTCTTCTTCTTGTGATGATGTTGCTCTGGCTTCTTGCCTTCATTAATCTGCGCTCTCTTGTACCCCTTTCGGGTTAGCGTACCAACCTTAACCTACTCTTCAGTAAGAGTAGCGCCCAGATGAATTGCCGCTTCCAGAGTAGTGGGGTTATTCCCTATAACAGTTCCCCTGATGATTAGCGATAAGCCTTCAATTTACTTCTCTATCCTGTGGGACAGAGGAGTAACCAGATTTGGCACCAGAATGCACAACTCATGGAAACGAGTCGTATATTTTGCGCTTTCACCACTGTCTTGTACCAAATTCCACATTTCCACCTCGAGTTTCTTCAATTCATGTCGTGGACAAAACTTTTCCACCAGTAGATTCTTGAATCCGTCCCACGGTAAGGCCAATGCAACTTCCCGTCCTCTGGTGTTCTTCTCGGAATTCCACCAAGTGAGTGCGCCCTTGTGAATAGCGCTTGAAGCCATTTTGACCTTTAGATTTTCCGGACATCCTGTGAAGTCAAGGATATCCTCAATGCTCTCCAGCCATTGTAGTAGGCCGGTAACTCCCTCAGTACCAGCGTACTTAGGAGGCTTAGCATCATTGAACTGCTTGAAAGTGAAGTTAGCAGTTCAGGTATTGTTGGTGTTTGAGTTGTTTGCTGAGTCACAGGTACTCCCACGAAGGTTCTGAGTAATATCAGTGACCATACCCGGAATGACATCCCTCATATCTAAAGCGATGGCTCGGGCAATTTTGTTGATCTCATCATCATTACCACTTGTTGAACCCCCTCCGTTAGGGTCACGTCGAGGAGGCATTCTACGAGTAGAAGCTACAAATGGGTCAGTAATGAGTAAGGATACAATTGAATTTACATGATAAAGTTAGTAATACATCCATACTACTAATATTATCATTCAATTGTAATATGAGCATGTACACGTATAAGCAATCAACTTATTAGCATACTTCTCATGTGAATATGTAAGATGTCTCATGATTTAACTCCACCAAACCTACACACTGACACTTTTCCGATATACCGAAGATAGTTTATGTATAGGGCATATGAAAGGGTCAAGCAAACTGCCAGCCCAGACGCCTGCCCACCACCGCTTCGATATACCACGATCGTGCCCTTGCTAGCATTTGGCAATACGGTTGTATTGATTCCAAGTATGTTTCATTGATTATGAGTTCCATGATCCTCGATCATCTGAACTATGATTGAATCTATGGTTGAATTATGGTTGTATTATGTGTGCACTTACTAACAATCGTTAACATGTAGAACTAAATCATATGTGTGCTCTACATTTTTCTCGTTAACTTATGTTAGTAAATACTAAACATGTAATCACTTAAGAATTTCACTTAAGGTTTACATTTAAAGAATGTTCACAACTTGATTGATTCACACACAATGGTTGACTCATCTATGGTTGATTAGCACAATGATTGATTCACACACTTGATTGACTCATCTTTGATTGATTCACACAATGATTGTATCTTAAATGGTTGTATCTCATATGTTTGACTAATGTTCAATGATTCCAGTTGCTCCCGGATTTTCACTTCAAATACGAACGCCGAATTCCCCCTGTCATACTGAAGTTAGTTTATATATAGGGCATACGTAGGGTCAAGCAAACTGCCTGCCCAGCCGACATCCCACCACCACTTCAGTATGCCAGAGTTTGGCCGCCGTTTGTATTTGAAGCTAGGATCCCAACTCTTGATTGATTATGATTGATTCATGATTGTCTCTTGTACTATGAATATGATTATGATTGTGTAAACCATGGTTCTTAATTTACTTGAAATTAAGACCTTAGGTTTTAGTATATGTGTCCTAGGTTAATTAACCTGGGTTCCCAATACTTACAGCATTGAGTATAATGATCTCCTTGTGTGAACTTCAACTAAAGAATACTGTTAGACAGATTCTAAGTTATGAAGTCCTAATGATAATGAATACCTGAATATGATAACATGTTAAGGATTTCAGATCAAAGATACTAAGAATGCAGATCTTTGCCTCTAAATTCCTCTGATGAACATGATAAGGATTTCAGATCAAAGATACTAAGAATACAGATCTTTGCCTCTGAATTCCTATAACAAATATGATAAGGATTTCAGGTCAAAGATACTAAGAATACAGATCTTTGCTTCTGAATTCCTCTAATGAATATGTGTTTAGAAATTTAGTTCGGATTCTAAAATTATAGAATTCCAATCCAAATTCCTTGACTCGATATCTAATCTTAGAAAAGTATCCCTAAGATCTTTCAAGCTTGTGTAGACTTAATGTTCACTTAAGTTTACTTAGATCCTAAGTATCCTCAAGCCTACAGCACTTAGTCCTATGAGGTAGCTTAGGTTATGGCCTAGGTCATTAGTGATTGGGTTTTTTTCCTAGTTCTCTACAACCTTGGCTCTGATACCAACCTGTCACACCCCCTGGGCCGCGTGCGGAATCCACAGCGCGGTGACGATCGATCGTTGAATCATGCACAAGTATTGAATAAAAACAACCACAATGCATTACTAAGTTTCATAAAGTTTAGACCATTGTTTAGTTACAGACAATCTATCTACCAAAAGAATGATAACTACAGACCCAAAATATTGTTTACAAAATAAGACTTCAAACAAGACAATTAAACAATCAGGATTAAGTGCATTTCTAAATCCATCCTAGCTTTTTTCTTCATCTTGTTCTATCTTAAACGGTCTCCTTAGTTGTCCTTTAGAATGTCTTAAACTTGATTACCTGAAACACGTGAAAAGTAACTGTCAACTACAAAAGTAGTTGGTGAGAACAATAGGTTTAACATTTGTAAATAGAATCTGCATTGTAAAGCATATATACAAAGCAGTGAATGAAAATACATGGATGGTTGCAACCCAAACTAACATCAAGTATGTATAACGTGTGCAAACAGTCAACAGACTGTCTACTAGAAAAGCCAACATATAATCAAGTCCCAGACAACGTTTGGAGTCAGAAAATTTGTCAGCAACTTTGAATAACCATATTGCATCCAATTCTGCAGTTAGCTTTTAAAACAAATTTAAAAGCTAACTCCAGCTTTGGCGTAACCAAATGTGTCCGCTTTCCCTTGTTGTGATCACCCAGTACTAACGCTAAATAAATACGTGTCTTGATGTGTGTATAAGTTTGTTCACAACGATGAACACCATGCTTTTGAATACTTTGATTTGAAAACCTTGCTTGAATACCATGATTTGAAAACCTTGCTTGAATACCATGAATTGAATCCTTTGATTTAATACATAGAATAGTGTCCTTGTATAGTAACAAGGGTTATAATATATTATTTTCGAAAGCACGAGTTTATAGTAAAAGAGTTTATAAATCCCATTATTTAAAAGTGTTTATCATTTATAAAACTATTTGAGTAAAACTGATATAAACAGTTTAAAGAACCTTTATAAAACCTTTTTAGTAGCAACTGTTTAACAGTTGATAAAACCCTTTAAAACAGTTGATGAATCCGTAGAATTTATACAGTAAACCTGTAATGTTTGTAAAGTAGCATACATCTTGTATAATGAAATATGATTGTAATAAGAGTGTTTGATCACGTGTTCCACCCCAAAACAGTTGTAAAACAGTAAAAGAGGGGCTAATGTTCTCACCTGTCTGCAGTAGACTCTAAACTAGAACAAGTAGCAAGTAGCAAACAAGACTTCTAGATGGTTCCTATATCATTGTAATCATACATAGGATATAAGATTTATGATTGTATAAATTTTGATTCATTGATTGACTTGCGTTAGCATGATTTTGATTAACTCTTGAATAACTTGTTCTCATGTTTAAAAATGTTGTGTGAATTTGAATATCATGATTGAGTCACTTGATTGATAATTGATTCATGAAAAGAATGTGTCATGTTCTTTTATGCATAAACTTGTTATGCATAAAATAACATGTGTTTGTGAATTTGATAACCCTTGGTTAACATGTGGTTTAAAGAGATGATTAAATTGTTTTAAGCCTTTGTGATTATGACTTGATCTCATAATTAGGTTGAATTAAACCTAAACCGAATAAGATCATTTCATAATTAATGGATTAAAAGGCCAAGATTGGGCCGAGATATAATCCCATGGGCCAATCTCTTCCTATTGGGCCTAAGCAATTATTATTGGGCCCTTGGGCCATATGTATGTTGTATATGGCCAATTGGGTCACGGTGGGCTGATTGTAATCTATTTGGGCCGCAATAAATTGTAATGGGGTTGAATAAATGTATTGAGCCGAATGCGCCTAACGGTGTTAAGATTGCATCGATCGAAGTTGGTGGAATGATTCATACCAGCGAACCTTTTAGATTCTATGGCTAGGTTCGGTGGTTGTGAGTGGTAACAGGTTCGCAGTGGGTTCGGCCGGAGGTCAGGGTTCGGCTGAGTATGGAGGTCCGTGGCATGCATGGTGGTTCGGTGCAGGTTCGGGAAGTCCCCTTGGGGTTCGGCTAGTGATCAGCGAACCATGTAGGTTCATCCGGATCCTAGGTTCATCTGGAATGGTTCGCCACGATAGGAAGGTTCGTCATATGTAAAGGTTCGTGTCTCATGGTTCGGCCACCATGGGTTCGAGAATAGGGTTCGTGAGTCCTTGAAGGTTCGTGATACATCTGCTGGTTCGTTCATCCTGATGGTTCGGGAGTCATGTTGGGGTTCGGCTAATATACTAAGGTTCGCCGTGGTTGTAGGGGTGAGGAAGGTTCGGCCCTGTAGGGTTCGGCCATGAACCACAGGTTCGGCCCTGAGCTGTTGGGATCGAGCATCACCCACGAACCTGTCATCATCACCTCCATCCAACCTCGTTCCTTTAATCCAACCGTTCCCCAGCTATGTATACTCGTAGACACGTCCTCGAAGTGTTGTAGGTTCGAAAGTTTAGACCCAAAGCCGGTTTCTAACGTGGTAACCAACACATACAACAAGAGAGTGAAAACCCTATTTTTCAGCTTATTCTTTCGATCGTACCTCGTTTTTGGCTGGATAAAACTTCAGATCCTTTGTACTTCCATGTAGGGAATGTCGAGAGCTTCGCGTGGGTTCAAGAATCATCCATTTTCGTCAAGAAACGAAGAAGATATAAAGATTTTAGTGATGTTTTCTAGTGTGAGAAAGTGGCAACCGAAAATCTTAGAGAGAGAGGGTTGGGCTGCAATAAATGAAAGGAAACACCCTCATTTGGTGTTTATATACCCTCGGGGTATTCGGGTTCGTTTCGGTTGCTCGGTTCGCGTTTTCGGAACGTAACGCGCATTTTACGCGTTTTAAATAAAATAGTTATAATTCTCATCATTTTGATGAGTTTCAAAATTGTAAAAATGTAAAATAAATTATTTCACTTATTTTTACTTTTCGTTCGTTGTCAGACCGTTAAACAAATACAATTACGTGTATACCCGCAATCGCGTACGTTTTTCGATCGTATTATTTATTTATTGTTGTTTACTCGTAATTATAAGTTCAATATTCATATCGTTATGGATCGTCACCCATAACTATACTCAGTCTCGCTTACGCATTACGATTTTGTTTAATTAATTCGTTTGTCATACTATTCGTCATAACACTACGCACTAACACTATCCTATTACACCGAACGCGGTATATGTATAGGGCATTCCCCAGAGTCCGGCTACCTGCCTTATCTGACGCCATCCCACCACTGTTTCGATATAATACAATACAGTTCTTGCCTAGCGTAATCGACTGTAAATAAATAATACATACTTGTTCCTAATAAATAAGATCCTATAACACACAAACACAAACATGAACACTTGAATCACATTGACATACTGAATGTAAATACACATTGTACTATCACTGTTTATGACTACCATGACTAAATGCACAGATGTTACACAGAATACCTCACTAGGTATTTTACGAGGACAGAATATCTCACTAGGTATTTTACGATGACAGAATACCTCACTAGGTATTTTACGATAACAGAATACCTCACTAGGTATTTTACGATGACCGAATACCTCACTAGGTATTTTACGATGACAGAATACCTCACTAGGTATTTTACGAGGAAATACCCCACAAGGTATTTTACGAGAGTATACCACACAAGGTATTTTACGAGAAAATACCCCACAAGGTATTTTACAAGAGTATACCCCACAAGGTATTTTACGAGAGTATACCACACAAGGAATTTTACAAGAGTATACCCCACAAGGTATTTTACGTTGTCATATAGTTATTAGATAAGTTCTCACACAAATGTTCTTATAGTTCTGGGTATAGTTCACACATAAGATATTCAGAGATGATACCGTATCTAGAGCATTCACCTTCTTCATAAAAGTCATGTGAGACATAAGTATCTCTAATACGGTAGTACGAATGTTCTCAAGAATAGTGCGGGACTGCTGTATCTCATGGCGTATACTCTGTAGATCCTAGCTAGCCTGCTAAAGCTGTGTTCATAGCTCCGCCTCATGGGAGGATTCTCCCAACTCATGAATAGTGTTAAGCACGTCCATCGGTGCTAGCTGTCATCGTGAGGGAAGACTCGTAGTCTTGTGAGCTTCACCTCACATGTGTCGAAGTCCATCACATACCGGAATCCTCTGAAGTGATGAACTATGCCTCTTTCCCAAATAAGAATTCTTACCCGGTGCTTGAGAATGTCTGGGTGAAACAATTAGTGCATGTGGTGATAACGTAGCTGGTACCTATGGTACAGACTGGGAAGTAGCCGATGATGCTTCCAATGAATCGGAATCCAAGCTCAAACTAGAGTTAACCGTATCATCAATTATCACGTATGAAAATCTCTGATCAGTATCATGAAATAAATATTGAATAATAATATTCAATATAAACATGGTATGACATCTCTTCCTATCTTAAAGCAACTATTTGTCCTTATAGTTATTATTGTTCTACTTGGGTTAAATTAAACTAGAATGCACACGTGTTGCGAATTTCAGTTACGCTGGCCACTCATAACGGGAATTCGTACCACCTGATTATCCTGACTTAATTCAAAACAAGTTTTGTTCGTTAATTAGGTCCGGTGCTCTCTGTGTCACTTTTCGAGCCTATGGTTATAGTTTAGGTATCTAAGTCAACCTAATTCTCTATAACCTGTGGCTCTGATACCACCCTGTCCCACCCCACCTCTCGTCACCTGTTGATGATGTCACTGAAACGGTCGCGGAAGCATAGTGGTGATGTCTCAGAGATGAGGGGTGACTTACTTGATCCGATATCACAAGCACACAGATTAACTTAGGATAATTACATTACACGGTTCGTTATTACAATTCACATTACAACATTAACTTATTCAGTTACAAGTTTGTGAAGTGCATTCTCACCGGAATCACTGTCTACCTGCAAAAATGTTTGATTTGAAAACATCAGCACAAAGCTGGTGAGTTTGTAAAGTTAGTAATTAAACAATATGATATGCAAAATTTCAAGATATATAGTTGAGATAACCATGGGACCCGTATCTAGTTCCTTTCGGACAGTTTTACGTTTTACGAAGATACTACCCGTCGGTAAATATATTAATGCCTCATTATTTTAATGTCTATCACTAACATTAAGAAAGTGTTTCGGAAACAGGTAACAAACATTCACACCAGGGGAGATGCAATCCTCCCAGCAAATGGGTTGTTCGCCAATAGTACTATCAATGCTTCCTGTTCGGCCCCACATGGGTTCACTAGATACAGTTTCAAAGAATGGGGGCTTTTGATACTATGATAGTGATACTAACGGCAAAATCCCATGAAATCACACAAAAGTCACATGTAATCACAAAGATAACAGTGATACATATCATATGTTCAGAAATCGATTTACAGAAATTCCCGGATATTTGTAAAACACTAAAATGAAAAGGGTTGTACGAAACTCACCTGATAACTTAGAAGTAGCAGAATGTCACACAACTGATAGTAATAGAGTGATTCTGCATTTATTTATGCTTAATAAGTTATTTATGTTCTAACTTACTGATTAGATCTTTCTGAATGTTCAATGTCAAAGACATTGCCTTGAAAATCATCAAACCGATATTAAGTATTTAACTAATTAATTTAATGTTATATCATACAGTATATGATAATGTAGGAACCTACACTGAATTAGGTTCCTAGTACAAGGTTGATGACACACTTGATTAATCAAAATGATCTCGGATTAATCAAATAGTTAATGTTGTTGATTATAATGCTAAAACAGTTTCTAGATAGTTTAATGGCTTAGGAATGATCAATCATTGTTATTGATTACCCAAGTATCATGAAATGTCACAATGTAGCATTAGAATAGGTTTAATAACCATGTTTAACATACTAATCTGACTGTTATCATAAACATCAGATAATCGTTCCAATGAGTATGTTAATGATTATGATTAGTTTGAAACACTTGGATTTAACCATGCATTTCAAAGATTAATCAAACTAATCACCTACATTGTCATAATCAAATGGTTTAAACCATTATAATCATGGGTATGATTTCATGCAAACCGGGCATTACAACGGATCAAAACAACGATTTACCCGTTAAAACATTGTGTTCTTCGTTTATAATCAATCCTAGCCATCATCTAGGCAATAATCAACAACCCTAACTATATCATTACATTCAAAAACAAGATCTAATCAATCAAAATCAAGCTAGAAGGTTAAAACAAAGCGTTACCTAATCTGACGGATTTCTGCGCGTAGATCAACGATCAGGGCTTGTAGATTCATTCCTTGGTGCGATCTATGGCTTCTGATGGCTTCAAAATGGAGATTTTATGGTTACAGAGGCTGGTTCTTTGCCTGGAAGCAAGAAAAGTCGAGATAGAAGAAAAAATGAGTTTCCAGATGCAAATTGATCGTTTTATCCAATTTTTGCTGACATAACACCCCAGGCGCATCGCCCCACCTCGGAGGTTGGCCCGGAGCGTATCGCGCGGGATGGGAAATCCAAATTTTTTATCTTTTCTTCGTTTCGCGATTCCGGAAAATTGCATTAATTCAACCGAATCCTTAATTAAACACGCAACTCGTTCACAACATTCCCTTGACTAAATTCAAAGTAAACTGATGGGAACACTCTCGACACTCATATGAAACTCCCCAAGGCATCTAAACAATCGGATAGCACCCCAAACGCTCGATCAAACTCAAGAGCCGTCGAAACAAATCACAAACTCGAACTCAACACTCCGTATACTCTTACAAGTGATTTCTATATTCAATCTCATCGTTTTTAAGCATAGAATAAAATCCCTAAAGTTTTAAGGGCTCTCGTTCGAGCATCGGATCAAATTAGAAAGGATTAGGAATTAGGGCTTCTTTCTGGAATTTGGGGAAGAAACGGGAATCATCTTAAGTATAATTAGAGTTGGGTTTTCACAACATATACCTCACCCAGGCTCGCAATTCAGATGTGTGGGCTTGGGGGTAGGCACCCAGGTTCGAACATGTATCCAGAACCGGTTTATAGCCTTTAAATCCATTTTTTTAGTTTTTAACACATTTAAAAATCCAGAAAATTTTTATATATTATATATTTATTGTAAAAATGTCCTTGAAACATTATATAAATCCATGATCTAAATTCTAAATTACATCTTTATATTTTTTTAAACCTATTTAAACATGTATAAACATTATGATTATCATTTAAATATGCAAATATTAAATGAAAAATATAAAAAAAAATTCCAAAAATGAATTCTAACTATACTTAATTTATTTAGAACAATATTTTTAGCAATGTTGAATCATGAAATGTGTAAAAATTCTTAAAGTCATTTATAAAATTTTTAAAACTAAAAGTCTTATTATTTAAATTACTTTATAATTTTATTCCTATAAATCATAATCTAAGATAAACTTTACTATATATAGAGAGAGAGAGAGAGAATTACAAGTTTTACTTAGAAGAACTTGGTATAATTTTGTGTATATATATTCTAAGGAACTCTTCATAAATTTAATATTATACTTTATCTAATATATTTTAAATTAAATCATAATATTAAACTTAAAACTTGAAGATAATAAATTTATAATATTTAGTTCTAAAATTATTATTTGAACTTATAAAATATTTTACTGCAAAACTAAGTATATCTACTTTAATGACTTTAAATAAACCATAAATGCTTATACATATGCCTTAGTATTCTAGAATGTTTTAGAAACTAGAAACTCGTATACACATTTTTACATTCAAAAACAGGTTGACAAGTGTTTGCCATTACACAACTAGCTTTAGTTGTATTATTTGAATTGCTTTGCAACACAGCTGAGTTTTCACATCCCTTTTCAGTTTTATATTATTTTGGGGCAGTCACATATGTTTCTATTCAAATGCTTGAACTCTTATATTATTCTTGAAACTTATGCAAACTATATAATGCTTTGTAATTGGATTGTCATTATGTGATTGATCTTGTGCTTGTATACTTATTTACTCATATGCTACTTTGGACGTATTCTATGTCACACCCCGACCGGTGGTGGAATACATCGGGACGAGAGATCACTGTTCATTAGCTCATGGTGCTATTATAACATTTCAATATTAAACGCATCATTATTACAAAACCAACACAACATTCATTGAATAATAAACAAACATTACATGAATTGAATAATCAGAGTATTTCAATTGAAAAGTCTATACAATTGTTTCAAAGGTTAAACTAGGTCACTAAGCCTATCTTATGTCTTCATCATGTCTTCCTTAGTATGTCGCACATTTAAATAGAGTTTGTCAACTATTTGCATAGTTGGTGAGATCACACGCATAGTTTGAATAATATGTATAAAAAGGATGCAGACTATAGCCTAACTAGAATACGTATCTTAAGCATAGAATGAATACAAATTTGAATAATAGAATGAATAAATGAATAGCCATAGCTTGTGTCCAAACAAGTATCCTTACATTATCTTAATTCAAGTATGGCCATACTATAAACTAACAATTGTAATTCAACGAGTTTGCTTTTTCACCTTTTTCACACAATGACAAAAGCCAATGCGAAGATGTTATCTAACACATCTTAGGCTACTAAGCACTAGCTTGCTTGACTGGCAACACACATGAAATCAACACATTGTATAAGCATAGCATCTAACACATATGACTAACTAGGTCTAAGGCCTGCATTATAGATTGAATGAATAATAGAATGAATAAAGTTGAATAAGATATTTGTAACATCTCAAAAACAAAGAATGTAAAGGGAGTGTGAAGAAAACTCACTTGATTTCTTAGCTTAATCCAAAAGTTCTTGAGTGATGTTTTGAGTCAAAGGATTACATATCAACCAGATAGGTTAATGGATTGATAGTGATCAAATGATACACAAGTCGTGACTTGCTATTGAGTTGAAATCTATGAATTTGGAAAACGTGTTCTTGATATTGTTCACTTCTGAGAGTGTCGCAATTGATTTGTATGAGTTTAATTTGATTTATGATTTTAGTTTTCTTTGATTTTAGTCCAAGTTTGGATCGGATGGAAGGTACCCGGTTATGGCAAATGCGTGTTATTGAGCATAAATTTCGCTATTGATTACTGGTATTTGATCGATATTAGATTGGAAACACATTAGCTTATTTAATTGAATTTTAGAAACAATCCAATTGGATTTTTGGACTTAGCCCGGTCTCTGTGACAACTCAAAATTCTCAGGTTAGAATAATAACTCAAAAATGAAGAGAATGAGTGTAAGCGAAATCGCGAAACGAGGCTCCGATTTCAAGATACACTGAATCAAATATAGCTATAGATAAGAGGTCAAATATATTGAACTCTTTAGGTCTTGAGATTATAACCATTGGAAAGATCTCGAAAAATCGTGAATGTAGGCGAAAACCGTGCGCAAAACGGAGTTCGTCTGCTCCCGGAATCGCGAAACGAAGATTTAGTCGAAAAATGGACGAAATTACCCCGAGGCGGTACGCCCCGGGCCACACGGTGACACGGGGTGGTGCGCCCGGCAACCACGAAAATATCTCAGCCACGGACTGCGCGGTACGCCCTAGACCATTGTCTGACTTGAGGCGATGCGCCTGGGGCCAGAAAATCGGAAAAATGGCTTAAAAAGTCAAGATTTCATCTAGAACTCAATCTCTATCTTTCTCTCGACGGTTCTTCAATCCCAGACGCGAAAATCACCTTTTAATCCATTAAACCTTCATTTTGAAGCCTCTTGATCGCGTGAATCACACCAGGGAACGTTTCTGCAAGTCCTGATTGTTGTTTTAACCGTAGAAATCCGTCAGATCAAGTAACGGTTCATTTTAACCTTCTAGTTTGATAAGGAATGGCTAGATCTTGATTTCGAACGTAATGATACAGTTAGGGTTTTGATTATTGCCTAGATGATGGCTAGGACTGATTATAAACGAAGAACTCGAACTGTTAACGGGTAAATCATTGTTTTGATCCGTTGTAATGCCCAATTTTCATGAAATCATAACAATGATTATAATGGTTTAAACCATTTGATCGTGACAATATAAGTGATTAGTTTGATTAATCTTTGAAAAGCAAAAGTTAAATCCAAGTGTTTCAAACTAGTCACAATCATTAACATACTCAGTGAAATGATTATCTGATGTTTATGATAACAGTCAGATTAGTATGTTAAACATGGTTATTAAACCTATTCCAATGTCACATTGTGATATTTCATGATAGTTGGGTAATCAATAACAAGGATTAATCATTCCTAAGCCATTAATCTATCTAGGAACTGTTTCATCATCATAATCAATAACATTAACTATCTGATTAATCTGAAATTATTCTGATTAATTAAACATGTCATCAACTGTGTATTAGGAACCCAAATCCGTATAGGTTCCTACATTATCATATATTGTAGTATATGACATTAAAATAACTAATTAAATATTAAACATCAGTATGGTGACTGTTAAGACAATGTCTTTGACATTGGACGTTCAGAAAGATATAATCAGTAAGTTAAACTATAAGTAACTAATTTAACATAAATAAATACATAATTATCATATTATTACCAGTTTGTGTGATATTCTGCTATCAGTGAGATATCAGGTGAGTTTCGTACAACCCCTTTTCTTTTTAATCTTTTATAAACATCAGGGTAACACTGTGGAACTTTTCAGAACTATATGATATGTATCACTATTATCTGCGTGATTTCATGTGATTGTTAAGAACTTGTGGATTTCATGGGATTTTTCCTTAGATCAAGAACTCTACCAAGGAACTTAAAAGTCCTCATTTTTTTAAACTGTATCTAGTGAACCCATGAGAGGCCGAACAGGAAACAATGATAGTACTATCGGCTGACCACCCATTTGCTAGGAGTCTGAAACTTCCCGTGCTGTGAATGTTTGTTACCTGTTTCCAGAACTTCTTAATGTAGTGGTAGGCATTAAGACAATGAGGCATTAAGATGTTACCGACGGGTAGTATCTTATAGATCGAGAACTGTCCGAAAGGAACTAGATACGTGTCCCATGGTTATCTGGAACTGAACATTTTGAAAACTTATATATATCATATCATATTATTGAACTTGAACTGTATGATCTCACCAGCTTTGTGCTGATGTTTTAAACCTAAAACTTTTGCAGGAAGACAGTTACCACCAGGTGAGGATGCACTTCATACACTGTAATTAAATAAACCAGATTGTGTAATAAACTTAGTTTGTAACTGTACTGTTAATTGTAATGACGATTCTTGTAATATAATTACTTTAAGTTAATCTGTGTGCTGTGATATTGATTCAAGTAAGTCACATCTCATCTCTGAGACATCACCACTATGCTTCCGCAATCTTGTCAGAACGACGTATGACATCATCACAAGTGACGAGATGTGGGGGTGTGACAGTCTCACCCTGGTTCGAAACCCCAACTAATATGAGCTATGGATAAAATTTTGATGTTGACAACTTAGGTCCCCATAGTTTCCTGTTTATAACATATAGTTTCAAAGTTTGATAAAGTAGATCTAGATTTCTAAATTTACATCTTGGTCCTTCTAGTTTAAGTAGTTTTAATATCTAATGTTAAAGATACATTGTATTTATAGTCTAATAAAACGTTATAGTTTTTGAATGTTTATCCAAGTCTTATTTAAAATTGTTTTTTATTTTATTTTATGAAATAATTGTTTTTTTATAAAACAAATTATCAAATTATTATGCTAATATTATATTTTTTTTTATCAACGAGATATAATTAGTTTTCAAATATATAATAATAATAATAATAATAATAATAATAATAATAATAATAATAATAATAATAAAATGGATATTTTCAAATAATTTTTTTTCAAGGAACTCTCTAACTTTCATTTATTCAAAATAGAACATCATTACAAATTCAAACTTTTATTGACTAAAATCTTAGAGGTTACATTCTAGTACTTAGTTCCTAAGAGAATCGCACTCTTTTCGTGTGACATTGTTCGTGTTAAAAAGGGACAGTACACCCTTTACACATGCTTGTTTCATTCACAATATAATGCTATTACTCATTTTTATTTAAATTTGCATACTTTGAAACTTATAATATTATAATCATGTGATTGCTCACCAACTATTCATTTAGTTGACAGTTACTTTACATGTGTGACATGTTAAAGTGAAGACTCTAAGTAAAAGTCTAGGAAGATGGAGCTAGATAGTTTTATCAAAGACTTAAGTTTTAAATTCTTAGATTTGTATTTTGCTTTAAACTTGTAATGTAATGAATTGTAATTTAGTATTTTAAACATGAAACTTTGAATTAGACATCATGAGGTTATGAACAATCATGCACAACTCATGCCTCAACATATTCCGCCATCGGTCGGGGTGTGACAATTACTGTTGGCTTCGCAAAGCTAATGCTGGTGTTAATTACGAGGGACTTATAGATGTGTTGTAATGAAAACCTTAAGTCAGTCTGTGTGCTTATGCATTTTTTTAACATATAACGTTCAACAATAATTTCCATTTAGCAAATAAATAATGATTTCAAACAAATAATCAAGTAGTTGAAATCAAGTCATATGTTGATCACTCCGATAGTTTAATAAAAGCATTAAAGAGAAAAGAGAAAACTCACCTTGATTGATAAGATATCCTTTGCAATTAAATGATAATGTGTAATCCAAAGAATATCCAACACCATTATTTTCAACCTAAATAGTTCAATGCATTACAAACTAACATAACTATATTTTCTTATGGAATTCCTAATACAACTACCATAGTGTTATGTTAAAAAGATGTGTGTAAATATCCTCCCATTTAGATTCTTTAAGGTTTATGATTCACATTTAATAATCATATAAAGTTTAACTCATAAAAATAGATTTCGACTAGAAATCAAATAGTTAGAATAATTCTAATAATAATTCTTCTAAATATATTCAAAAGAGTAAAGAGAAAAGAATTAAAACTAGATTTATTAAAATATTAGATGATGACACTTGTCACCACCATATTAAATTTAGCCTTTTGAACTTTTACAAAATGTTTTAAATGCACTCACATATTAAAAAAGAAGAAAAAAATAACGTGTGATACGATCTTCACAATTACTATTTAAATTAACCACTAGATGATTGTTATTTGATTGTAACAATTTTCATGGATTATGCATACTTCCATCCATATAAAACAAATGCTCTTATTATCAAACATGCATGTGATTTATTATTATATTAGGTTAAATTATGTGTGTTACATCTGTTGAAAACTAAAATGTTTTTTACCTTGTAAGAAAACTTGTTTTAAAAAAATTTATAAGAAAGTTTATTTTTACAAAACTTGTATTTTTCCTAAAACTACAAATTTAAAATAATTATTATTTTTAAAATAAATTGATTTTTAGAAAAAAAGTGTGTTGTGAACTTTTTAAGTGTGTTTTTTAATTAAAAAAGATTTCATTTTTAACTAATTAAAACTATTTTTTAATATGAAAAGGTACATGATATCTTAATTTATTTGATTTATAATTATTTAATAAATAAGAGAATATAATCATAATTTTCATTATTATTTAATATGAGAAATAATGATTGAGAACATAAAAAAATGACATGTGACAATAATATTATAAAAAAGTTACATGTGACAATATAGATTTTTATTTATTATAATACTAACATCCATATAAAATATATGCTCTTGTTAACATGCATGTGATTTATTATATTTAGTTACCGTAAGTCATGCTTGTAATTATAAAGAAAAGCACCTGAAAGAAGCTATACTACACTAAATAATGAACGCATGGTTAATTATATTTTTAAACACTAACGCATGCATGGTTCATTATTTTTTTAAACCGTGATGTTCTTACATATGGCACATGGTTAATTATTTATTAAGTTGAAACGTGTGACAAACCAAATAATTGAGTTGAAAAATTAAGGATTGATTTTAGAGTAAATTGGTTTGCAAGTATTTATCCTTATCTTTTATAAATTATTCATACTGTGTCAAACTTTAGACATTTATAACACATATAATCCTTAGGTCATTAAATTACCCTTGTATACTTGACAAAATTACTCTTAAATAAGGACTACAAGTGTTGCAAACGTTTAAAGTTTTCGACCATATGAGTGATTTATTAAACCTATAAACCAAGATTAATATACTAACAAACCACATGGACCATCTCGGTATTTTACTCATTGAATTTATTAAAACTACGTTAAATCACGTGATGTTATACACTTGTTAAATAATTAAAATGTTATATAGCTTGTGCTCTCACTTGTAGAAATTGAGTAATAACTAATTAAGCGTGTATTAATTGAGTTTGTTTTAATTGCTTAAAGTTGAGCTTGTTTTAATTTGGCAATAATTAATTAGAATTAAGAGGCTGATTATGCTATTTAGTTAAGGTTGTATCTAAGGCTGTAAACGAACTGAACGAACATGAACGGGCCCTTGTTCGTGTTTGTTCGTTTAACTATTAACTTGTTCACAAACGGTTCATGAATGCTAACCGGGCGGAAATTCTTGTTCATGTTCATTCATTAGGAAATTTAACTTGTTCACGAACGCAAACGAACGCATACTATTTAAACAATAAAAATCAACTTTTTTAATCTCAGGCATTAGAGATAATTATATACATAAATATAAAGTTAAATATTATAGTATTATGCTGAAATAGCTTAAATATTATGTTATTAAACTAAAAATAAAAAAAATAAGAATATATACACTACAAAAAAAATGCCATATAGTGGCATACTAGTTTAATGGCATTTGATCTTTATGCCACTAATATATGGTTTAGTGGCACTTAGTGTGTGCCATATTTGATCAACTAATACTTTTAGTGGCATCTCCAATTTATACTTTCAAATAATACTTTTAATGGCATTTTAAATGTGCCACAATTTCTGAACATACAATTTTGTGTCACTAAATTTATCAACTTTTCTATCATAAAAATTCACTCAAAATCCAATCTAAACATTCCCTCCATATCAAAATAACGTTTTAAAACTTCCCTCCGAATACCAAAATTAAATCCAAGTTTGTTATAAAAAAAACTCAAAAAAGGGATCCCTAATTTCTACGTCTCTTTCATTATTCACTACCTCCTGCTCCTTCGATCTCCATAACCGCAGCCTCAATCGGCCATCACAGCCCCTCCTTCACACCATCATCACAGCCCTCCTTCGTTCTCTATCTTCTCGGTCATCGTCGCTCAGTTCCACACAGCCCCTCCATCGAGCTACAATCCACGCACAACACCACCTCAGCCTCTGCATCAGTCTACAATCGACGACATCACCAACACAACCCTCCATTTCCATTTAAAGGTACAAATTGTTGTTTTTATATGTAATTTGTGATGGAATTTTGAGTGGTCTGCTTGATTGTGATGGTGCCTTTTTTGGTGGTTTTTTGTTCAATTTAGGTTATAATATTTTGTTGGGTTAACTGATTTTGAGCATGATTTGGGTTGTTTCAGTGTATAGCTCAGTAATTACATGTTTTGGGCATGATTTTGGTGTTCAATTTACCAACATAATTGCATGATTTGTTACCTTTCGTTCTGTGTTTTTGTGATGTTTTTTGGTCCTTAACAACAAATCAATTCAGTCCTTAATAATATGTTAAATCAAACCAAAATTTTTATAAATTGATATCATTATACAAATTAACAATAAAAGATCCACATTCAAATGGTACAGAATACAAAATTTACAAAATCATTCTAAAGACAAAAGACACTATTCAAGATGTAAACAATTAACAATCCGCCACCATCACTTGAGACTTGCTCCAACAATACAAAGTCCACTATGGCACAATTATACACATCATCCTGCAAGAAAAGCGAACCACAATTATGTTAATTGAAAACCAGTTACACATAAATAAAATAAAATAAATAAACAAATAAAATTATTGAACACCCTGGTTGTTATCAAGTAATATGAACTAATAGCACTTGGTGTACTTCTTAAACATCTACAGCAACCATTAACGTATTTTTTTCATATAGAAGAAAGGGATTTTGTTTAATTATTAAATTGACGTACTTAATTGAAAGTAAACAATTATAGCACATACTTTCTCTTTTGTATATGCAATAATTTCTACATACTCAGCTACACTACAATTGAAATGATCGATTCTTGAAGATAAATGCTTCTTGGTAGCGTATACAACAAACAATAGCTTATTGACTAAATAAAACTATGTAAATAATGTTAGAGCAACACGTAATAAATGTATACATGTAATGAGGTGATTTGTAGAGAACACAAAAGAAATTAATTCATCTAACCCACCATAATAAAAGACGAAATGGGAATGTATAATTATTTATATAACATTTTTCTTGTGCCCATATCACCTTCCTTGTAAATGCACTTTAATCAACCATTGTTGAAATTCAATCTCTTCAAAGCCGATTGAATAAGGGAACAATTCAACTTCTTATGAAAAACAATTTCTTGGTATCTAACAAGCTGAAAGTGGTAGCTACAATAGACATAAAGGAAATTATAACTTAGCTATTATAGATCTATACACATCTTCTTTGGACTTTCTTTTAGCGGATTAAGTTTTAGTAAATCAATCAAGCTATGAAATTTTTAATTATACATTTATACGTGTAAAATCTATGTAAATCAAACTGTAAAAGTGCCCAAGAAAGATGATTTGAATGCTGAATTGTGATACTTACTTTCCACCAAACATAGCCATATCCAACACAACAACAATGACAATGAGCCCAAATTTTATTCTACCTGCATATAAAAATAACATATTCTAGCGATTTTAGTGAAAAAGTATAGTTAGACATATGAATAATCAACTTTCACCAAGTATCCATAACTGTATAACACCTAAATAATGAAGTTTAACCAAGTAAGAAGTTAAAGATTGACATTAAATTTAATCAACAGCATTAGTGAAATGGGTACCTTTAACCTTTAAATCAACAACCACCTTAAACCCTTAAAGGTTTGATTTCTTAGATTAATACAATAAAGTTTGAGTGTCAATTGAACTTTCATCTACATTTTTGTTTCTTCACTGCCATATTCATCATTTCAAAACTAAAAAGCATACAGAAAAGTAGGGGTAGTCTGCATATAGGGACGTTAAACAAGGGTTTTACCTGAATATACACAAGAGTCTGCACTGATGTGAATTAGAGACTAAGGAAACCTGAATCAATTGATAGTGAGACGAATCAGAGAATGATGGTTGAACAAAAACGAAGGTCCGGGAAAGTTACGGCGAGAAGAAACTGATTTTTTTTTTGTTGTTGGATAAAGGGCTTTTTCCCGGAAAAATATATACCAACCAAGAAAACCAATTACAAGATCATGAAGGCATACCCTCGCAAGACGGCCTCAAGCACAAAACAACGCTTGGGCACCCAAAAAATAGACGGGATAAATTTGATCCCGTCTCCCCATCTATACAAAAAAGGGGAATAGCTAATGACCCTATGACGTCTACTAAACCACATACAAACATAACCCAACACATCATCCCCAAAAGATTGATAAGCAAGTAAAACTTCCAGCAATCATCATGTGTAAAACATCCAAGATCCTGCCATGAGCAAAGGGGACCTGAATACAGCTCCCATCATCCTGGCCCAGCACCACCAGTCCAACTCAGCTCGAAACCAAGACTTTTCTGTACACCTGTTGAGGAATCTCAGGTATTTCTTCCAACAAGTCCCATGCCCAGGTATAACAAGATACAGCAGGCGCATAAGCATGCCAACCAGACCTAACAGCAGGCTGCTAAGGTGTATCTGAAGGCCGCCTATGCAAAGCAGCAGGTCACCCGAACAGCAAACCAGGTCCCTCAACTCTCTATCCTTGTATCCATTGGTGAGACAATAGTACTCATATTTATAGGCTTACTACATAAAAACAATACTACGGCATCAAAATTAGTTGGACTTATAATAGATGTGTTAACAATCTTTAACGAATTAGTTTGAATAATTGAATACCAATAAAGTTGTCTTAACAGACGTTATATGAAAACCAAATGCTAAATCCTATACTCTTTTTCCCATAATAACTTTGCAGCTAACAAAAGCAACTTTTTTGTTAATCTTTCTAAGAGACATCAACCATTTGGGCTTCACATTTGACACTATCATGGGTCAGTTTGAATTCGTTTTTTATATTTTCAATAGGTGCAAACTCATAATCTTGAGATATTGTTTGACTTTCACTTGAACTAATACTTGTAGGAGCTTCACCAAAAACAAATTTCATATGCTGAAATTCTGAGTAAATAAATATAGAATATGTGAAAGTTGAATTTGAGTTAGTGGGAACTATATGCTACACATAGTACACTCACTTATTATGATACTTCAATTTTCATTAATCAATGAGTGCTAATTCATTTTGTGAAGTGGAGAATACTACATAAAGTTTAGAAACTTTTGTTAATTAGGTTCCTAACTACAATATACAATAATGTTTAAAATGGGGTATTTAGGATGCATCAAATGCAATTGATACAGTTTTGTGAATTGAGAGGCGATGATAACATTATTTTTTGTCACCACCCTTGACCATTTTGTCTAATCAATACACACCTACAATAAAAACAAACCCATGTAACTCATAATATGAATCCCTAGTGACTATGAATTCTAAATTCCATGTTAAGCACTACCGATTGGGCAAAGATCATCATCGCATATATCACCATAAACAATAAAAACAATTTGAAGCTTGCTAATCTGTTGAACACTAGTCTACTATGAAAAGAAAGAAGCACTAGAATCGAAGAAGGTAATAGAACACTAGCTCACGTAAATGATTCTTTCTTGTTAATCTTCTTTCTAGTTTTAGAAGTTGTGTGACTCTTTCTTGGTTCTTGTTTCATGCAATACATCATAAAATGTGTTTTTATTTTTTTTTTTTTCCCAAAAATTTGATTTTTTTATAGTTGTTTTAATCAGAATATGTTGTATGATTTTTACAAGTTATATGCCTTTTAGTGACACTACTTCTATGTAGATAACATAAAATTTAAGCACAAACTCATGTGGTATTGCTTTATTGTTCATGTTTATCATGTGTGTGCTTACTTTTTTTAACTTATCTAATTTATTTTGTGTTTAGACTTATCTGAAAGCTATTGAAAGTGACTCGACAAGCACACTTGGAGATCGAGATGATTTTTACAAAAGATAACTATTCAAAAGTTAAAGGCCCAGAGAAAAGAGGGTATGTTCGTTTAGTTGGAAGAATGCCAGCCACAAAAGATAAAGGTGATTCTCCAAATGATTCACATATTATTCATCAGCTACAGAGTGCTGTCAATGTTTCATGATATGAACATACAGGTACGCTTATATGATATGAACATATACCATGCGCTTGATGCTTAATTATATATATCAGATCATATAAGCACAAGATTGGATTTGTAGAAATTCCTTTCTTTGACTATTTTTATTATTAATAAAAGCACCGATTACAAATAATGAAACCTTGCATTCATTTATGTATGTAGCCTGACTTGACCTTTAAGCCAACAGGAATCACAATCGTTACAATTCATATAAGGCCAGCCAGGCCTAGCAACAAGCCACCCCTCACAACAACTATGCGAACCAGCCACAATCAGCACACCAGTCCAAACCAACAGCCAATCCGAACGTCACCCAAATACAGCAAACTCCCTTCCATGGTCTACAATTACCCAACCAGGCCAGTCGATCAGCTACCCCATACACAGCATCCTGATTCATCCCAATCCCATGCATGTTACTACTAAAGTAGACTCTAATGATCATTATTTGACTAGGCTTAAAGTCTAAGTACTAGCCATTAGTATAACGGCCCCAAAGCCAACCTACCAAGAATAACAACCCCCCAGGCTTCCATGAGTATAACAAAAGAACACCCACACACTATACCAGGGATGCCTAGCCTCAAGCCATTTTTGAGTATATTAATCACCTGAATCACTCAAAATAATAGTATTTTGACCAGGAGCCTTGCAAGGTTTGACTTTTGTGATTTGCATTAGATTTGGACCCAGTCTACCCCAAACCAACCTGTGAATACTGCACATGTTTATAATTTTGTATATTACTTGTTTGACACACTTCTTGTTACCTATTTGATTGTTTTTAATATAGTATTTTGTATTAACATTTATTGTAATATATACTTTTTAGGTACCTCGTATTGATCCTTCAACTCTTAACAACTCTATATCTGGTAATGAATTGTCATCTTCAAGATCTCACGATAATGAAGGCATAGTTGACAAATTTTGAAGCGTTAGAGTAGAGATAACAAGAATCATGGATTGCTTGGAATAGAGTTGACAACCTAAAAGATTGTTCTATGTTTTCTTGTGAACATAAGAATTTGTTTGAAACTTTTTATGTATTTTCTTCGCTAATGTTTAGAATATGTTTTGGATTGAAACTTCACTTTAAATTATGATATTATAGTTATGCATCTTTTAAGTTTATTTTTTATTTTATATTTTAATGTGAATAATACAATGATTTAGGTCCCACCGAAATTACTATGTATTTTTAAATCAAAAATTTTTTTATAGACATAAAATTTGTGCCACAAAAGCCTTTTCAAATTAATGGCAAAAGAAAAATGTGCCACTAAATTAGTGTTGGTATTTTGTTGTTAATATTGTGGCAAAAAAAAAAGTGACACTAAAGATCTTTACAGAAATGAGTGGTACACATAAAAGTGTCACTAAAAGGCTTTAGTGGCACTGCTTCTAGTGGCACTTTTATTGTGTGCCACTCATTCTTACATGAGTCAGTAGTGGCACTTTTACGGTTTTCTGTGGCACTTTTTGTGTGTCACTGTATGACATTTTTTTTGTAGTGATAACACATTTAATGAATAAATATAATAAATAAACATAACCGAACATAAACGAACACGTTACTGTACGTTTATGAACACAAATGAACGAATATGATCTCTGTTTATGTTCGTTTATTTAACTAAACGATCGGAATTTTTTATTATTTTTTGTTCATTTATTAAACGAACATAAACGAACTTTCTGCCGAACGGTTCACGAACGGTTCGTTGAACGTTCAGTTCGTTTACGGCCCTAGTTCTATCTAATTATTTTTTAAGTGTTGTATATACTTTTTTATTGTCAAAAAAATTAAATAAGTATTTTTCATAAAAGCCAATTTATAGCAGGTCATATATATTTCTTTTATCATAAATAAATAGGTGTGAATGTAAAATAAGATAACCAAATGTTTCTATTTCTCATGTTTATAAGTGTATTTCAAACTACTAAACACACATTGCTACAAAACATTGTTTATGCGACCGCAATTTCGGTCGGAAAATATCGTTTTTAATTATAGCTAGGTTTATCCCCGCGTGTTGCGGTGAATATCAGAGTACACTTTTGAAAATGCGTATTATATATCATTTGCAGAAGTATAAATACAAAACAAAATTGAACCTTTTATCAAGAACTCTAAACACATTTTTCTTAAAAACATAAAATTATAAAAAATAATCACAAATATGTTACAAAAATAGACAAAATTACTCACAAATACCGTCTCACCGACAACCAATCGTTTGTTTGAGAAGAAAAATCCAAATCCTTAAACAAATATCTTAAATTTAACAAAAATTCAAATCTTTAAGCAAATTTTTTAAATTTAATACCTTATCTCTGTTTACAGCTTTTTAAAGTTAAAAAACTTCTAATAATTTAATTTTAAATTTTCAAAACGTCACTACATGGGTCAGGTACCTAAATCATATATATATATATATATATATATATATATATATATAGGAGAAGGTTCCCCTAAAAAGTCTATTTTGCCTAAGAAGGCTAAGAAGGATTTTAAAAACTTGAAAACCGACTCAAACAAACCCCGATTGAATTAATTTTTACATCATTGGAACCGGCTTGTCGAACCCTAAAATCCAAACCTTAAATCGTAAACAATAAACCCTAATACTAAAACCAAAACTTTAAAAACAAATCTTTAACATAAAGATACAACTTAAAAGCTAAAAACCAAGCCCTAAAACCCAAAATCTAAATCTAGTTGTTAAAACGAAAACCTAAAATCTAATATTGTAGAGTTCGATGAGACGGTTCCAATGCCATCGAAATGAGTTCAATCGGAGTTTGTTTGGGTCGGTTTTAAAGATTTTAAAAATCCTTCTTAGCCTTCTTAGGCAAAATATACTTTTTATTTGATCTTTCCCCTATATATATATATATATGTGTGTGTGTGTGTGTGTGTGGAGATGATCAAATGTTAACACATGTTTATTGTGTTAACAAATAACTATATCTTATTACTTTGAGCACACATTAAAGTAATCTAAAAATGTATGTTTTTTTTAAAACTACATCTTATTACCTTCGGGCCGCCTGGGAGACACGCGTCGAGCGATGGCTCGATGGCTTGAAGATTTTGTCCAGTGGACGGTCGCGTTAGAGCATGCGCGACGGGACATGTCACAACTTCCATCGTTCCCAGAGCCACAAGTCTACCCAAATGACGGATCGTCCGCTGGACCATCCGGAGATTCGTAGTTATTTTTGTGTTTTTGTATTTTGTTTCCTTGTATGTAAACTTATGTTGTATGTATACGTATGTTTCTTTATTTGTATTGTTTCTGGTTGTTTTGTTTTGTTTCTATTTGTGTTGTTTACTAATTACGCGACAAACTTATATCGTTTAAATTATTTAAATTAACGTAAACAAACTAATTATAAAATGAAATATTTAGTTAAAACGATTTCGTAAATAATCAATATCGTTTAAAATGATAACGTAACAAAATTATGCCGTTTAATTAACATAATAAACGTATATCGTTCAATAGTTCACGTAGTAAACATATATCGTTAAAAATTATTTAAATACGTAAATGAAGTTTAAATAAAATAAATAACTTCAAGCCGGCCCGTACTGACCACTACGGGCCGTATCAATACTCACACTGGTTGACACCCAAAGGTTGGTTGCAAAAATAAGTCAAGGGCCCATACGGGCCGTACTGGTCTGGTCAGCACGGCCCGCCCTACAAAATGTTTCACTGAATCCAAGAAATTCCATGTAATGTTTGTATGTACACTATACAGGCTGTACTGACCAGTACGGCCCGTCTCAGACCGCTGAGGTGTTAAAATATAAAAGTGGAATGTATAATTAAAAAGCCCCTATAATATAACACATGATCTTGAACATATATAATAGGGCCTACTAATATATGATAATAATATTTATACTATTTCTTTTCATATCTTTTACACTTTTACTCATATATGGAAATTATTATCATAGACTCATAGTAACCTAGTAGGTGCATGTACGTGTCCAGGATTCTCTGGTGGACGTGTTTCACTTCAGACTACATATTTTGGCATCAGATTTATAGGAAAATAAGTTTTCTTATCGTGACAATTCGATGTGTAGTGGCTGGATTCGATGTTTCAGATGTTGGATTCGATGTTTTTGGACATATTAAGGATTTTGGGTTGAAAAATGTCTCGAATAATTATTTATCTGAGTCAGTTTTACTTGAAAAAGGTCATAAAAAAGGGTCGCCTAAAGCAAAATCATCAAAGTTAGAGGGCGCTTAGCGCATAGACGACCGTTTAAGCCTATTTTTTCAACACTGATTTTTACAAACAATTTAGGTTGAAAACAAACAAATAAACATACCCAGTTTAAATCCCACTTTTAAGTAGGGTCTGGGAGAGGTGAGATGAAAACAAACATTTTCCCTACCCCAAGAAGAGGTAGAAAGGCTGCGTTAGAAGAGACCCCTAGCTCAAATTTTTTTTCTTTTTCTTTTTCTTTTCTTTTATTTTTTTATTTGTTTTTCAAAGGCAACTTTTATTATGAAAAAAGATTAAACCTTACATGGGTAAACCTACAGTAGTATATGTCAGTCAGAAAGAGAAAAACTATAAACACATATCTCAAACATATGGTGGTCACCTACACAATCAGATATAAAGAAAGCATGATTAAAAACAAGGCATCAGGAGTCATATATAATTTAAGGACATCAACCACATAAATAAACCAAAGACACACAGAGTAAATACTAACAATCAGACAAGCATGCATTTGTAAAAACTAAGGCTCTACCTATAAGTAAGGCTGCTAACATATATCCTATCATTCTAGGAGTCCCTAGCCTTTATTCTACACCTCCATGAATTCCTATCACTGATCATGTCCTCAGAGAGGTGCAATGTTATCATGTCCTGACGAATCTGCTCCTCCCATGTCAGCCTAGGTCGGCTTCTGTACCTCTTCCCCTCCACACTCAGGGTCTCTACTCTTCTAACCGGAGCCAACACGTGTCTTCTCCTCACTTGACAGAACCATCTCAATCTCCCTTCCCTGACCTTGTCCGAAATGCACGTTACCCCCACTCTTCCCCTGATGGTTTCGTTCCTTATTCGGTCAAGTCTCGTTTGCAAACACATCCATCTAAGCATCCTCATCTCTGCCGTTTCTAGCTTCCTTTCGTGAATCTTTTTGATCGGCCAACAATCAGTTCCATACAACATGGCTGGTCGGACTGCGACTCTAAATTTGCCCTTTAATTTGTCTGGGAATCTCTTGTCGCATAGGATGCTTGTAGCTGCTTTCCACTTGTTCCATCCTGCCTGTACCCGATGGGCCATATCGCAATCAATGTCTCCGTCACTCAGTACGTATTTAAACTTTGTTGTTTGTGGCACCTCTTGACCTCCAATAGTCACCTCGTTCACCTCGTTGTTGGTCCTACTAAAGTTGCACTAAAGATATTCTGTTTTTGACGTACTGATGCGCAGTCCATTATTCTCCAAGGTGCTTTTCCATTCCTCTAACCTCACATTTAGGTCGTCTTTCCTTTCTGCCATCAACACAATATCATCCGCAAAAAGCATGCACCATGGAATATCTTCCTGAATCGACCTTGACAACTCGTCTAAAATAACTACAAAAAGGAACGGGCTTAGTGCCGATCCTTGATGCAGTCCCACCTCTACCGAGAAGGGGTCTATATCACCCACCGGAGCTCTGACACTCGTTTTAGCTCTTGCGTACGTATCCTTTATTATCTCTATATATCTCCAAGGGATACCTCTGCTCGCAAGGCTACCCCAAATTAGCTGACGTGGGACACTATCATACGCCTTCTCAGGATCAATGAACACCATATGTAAATCTCTTTTTTTCTCTCTATATTTCTCCATGAGCCTCCTCAAAACGTGTATCACCTCCGTGGTCGATCGCCCCGGCATGAATCCAAATTGGTTCGATGTTACTTGAGTTTCTCTCCTCAATCTTGTCTCGATCACTCTCTCCTAGAGTTTCATGGTATGGCTCAAAAATTTGATTCCCCTGTAGTTTTCGCAACGTTGAGCGTCTCCCTTCTTCTTATAGAGGGGAATTAGGACACTACTTCTCCATTGATCCGGCATCTTACCGGTTCTGAATATATTGTTGAACAACGCTGTCAACCATGTAACCCCTTCATCTTCTAGACATTTCCATGCTTCAATCGGAATATTGTCTGGTCCCACCGCTTTTGCTCTACCCATCCTCCGAAGAGCTCGCTGCACCTCTTCCTTGGTAATGCGTCTACAGTAGCATTTGTTTATTGATGCTCCTCTTGTAGTGTCGTTCTCACTATCTTCTGTGTCGCTGCTGTTGTTAAATAAATCCCTAAAATATGTCTGCCACCTTTTCTTAATGTCATTCTCCTTTACTAGGATTCGACCTTCCTCGTTCTTTATGAATGTCAATACTCCTACATCTTCCCTCCTGTGTTCCCTTGCCTTGGAAATCTTAAACATGTCATGTTCTCCCTCTTTAGTTCCGAGGCGTTTGTACATCTCCTTGTACGCTGTGTTTTTAACTTCCATCACTGCCTTTTTTGCCTGTCGCTTTGCTTCCTTGTATTTTGTCTTCAAGCTTTCATTTTGCGCTTCCTCCCTACACTTAACCAGCTTTGTAAATCTCTCGTGCTTTGTTCGAACCTTGTGTTGCACCTCATCATTCCACCACCATGCCTCCTTCTGGCCGCCTAAGTTCTTTGTTGTCATCCCCAATGTCTCTTTTGCTACTCTTATCACATTTTCAGCCATTGCCTCCCACATGATGTTTGCATCATCATATCTCATGTTAACTCTGCCTGCTAAAACTTTATCCTTGAACACCTTTAGGTTGTATCCTTTTAGCCTACCCCATCTGATCTTATGTGTAACCTTTTTTTCTTCCACCAGCTTCTTGTGCATGACAATATCTGCCACTAACAATTTGTGTTGCGATGTCGCTGCCTCCCCCGGGAAAACTTTGCAATCCATCCACCTGCCACGATCTCCTTGTCGCATCAACAGGTAATCGATCTGTGTGTCCCATCCTCCACTGCTGAATGTGATCAAATGAGAATCCTTCTTCCTAAAAAACGAGTTTATGATTCCTAGATCATGAGCAATTGCAAAGTCCAGTAGGGTACCACCACTCTCATTTCTGGACCCAAAACCGCAACCTCCGTGTATTGATTGGAAGCCTTCATTTTCCTTACCAATATGTCCATTAAATTCCCCTCCTATACAGACCTTCTAGTCGGCTGGCATGTTTCTCATGACCTCATCCATGCAATCCCAGAACTGTCTCTTCTCATTCTCTCCTAACCCAACATGTGGTGCGTAGGCACTCATAACTGTTACCACTTCTTCGCCTAGAACCATCCTTAGCACGATGGTTCTATCATTGTATCTTCTCACCTCTAGCACCGTGTTTTGAAGTTCTTTAGCAACCAGGAATCCCACTCCGTTCTTTGCCCCATCTACGCCAGAGTGCCACAGCTTGTACCCATTATACTCTTGTAACAGCAAGTACCAGATCGTCCGGCAAGTCCGTACGGTACGTGTACTTTCTACAGTAACTATGTGTACTTATACGATTTTAAACAGTACTTGAATTAACAGGATCTTAAATACAAGAAATCGTTGTACGTATTTTCGTATAAACTTAACTACATTAAGTACAACGTACATTTGGAACATTTGTTACAGTTATTAAGTGAAAACTTAATTACAGTTAACACAACATATCATGAGAAACAACGATGCTTAAACAATACTCAGAAACATATCGGTTGCGATCTGAGGTCCACAATTGACAGGAATCAGATGACCGACAAGTCAGTACAAAAACAATGTGAAAACAGGATGTTTAGTTGAGTCCGACAGTGAGGAAACACAATTTAAACACAATTACAGTGATATTTCAGAATAACGAACTGACAGTGTGGTTGCGTGGGTGACGATTCACACAAACACATCTGTGAGTTTAGAGTTCTGAAATAATGACTGAAAAGTAGAAAACAAAAGTCAGAAAGCAAAACCATCGTCGTATTCGTTCGGGTGACGATTCGAAAGAATTACGCGCGAAGGCGACGCGATCTGACGAAACGAAAACGAAAACACGACACGAACGAAAGTAATTTAATAAAATAAAATAAATAACATTTTACAATTTTGAAACTCATCAAAATAATTAATTTAAACTCTTTTTATTTAAATCCATTTAAATTACGCGTAATTTTCCGGAAAACGTACGAAATTACGAACCGAGCAACGAAAACGAACCCGAACACCCTCGGGGTATAAAAACACTTAAATGAGTCAAAAATCCTCATTCTCCACTTCATCTTCCTCCCCAAACTTTCCATTCCCGGTTTTGAAACCCTAGCCACCACCAAACTTCTCCTCTTCATATCTCTCTCATTTCTTAACGAAAATCGGTGATTCTTGCGCCCACGCGAAGCCCTCGACTTCCTCTACATGAAAGTACAGTGGATATAAGCTTATCACCACTGAAAAACGAGGTATGATGCTGTGAAGAGTCACGAAAATAGGGTTTTCTCACCCTTGTTCAACCACCACCTTCTAAGTCGGTTCTAAGCCTCCCTCTACCACCCCACGACCACAAGAACCACCCCCAGCCTATCCCAACTTCAACCACACATCAGAAACACAAGATGGGGATGGTGCCATGGGAAGCCTTGTTATGGCCGAATGACACACTCGGATGGCCGAATGGCCACCTCCTTCGGCACTTGCTCATTCGGCAAAACCACCTGCTCATTCGACCATCTCACATTCGCTGGGTTAGAGCCATGGTTCATTCGACCCTCATACTCTCACAATGTCATTCGGCCGGACTTAACCCATTCGCCAGTCACTCTCTTTCGCCAGCTCTCATACGCCCTTCAGCCTCCATCCATTCGGCCAGTGACATTTGAGGGACACACAACCCACATTCGACCTAGACCCACTTTTTTTGAATGGCTAGCCACACGGCTGGAAACCCTAGTCGGCCAAGAAGCATCAAACATAAACCCTAACGGGCCCAAGCCGTTTCCAACAGGCCCAACAGTAGGCCCAAACGTGTTCTGGTTGGCCCAGGAGGGGCCCAACCTCATACTACCTAGGCCCAATGATATCTTGGCCCAACTCTACTGTTCCAGCCCAGAATATATAGTAGGCCCAGTAAATAACCCCAAAAACCTTGTTTGGCCCATGTTTATTAAGTAACTAAGGACAAAATAGGCCCGCGATCGATTTCAGCCCAAATGAACCAGGCCCAGGTTGGCCCATGACCTATTTTACTACAGGCCTTGATGGGATTCAAGGGGCCCAGTAAAATCCTCTCCTGGCCCACAGATTTTGGCCCAAGGCCACCATTTAAGGCCAACAGTCCAATATTTAGGCCCATCATTGTTTCAGCACCATTTAGCAAGGCCCAACTTGGCTTATGAGTTATGTTAGTGAAGGCCTGAGACAAATCTCAATGGGCCCAACAAAATCAGCCCGAGGCCCACAGAAAACCAATTCAAGGCCTATTTTGAGGCCCTTGTCCTCACTTTTGGAGCCATTTTGTCATACACTTGGCCAACACCTCATTTCTGGCCCAAATTCAATTCCAACAGCCTTATATGACTCTAGGCCCAACAAATATTACCAAGGCCCACCTTGGGCCCGATAAATTCCTTAGAGGCCCAAAACAAGGCCCACAAGGCTACTTGAACTCTAGCCCTTGTAACTTTTGGCAAGACCTTTGTATTCCAGTAGTCCAAATCATTGTCCCACACTTTCAAATAAGCCTCACCATTCTCAAATGTTCAAGAACTATTCCAAGGCCCATGGATTTGGGCCCAAGGCCCAACTTGCTACACAAATGGCCCAACAAGTAACTTGGTCACAATGTTCGGTCCATATGCCATGATTAGGCCCACATGAGTTCACTACATTTCATAAGATCAAAATAAGATATGTCAAAAGAATGTTTGCTTAATTTATTCATAATTATGCGATAAATGTTCAAAACGTACAAAATCAACAAAGACGCGTTGGAAACTAAGCACTAAGTCTTTCATCAAAGCAAATGGCATATAACTAATGACAAGATGATAACTTATAAGGTCATTAACTTGAATCAAACATATGGGACCGAACAGGGAACATGACCAAGTCTTATGCATAATAGCCAACTTTAGGGCTAACACATATATCTACACACAAATCCCTACAAAATTTATACTTACGAGTCTTAACAACGTGAAATCAATACAGGAACGTGAAAACAAACCAAATTACATTACAGAGCGCGTGCAGTCTTTCGTTTAAGCTAAGTCAATTCAACAGCTACAAGGTGAGTTCATTGCCCCTTTTCTAACATTTTTGTTTTAAAACGCGGGGCTGAGAAGCATGCGTAAACTGTTTTATGTAAATTGTTTACTTGAATGCTTTTATATGTTTTACATGTATAAATGTTATCCTAGACTCATGTTTAGGTAACTGTTACGTACTAAAGAACTATTTCAAAGAACTATTTTCAAAGAACTAAAGATCTCAACAAAGAACTATTTTCAAGATTTACTTTCAAAGAACTAACGGTCTATTCTCAAAGAACTAACGATCTATTTTCAAAGAACTATTTCAAGGGTGTGTTGTCAAAGAACTAACGATCTATTTTCAAAGAACTATTGCAAGGGTGTATTGTCAAAGAACTAAGTACAAAGAACTATTTTAAGGGAAAATCTGGGAAATGCTCAAAGATAACATGTGCCAAAGAACTAAAGAACTAAAGAACTATGGACGGTCTAAAGAACTATGAAAGCCTATATATCAAAAGATGTCCTGGCTAGACTGATTGATTATAGGTCACATGTTTGATGAGGTTTACATATCTCCCATACTACTAAGTACCTTGATTGACAGACTAGTCTACTCGAGTTGACCATAGGCCCCAATCATTAGGACTTAGATTTTATTGAATGTTTATTTATTTATTTAATTAAGCATTTATACTAATTCTACAATTGCTGTTTTAATCATATTTATATGATGAACATATGAAATCAAGAGAGATTTCAAATGAATGCAATTACAGGAACAGAGAACAGAGAATTCATGGGTGTTTAAGAGTGTATGGTAGGTAAAAACGCTTAATTATCATTAACATCAATGTCCTATGCGGATTAGTATGTGGTGGGACGTCGTCTGGGCGGGGTTGTAGCCTTGACCCAGGGGTATGCCCTATATATAAGCATACCGGTCTGGATGATACATGTGATGTTAATGAGGTTAAGGTCTTTACCGAAAGAAGGGTTCAAAACATTTTCAGAGTTACAAAACTATATGAACTCACCAACCATGTGTTGACTTGATCTTTTTGCATGACTTCTCAGGTGACGAACAGGTCAATTAGGAAGTCATTACTTCTGGACTAGGACTTCAAATAGAAGACTTAGTGTTTTGGACCTGCATATTTTGAAGGCAACATTACACCTACCATTTTGTATATCTTGTGTAAATACAAGATAGAAACTCATGGTGTTAACAGTAGAGTTACATTGTTAAATTATAAACAATACTGATGTAGTTTAACTTTGTAATTCTATCCTATTTAGCATTTCTCATTTATGTATCATGTGCCATATAACAATCTGATCAGTCCGATTATCACTCCCGATATCGCGCCCCGGGAACCTTCCGCCCGACGGGACAACCGATCCTATTCCGCCTGCTCGGGGTGTGACAGATTGGTATCAGAGCCATGGTTATAGAGAAATATAGGTCATTTATTTAAACGGTTTGGCCTAGACTATAACCTAGGGACCCTACATGTAGAGAACATAGGAATTAGGAATTTATGTGCATTGTGTCTTCTGCATTCGATCATTGCACTAACCAATGTTCTATTGGTTATGATTAGAATGTCACAAAGAAGACAACCATCACCGCCTCTACCTTCGCAGGAGACAGACCCAGCAGTCGAGGCACTTGCAACTTTGATCACTGAACAGTTGATGGCGGTTCTACCTGGAATCATTGCCCGGATCAGGAATAGTGAGGAGTTTGCTAAAATCTTCCCACTACTTTCTACAGAGCAGAAGAAATCGGAAACAGGAGAGTCAAGCAAGAAGCGAAGAAGGTGTCATCCTGAAGAATCAAGAGACCTTGTAATCTACACTGAGGCCATTCCCCTTCGTCAGATGGCCGTTGCTCCGGAGTCAGAGGGTCATAAGCGTCATGCTGACAAATTTCCTTTATGTGCCACGTGCGGTCTCCACCATGCTAAGGATAGACTGTGCAAACATTGTCTGAACTGTGGGGAAAAGGGACACTGGAGTCGTGATTGTAATAATCCCCCGACTCACAACCAGAATCCCGGAAACACTACATATCCTCTTCCTCGACACAGAAAGGATTGCTATGTGTGCGGATTATCCGGACACATTTCACGGGACTGCCCCGTGAGGATATCTTCCACAAGTCCTGTACATTCTACGGGGAAAGCTCCCCTTTGTTCAGTTTGTCACCACCATCATCGAGCTGAACTCTCATGTGTGTCATGTACGCTTTGTGGAAGATACGGACATTGGATTCAAAAGTGTCGGTTCAATTTGATCAGGGAACAGAAACAAAAAGCGAGCACCTCTACTTCCTCTCAACACAACAACAACTGCTACACGTGCGGAATGCATGGACATTTCGCAAGGGACTGCCCTAGGAAAATGCCTCCAGCAGATCCAGCAGTCACTGAGGAACTACTCGCTTTACCAGCTCCTGGGGAACACCCGGAGTCTGATGACTCCATAGGTATGCAAATTTCATCGTAGTGCATTAAGTTATTTATTGGTGTATTAGAACTGTATGGTCTGTTGAAATTTTAGAAACAATAAATTTATGATAGCCGTAAACAAAATTAGTGTCAAAAGATAGTCGTAATAATAACTTAAGGAACCTTTAGGTTAAGTAAGCATTAAAATATTAAATAAAGATAGAGAAATCCACAATTACATTTTAAATACTGTATTTAAGAAGAGAACTTAGATTAAATAGAACACTAAAACTCATAGTAGTTCAAAATGTCAAAGTTAGTGTGTCAGCTTCCACCTTCCACCTGGACCTCTTAAAATTTTGAGTTACTTTAATTAGAGAACTCTGATTCGATGATGTTAGTAAAGGATGAATGTTAGGTCAATGCTGAGTTTTGTTTGAAACAAGATAAGTGGATCAGGAGAAACCAGTTGGGAGTACAAGACGAGGATATGACAAGAGACAACTATCCGAATGAAATATGGGCATTTCAAGTCACAATAATGCCTTTCGGATAGAAGAATGCACATATGATTTTCATGGGCTTCATGAACTGAGTATGCAAACTGTATCTGGATTAGTTTATCATTATCGGTAGGGAAGACATACTGAATCATTTTAATAAGAAAGACAGAACGCGAAAGACATCTCAGGTATATTCTGGAGCTGTTAAAGGAATAACAACTCTATCTTGGTTTCTTTCCTTTGGAAATTAGGATGAGAATAAGTAACAGTTGGAACAACAGTTACAATGAGTTCCGAAAGACACATGACTTCCGGGTAAAAGTAAGATAAATATACATCACCTCACAGTGAGTATAGTATTACTTAGAAGGGATAGATCACTACCTTTATTCCAATAGTAATACCATATCTTAAGTAGACCTTCTCGATATATAAGTCCACTTCCAAAGTTGAGAACAGATTAAACAGATGGTGAAGTATGCATACGGTTATATCAAATAACCTAAGAATTCACCATGTGACGTGAGAATCTTAACCAGACGATCAAGATTCAGAGTTGTCAGAGTCACTTATGAAAGCTTTAAGGAGTGTGTCAGGTGATAGAACAGAAAGACAATTTGAGATAAACTGGAGGAAATGCCTACCACCAAAATGGTGGATTTAGGTAATAGGTCAATCCAGAAGAATTACTCTTGAGAAAGCACACGAACCAGACAATTAGTGCATTCGGGCGCCGATAAAATGTACTGAGAATTACAGAGATTTTATTGGTGGCCGGGAATGAAGAAAGACATAGCCGAATACGTCGGCAGATGTCTTGCGTGTGCAAGAGTAAAGGCGGAACACCAGAAACCGGCTGGTTTACTGGAACAGCCTGAGATTCCACTCTGGAAGTGGGAACAAATAGCTATGGATTTCATTACCAAGCTACCCCACACTTCCAGTGGTCACGACACGAGTTGGGTGATCATCGATCGTTTAACAAAATCTGCTCACTTCTTGCCGACGCGTGAAACTTTCACGATGGATAAACTGGCAAGATTATATATCAATGAGATAGTGGTACGTCATTGTGTGCCATTGTCTATTATTTCCGATCGAGACAGCAGACATACATCAAGGTTCTGGCAATCACTACAGAAATCTCTAGGGACACAGTTAAATTTGAGTACAGCTTACCATCCACAAACGGACGGTCAAAGTGAACGTACAATTCAAACCCTAGAGGACATGTTAAGAACTTGTGTTCTAGATTTTGGTGGTAATTGGGATTCTCATTTGCCACTAATTGAGTTCTCCTACAACAACAGTTATCACAGCAGCATCGGTTGTGCCCCATTCGAGGCTCTTTATGGTCGAAAATGTCGGTCACCGATCTGTTGGTCAGAAGTGGGAGATAACCGTATAACTGGACCAGAACTGATTCAGGAAACCACTGACAAGATTGCTCAGATTCAGAGAAGATTGCAAGCTACAAGAAGCAGACAGAAAAGCTATGCCGACAAACGGCGTAAGCCGTTGGAATTCCAAGTGGGAGATCGTGTCATGTTGAAGGTATCCCTATGGAAAGGCGTTGTGCGTTTTGGAACAAAAGGCAAACTAGCACCACGATACGTAGGACCGTTCGAAATCATCGAACGTATTGGTCCTGTGGCGTACAGATTGAGCTTACCTGATGAACTCAGTGGTGTGCATGACGTGTTTCACGTCTCGAACTTAAAGAAATGCTTTGCTGATGAATCACTCGTCATTCCATTTGAAGAGATTCAAGTTGATGAACAGTTGCACTTTATCGAGGAACCTTTAGAGATTATGGATCGCAAGGTTAAACAACTGAGGCGAAGCCGTATCCCTATTGTAAAGGTTCCTTGGAACTCAAGACGCGGACCCGAGTTTACTTGGGAACGTGAAGATCACATGAAGTTAAAGTATCCCCAACTGTTTGAAGAAGAAGCTGTACCCGATAACAACTCTTAAATTTCGGGACGAAATTTCTTTAACAAGGGGAGACTGTAACAGCAAGTACCAGATCGTCCGGCAAGTCCGTACGGTACGTGTACTTTCTACAGTAACTATGTGTACTTATACGATTTTAAACAGTACTTGAATTAACAGGATCTTAAATACAAGAAATCGTTGTACGTATTTTCGTATAAACTTAACTACATTAAGTACAACGTACATTTGGAACATTTGTTACAGTTATTAAGTGAAAACTTAATTACAGTTAACACAACATATCATGAGAAACAACGATGCTTAAACAATACTCAGAAACATATCGGTTGCGATCTGAGGTCCACAATTGACAGGAATCAGATGACCGACAAGTCAGTACAAAAACAATGTGAAAACAGGATGTTTAGTTGAGTCCGACAGTGAGGAAACACAATTTAAACACAATTACAGTGATATTTCAGAATAACGAACTGACAGTGTGGTTGCGTGGGTGACGATTCACACAAACACATCTGTGAGTTTAGAGTTCTGAAATAATGACTGAAAAGTAGAAAACAAAAGTCAGAAAGCAAAACCATCGTCGTATTCGTTCGGGTGACGATTCGAAAGAATTACGCGCGAAGGCGACGCGATCTGACGAAACGAAAACGAAAACACGACACGAACGAAAGTAATTTAATAAAATAAAATAAATAACATTTTACAATTTTGAAACTCATCAAAATAATTAATTTAAACTCTTTTTATTTAAATCCATTTAAATTACGCGTAATTTTCCGGAAAACGTACGAATTACGAACCGAGCAACGAAAACGAACCCGAACACCCTCGGGGTATAAAAACACTTAAATGAGTCAAAAATCCTCATTCTCCACTTCATCTTCCTCCCCAAACTTTCCATTCCCGGTTTTGAAACCCTAGCCACCACCAAACTTCTCCTCTTCATATCTCTCTCATTTCTTAACGAAAATCGGTGATTCTTGCGCCCACGCGAAGCCCTCGACTTACTCTACATGAAAGTACAGTGGATATAAGCTTATCACCACTGAAAAACGAGGTATGATGCTGTGAAGAGTCACGAAAATAGGGTTTTCTCACCCTTGTTCAACCACCACCTTCTAAGTCGGTTCTAAGCCTCCCTCTACCACCCCACGACCACAAGAACCACCCCCAGCCTATCCCAACTTCAACCACACATCAGAAACACAAGATGGGGATGGTGCCATGGGAAGCCTTGTTATGGCCGAATGACACACTCGGATGGCCGAATGGCCACCTCCTTCGGCACTTGCTCATTCGGCAAAACCACCTGCTCATTCGACCATCTCACATTCGCTGGGTTAGAGCCATGGTTCATTCGACCCTCATACTCTCACAATGTCATTCGGCCGGACTTAACCCATTCGCCAGTCACTCTCTTTCGCCAGCTCTCACACGCCCTTCAGCCTCCATCCATTCGGCCAGTGACATTTGAGGGACACACAACCCACATTCGACCTAGACCCACTTTGTTTGAATGGCTAGCCACACGGCTGGAAACCCTAGTCGGCCAAGAAGCATCAAACATAAACCCTAACGGGCCCAAGCCGTTTCCAACAGGCCCAACAGTAGGCCCAAACGTGTTCTGGTTGGCCCAGGAGGGGCCCAACCTCATACTACCTAGGCCCAATGATATCTTGGCCCAACTCTACTGTTCCAGCCCAGAATCTATAGTAGGCCCAGTAAATAACCCCAAAAACCTTGTTTGGCCCATGTTTATTAAGTAACTAAGGACAAAATAGGCCCGCGATCGATTTCAGCCCAAATGAACCAGGACCAGGTTGGCCCATGACCTATTTTACTACAGGCCTTTATGGGATTCAAGGGGCCCAGTAAAATCCTCTCCTGGCCCACAGATTTTGGCCCAAGGCCACCATTTAAGGCCAACAGTCCAATATTTAGGCCCATCATTGTTTCAGCCCCATTTAGCAAGGCCCAACTTGGCTTATGAGTTATGTTAGTGAAGGCCTGAGACAAATCTCAATGGGCCCAACAAAATCAGCCCGAGGCCCATAGAAAACCAATTCAAGGCCTATTTTGAGGCCCTTGTCCTCACTTTTGGAGCCATTTTGTCATACACTTGGCCAACAGCTCATTTCTGGCCCAAATTCAATTCCAACAGCCTTATATGACTCTAGGCCCAACAAATATTACCAAGGCCCACCTTGGGCCCGATAAATTCCTTAGAGGCCCAAAACAAGGCCCACAAGGCTACTTGAACTCTAGCCCTTGTAACTTTTGGCAAGACCTTTGTATTCCAGTAGTCCAAATCATTGTCCCACACTTTCAAATAAGCCTCACCATTCTCAAATGTTCAAGAACTATTCCAAGGCCCATGGATTTGGGCCCAAGGCCCAACTTGCTACACAAATGGCCCAACAAGTAACTTGGTCACAATGTTCGGTCCATATGCCATGATTAGGCCCACATGAGTTCACTACATTTCATAAGATCAAAATAAGATATGTCAAAAGAATGTTTGCTTAATTTATTCATAATTATGCGATAAATGTTCAAAACGTACAAAATCAACAAAGACGCGTTGGAAACTAAGCACTAAGTCTTTCATCAAAGCAAATGGCATATAACTAATGACAAGATGATAACTTATAAGGTCATTAACTTGAATCAAACATATGGGACCGAACAGGAACATGACCAAGTCTTATGCATAATAGCCAACTTTAGGGCTAACACATATATCTACACACAAATCCCTACAAAATTTATACTTACGAGTCTTAACAACGTGAAATCAATACAGGAACGTGAAAACAAACCAAATTACATTACAGAGCGCGTGCAGTCTTTCGTTTAAGCTAAGTCAATTCAACAGCTACAAGGTGAGTTCATTGCCCCTTTTCTAACATTTTTGTTTTAAAACGCGGGGCTGAGAAGCATGCGTAAACTGTTTTATGTAAATTGTTTACTTGAATGCTTTTATATGTTTTACATGTATAAATGTTATCCTAGACTCATGTTTAGGTAACTGTTACGTACTAAAGAACTATTTCAAAGAACTATTTTCAAAGAACTAAAGATCTCAACAAAGAACTATTTTCAAGATTTACTTTCAAAGAACTAACGGTCTATTCTCAAAGAACTAACGATCTATTTTCAAAGAACTATTTCAAGGGTGTGTTGTCAAAGAACTAACGATCTATTTTCAAAGAACTATTGCAAGGGTGTATTGTCAAAGAACTAAGTACAAAGAACTATTTTAAGGGAAAATCTGGGAAATGCTCAAAGATAACATGTGCCAAAGAACTAAAGAACTAAAGAACTATGGACGGTCTAAAGAACTATGAAAGCCTATATATCAAAAGATGTCCTGGCTAGACTGATTGATTATAGGTCACATGTTTGATGAGGTTTACATATCTCCCATACTACTAAGTACCTTGATTGACAGACTAGTCTACTCGAGTTGACCATAGGCCCCAATCATTAGGACTTAGATTTTATTGAATGTTTATTTATTTATTTAATTAAGCATTTATACTAATTCTACAATTGCTGTTTTAATCATATTTATATGATGAACATATGAAATCAAGAGAGATTTCAAATGAATGCAATTACAGGAACAGAGAACAGAGAATTCATGGGTGTTTAAGAGTGTATGGTAGGTAAAAACGCTTAATTATCATTAACATCAATGTCCTATGCGGATTAGTATGTGGTGGGACGTCGTCTGGGCGGGGTTGTAGCCTTGACCCAGGGGTATGCCCTATATATAAGCATACCGGTCTGGATGATACATGTGATGTTAATGAGGTTAAGGTCTTTACCGAAAGAAGGGTTCAAAACATTTTCAGAGTTACAAAACTATATGAACTCACCAACCATGTGTTGACTTGATCTTTTTGCATGACTTCTCAGGTGACGAACAGGTCAATTAGGAAGTCATTACTTCTGGACTAGGACTTCAAATAGAAGACTTAGTGTTTTGGACCTGCATATTTTGAAGGCAACATTACACCTACCATTTTGTATATCTTGTGTAAATACAAGATAGAAACTCATGGTGTTAACAGTAGAGTTACATTGTTAAATTATAAACAATACTGATGTAGTTTAACTTTGTAATTCTATCCTATTTAGCATTTCTCATTTATGTATCATGTGCCATATAACAATCTGATCAGTCCGATTATCACTCCCGATATCGCGCCCCGGGAACCTTCCGCCCGACGGGACAACCGATCCTATTCCGCCGGCTCGGGGTGTGACAACTCTCCTCCTCTTTTTCCCTTCTACCTTGTCTCTTGAAGGCATGCTACGTGTACTTTGTTAAAATATAATCTACCGTCCTTTATTTCGAATTCCATTTGTTGATGCCAGTTAAAATGACTATTTATCAAAATAATAAAAGCGAGTTAAGTATTGTGATTATGTTGTTGTTTATAGATTTTAAATTTTTTTTAAATAAATTTTTTAATATATTTCTTCGAAACAAGTTACACCCTCTTATTCTCCGGGTTCAGGACCGCTGTAAACTTCCGTTTCATGCTTGGTATTTGGATGATGGGACGAGGTGCCTCTGAGGTTGCTAAAGCCTTAGACATCATCAACGAGGGGGGGCCATCTCTAGGGCTTTATCTCAACATTAAGAAAACGGAGGTTTTTTGGCCGACATGCGACGGGCGGAAAGTTCAGGATGGACTTTTCCCGAGAGGGATCAGTAGACCAGAGAAGGGGGTTAAGCTCCTTGGTGGAGCTGTTAGTCGGGATCCTAGTTTTATTGAGGAGTTGGCAGGGCGGCAGGCCTCAGGGGCGGTTGACCTCATGAAACTCTTATCATGTCTGAGGGATCCCCAATGTGAACTCCTCCTGCTAAGGTCGTGCATGGGGGTTGCTAAGTTACTTTTTGGGCTGCGGACTTGTCAACCCCATTTGATAGAGGATGCGGCATCTCGGTTCGATGATGGCCTTAGAGAGGCTATAGAAGACATAGTAGTGGGTGGCGGCCCCTTCTTTGGTGACCTCCAGTGGCGTCTGGCATCTTTGCCTATGCGTTTAGGTGGATTGGGCCTCTTATCAGCTCGAGATGTTGGGGTTTATGCCTTGTGGCGTCTAGAGCTCAATCTTGGGAACTACAGGATCATATCCTTCGAAACAGTGGGGTCGTCGGGCTTGACCCGGACTATCAGGAGGCGCTCGAGCGCTTAAATGTCTCTCTCCAAGACTTGGATATTGGCGGTTTCTCTAACAAGGACACCGCCCCCTCGAAGCCACAAAAAACTTTGGCGAATGCTCTGTTTAGCAAAATCGCTCAAAGCCTGGGAGAAGCTTTTGATTTGTCACCCCGCCAGAAGGCGGTGTTTGAGTGCCTGCAGGGTCCCCATGCTCAGGAATTTTTGACCGTTATCCCGATTGAGGGGTTGGGACAATGCATGTCTGCAGTAGAATACAGATCCATTCTTAAATACCGGTTGATGATCCCTATGTACCTGGAAGATGAAACCTGCCCGATATGTCGTAAAGCTTGTATGGATAAATACGGGGAGCACGCAGTTCATTGTAAAGAGCTCCCTGGGTTCAAATATCGACACGACTGGGTGCGGGATGTTTTGTGGGACATCCTAAGAAGAGCTGGGATTTCTGCTAAGAAAGAGGCCCCTGTGAATTTCCTCACAGACCCTATGGAGGGGAGATCTACTCTGCGGCCAGCGGATCTGCTCGTCTTTGGCTGGGCTGGGGGGAAACATGCTTGTGTAGACCTCACAGGGGTTTCTCCTTTGGTTGGTTTAAGGGAAAACGGGTTTGTGGCCGGCCAAGCAGCAAGAAAGGCTGAATCAAAGAAAGTGGATAAGCACGCTAAAGCTTGTGCAGAGAACCAGCATGTCTTTGTCCCTTTTGCCTTTGATACTTTTGGCTCCCTAGCGTCAGAAGCTATCCACTTCTTGACGAGGGTTCAACGGGTCATCCACAACAATTGTTCAACCCCAAGGGGGCAGGAGTTTGTGTTTGGAAGGTTAGGATTTGCAATTCAGAAAGGGTTGGCGGCGCAGCTTGTTGCCCGTCTACCTGCTGTTTTGATGTAACTTGTTTCGAAGAAATATATTTTAAATTGAAAATTAAACTTGATATCTATTATATTAAAAAGTTTGGCTAAGTAGAGCACATACTTTTGCCTTTCAGTCTATATCATTATATTAATTACTATAGTATTACCACGTGTGTCACACGGGTTTAACATAAAATATCAAATACTTAGTAATAAAAATTTAAAAAATTATAAAACAATATTTGAAGATAAAATGATTAATTTATATATTAATGAATACTTTAAGTAATAAAAAAGCAATTAAAAATTTTAATAACTGTACAAATAATATTTGATATTTTTGATTTGTAACAATTATTATCTTTGAGCAAATTGATAATAAAGCTTCAGTTTGTATTCTATCAAATAATAACTTTTATAAATCAGAAAGGTAGAAAATATAATTTATTTAATTATTTAATTTTAACGACTAAATTTATATATAACATTAAATAGGACCCAAGATGTAACTTTCTCGATCATTTTTCACTTTGGTTTTTAAATAAATTTAAAAACGTCATCGGTTTATAAAAATCTTATTGTTTTAAACACCGGTTTATAGTTAATTTTATTTTTTTATAAAAAAATCATTTTTAAAGAATTTTTTTCTATATAACTTTGATTTTCAAAAAATAAATTATTTCTTATTTTCAAAACACATATTTTTTTTACATTTTATAAAATTTTCTTATATGTGTTTTCTAATTAAAAGATAAATAATATTATTAGTTATTAGTATTATGATTATTTAATAGGAGATAATTAAATGAATTTGATAAAAAGTTGACATGTAGCAATTGAAGTGTAAGAACAAGACATGTGGTATAAAACATCTTTGTTTATTACTATAGTAAGAAGAGAGGAAAATTCATTGTCTAGTTCAATAATAATTAACTTATCAAAACTGCCGAAATATGGGTTTCATATTGAATACGAGGTTTTCTCTCACATATAATGAGTTTCCTCCTATATGTATATATATAGGAATGAGATCAAATGATAACTCATTCTTAAAGCAATAACCTAGATAAATTTGGCAACATGAAGCCGAATCTTGGATTTTTTTAACATCATTGTAACACATTTATAACAGTATGTTCTTTTATTAGTTAGCAAAAATTAATCACCGTAAGAGAGTTTACGTCGTTGTAAGTTTTGGGCCTAAAACAGTTACAGTGCTGTAAATCAAAAACTTACAACGACGTAGTCTCTCTTACGGTGATGAATTTACGCAAACTTATAAAAGAATGTGGTGTTTTAAATGTATTACAATGATGTTCAACAAAAAAAATCCAAAATTCGGCTTCATCTTGTCAAAGTTATCTAGGTTATTGTTTTAAAATTGGGTTATTATTTGAACATTTTCATATATATATATATATACATGTATGTAGTTGTTAATGGGTTTTGATAAATTAACTACCCATTTTTTAAAAATACACCACTGAGACGGCCCGTACTGCCCAGTACGTCCCGTCTCAGTATTTGGTCAAACATTTTCCTGACAACCTATGACAATGATTAGGAGCAAGACGGGGCCGTACTGGTCAGTACGTCCCGTCTCATTCATCGTACAAACATTCTCTAAAACATAGGACAATGATTTGAAAGCAAGACGACCCGTACTGATAAGTACAACCCGTCTTGTTTTTTCAATTCTGATACTGCTGACATGGAAGGACATTGATTTGACAGGTACGGGCCGTACAGATCAGTACGGGCCGTATTGTAGAAATTTGAAATTTCTATATAAGCTTGAATCGTTTCAAACGAACACATGCGTTTTCGAAGATATCTCACGATAATTCAGATTTGTAACGATGTCGTTCTGTGATGAGAGTTTTTTCAACGATTACGTGCCACATTTGAATGAAGAGCCTCATGTTGAGTACTCATATGGCACGATAGATCTGAAGGCTGAACCTAATGTTTATGTCGATTTCGATAGTCAAGCATCGTATGCGCAACAAAACGATTATGGGTTCGTGTATGATGACAGTAAACAAAGTAACCCGAAGGAGGCTTATGAAGAAAAGCTGGCGGATTCAAACATTAACTAGGAAACAAAAGATGTAACTTAAATGAAACATAAATTTTGATGATTGTATATAATGATTATTATTTATGGTATTTATTATTATTTTTATATGTCAGGAGTTTATGTCCGAACAAGCGTTGGTAGGGTGGGTGAAAAGGAGAGCACTAAACAATAGTTACATTGTAGTTAAAAGAAGAACGAAGAAATCAAAGACAATAGGCAATGTAATCAAAGTCTGCTCATGTGTGACCGTGGTGGCGAGCATAATAGCATCGCAATATTTAAACGGTCAGGCAGTAAGAAAATCGGTTTCCCGTTTCAGCTGATAGGGTTATACAACGAAGTTCGTGAATACTGGAAATTACAAGTGATAAACGACAATCACAATCACGAACCTGCTCAGAACCTAGAAGGTCATCCATGTGTTAGAAGATTCATTCCAAAAAGGAACAAGATATGGTTGACAATCACTTCTTGACCTGTATGGCTGTACGACCTGCAGTTCGAGCCTGATTCAGAGGCACCAATTAGGTGCCGTCGTATTTTACGCATGAGTGTGGCGATGCCACGTAGCAATTGGGGAGTTTTAGCAGATGCCGGTCAGGCAGAGCGAGCTCGAGCTATCCTAGGCGAGGACACACCGTGGACTCGTTTTTTCGATACTGCCGATCTGCCCATATACATGCTGATCACCGTGGAGTTTCTATCAACCTTTCGTGAGCAGGAGGACGAGGAGCTTCCTCTTGACATTGAGTTCTCGTTATGCGGACAACACATGGAGATGTCGGTCAAGCGGTTCGCGGTGCTCTTAGGTATATACTACGAGCCGGAGACCGTGACTGACGCATTCACCCAAGGGTTGACGCAGGGTGAGGACGGAGTTATGAGGGCTTGGTTGCCGCAGATCTCTGACACGCCGTTCACCGGCCACCGATTATAGGCGTCGACCATCATAGAACCTCTGATTCGATACATCCGCCGATGCATCGTGACGACCATCTTAGGTCGCGGACAGGGCCAGGAGTGTGTGACGACGACATATTTGTTATATCCTCACTCACTCATGACTGGCAGGCCATGTAATGTTTTTCTGTACACTATACGGGCTGTACTGACCAGTACGGCCCGTTTTAGACCGCCGAGTGTTAAAATATAAAAGTGGGATGTATAATTAAAAAGCCCCTATAATATAACACATGATCTTAGAACATATATGATAGGGCCTACTAATATATACTAATAATATTTATACTATTTATTTTCATATCTTTTAGACTTTTACTTATATATGGTAATTATTTTCATAGACTCATAGTAACCTAGTAGGTGCATGTACGAGTCCAGGATTCTCTGGTGGACGTGTTTCACTTCGGACTACATATTTTGGCATCAGATTTATAGGAAAATAAGTTATGTTATCGTGACAATTAGGGGTGTTAAGGAGTCGAACTGAACCGAGCTAGAGGTTAGCTCGGACTTGGCTCGTATTTAAACCAAGCATGTCTCGGATTGTAAACCAAGTCTGAAATTTTGGTTCGGACTCGGCTCGTTTTTATCCGAGCTGGATCAGATAGGTTCGTTTTTGTCTCGATTATTACATACGAAATTTAATATTTGAATTTTATTCACCTCAACTCGACTAGTTTTCTCCATTGATTCATGACTTCTTCAAAGACCGTGACTGACGCATTCACCCAAGGGTTGACGCATGGTGAGGATGGAGTTATAGGGCTTGTATAGCTAAGACCAATTGTCGTGTGGATGTGACCAACTCGCGTGTGGTTAAGACCAAATGTCATGGTGGTTGTGACCACGAAAGAAACGTCTGGCGTAAGAACTGTGGATCCAACGTATTTGGGAATTAGGGTTTGAGGAATAAAGAGTAAAGAGACGTGAATATATGGAATTGAGAATTAAGAATATGATTTAAGAATGAGGGATCAGTAAAACACGAGAGAATTGGGATCTATTACGTATTTTTGTCCTCTTTTCTTTTCTTTTTTTAACATAATTATAAAATAACGCTAAAGTATATTTATTATTAAAAGTAACACTATAATTTTATACTTTAGTATAACATGTTGTACAAATGAGCCGAGTATACGAGTCAGCTTTGGCTTGGACTCAGCTTGGTCCGACTCGGTTACAAACGAGCTTTATCCGAGTCAAGCTTTGTAAAGACGTGATAGGACCGGCGATTTAACTCTGGACGGAAGGTTAGGGTTTTGACACACGAAGAACATGAAGATGATGAACAAAATCATATGATATATTGATGGAATCGAATGATTACATGATTGTATTCACATCATAAAAGAACATAGTGTTGCCGGGGAGAGATCGAGCATGATCTCTCCCCCTCTCGTGCTCAAACCCAAGAACACACAAAAACCTTAAACCCTAAATCTGGAAAACTGGTATTTATAGGGCCTGTAGCCCATTCGGCCGAATGGAGCCATTCGGCCCTTTCATTCGCCGAATGGGTCCCTTTACATAAGATCCATTCGCAGATGCTCCTGCAAACGACTCAGTTTCCAGATTAACAACATACAAACACATACAAGTGATTACAAATAAGCAAATACAAATCTAATCTATTCGAACAGCAGCGGACACCCAAGATATGCACCAACAAGCTTTATAACAACTTTTTTCGAATAAGATATGACCTGAATCTGAGTTTCGAGTTTTTTTGGACATCTTAGTGACTATTTTTTATTTTTTGTGGTGATGTATGACTGCTTTTAAAATATAGCCCCTTCAGAGCAAACAAAGGAATAGAAACTTCATCCAGTACATGTGTGGCAATTTTTTTAGTATTAATAAATTGCTTTCGTACATAAATTTATTTAATATATTATTTTTCCTATCGTTGCAAAAGCCACTACGCGCTAGTCGGACGATGAGATATCGTTTAGGAATTAATCGAGATTAACTGGGTTAGGCGGATTGAAATTTGTGTACGTAATTTTACAAATATATATTATACACACATAAATATCAATAATTTAATATAATACCTTAAATAATTTAAAAAACAAACTTAAACATGGTAAGTCAAGTACTTTAAAATTCAAACTTAAACACGAAGTTCAAAGTTTAAAGACGAATTTTGATGTGTAGTGGCTGGATTCGATGTTTCAGATGTTGGATTCGATGTTTTTAAGACATATTAAGGATTTTGGGTTGGAAAATGTCTCGAATAATCATTTATTTGAGTCATTTTTACTTGAAAAAGGTCATAAAAAAAGGGTCGCCTAAAGCAAAATCATCAAAGTTAGAGGCGCTTAGCGCATAGATGTAACAATCAAAGTTATTACAGGATGATGGTACGCGAGAAACGGTGAATGTGGGTGAAAACCGTGCGTGAAACAGAGTTATGGATTGTCCGGAAGCGAAAAACGAAGAAAAATTTCGAAGTATTGGACTTGTGGGGTCTTCGCGGTACGCTAAGGATAGGTCGAAGAATCCTACGCGGTACGCGAAGAACGCAACGTATCTGAGTCTTCCGGATTTCTTCGCGGTACGCGAAGACTTCTGTGGCTTCTTTTCGCGGTACGCGAGACGTCAGCAGATCGCATGTTGGCTTAAAAAGTCAATTTCATCTAGAAATCTCAAATCTTATCCTCCTGTTCGACGATCAGCACCTCAAACACGAAAAAAATCAACATCCAACCCATAAAATCTTCAAGTTTGAAGCCTTTTAATCACGTGGATCGCTCCAAGGATCGTTAATACAAGCCCGGATCGTCTTGTTACGCACAGAACTTTGTTTAGGGAGGTAACAGTTCATTTTCACTTTCTAGATCGATTATGATTGATTAAATCTTGTTTCTGAACATGATGATATAGTTAGGGTTGTTGATTATTGCCTAGATGATGGCTAGGATTGATTATAAATGACAAACTCGAATCGTTAATGGGTAAATCCTTGTTTTGAGCCGTTGTAATGCCCGGTTTGCATGGAATCATAACAATGGTTATAATGGTTTAAACCATGTGATTATGACACTGTAGGTGATTAGTTTGATTAATCCTTGACATGCAACGTGAAATCCAGGTGTTTCAAACTAATCACAACCATTAACATACTCATTGGAATGGTTATCTGGTGTCTATGATAACAGGCAGATTAGTATGTTAAATATGGTTGTTACACCTATTCTAATGCTATGTTGTGATATTTCATGATATCTGGGTAATCAATAACAATGATTGATCATTCCTAAGCCATTAATCTGTCTAAGAACCTGTTTTAGCATTACAATCAACAACATTAGCTATTTGATTAATTCAAGATTTATTCTGACTAATCAAGTGTGTCATTAACCTAATAACGGTTTGATGACTATCAAGGCAATGTCTTAGACATTGAACGTTCAGAAAGATTTAACGCATAAATAATTTATTAAACGAAAACCAATGCAGAATTACACCATTAGTACCAGTTTGCGAGTAATCTTGCTACCGTGAGACATCAAGTGAGTTCTATGAGCCCTCTTTTACTATTTTAACGTTTTAGGGCTGATGTGCATGCATGATAAATATCTTTGCAATGATTGTGAGTTCTTATAGCCCTATTTTAAATGATTTATCATTTTGGGCTGATATGCATTTTATAAAGTTATTTTATGTAAATGATTGCTTTACCTGACTACGGTCAGATAAAAGAGTATGATAAAGTAAAGAATGTTTCATGTTATAAAATTATTGTATGAAAGTGATTGAAACCTGATTATGACCAAGTAAAGTATGTTTTCAGGTAAAGTATGTTTTTAAATAAAGAATGTTTTTATGTAAAGAATGTTTTAAGACTCAACTGCGGTTGAGAATTAACTGATTTTAAGAGTCTCTCTTGAGACGTAAAGAGTGTTTTGAATTCTCAACTGTGGTTGAGAAGAAAATGATTTTTGAAAGACATCGACCGAGGTCGAGCAGGAAATGTGTTATGAAAGTCCCGGCTGCGGTTGGACAAAACATGCGCACTGCGGTGAAAGGAGGCGCTTATGCGTATGATGGTTTAAATGATTTAAACCAGGTTATGATGTATGTTAAGAAGTCTTGTACCGGTATGAGCCGTCAATTTCGGTTGATGGTTTAAGAAGTCCTGTGAAAGAACAGGCAGAAGTCCTGTGAAAGAACAGGCAGAAGTCCTGTGAAAGAACAGGCCTGTCGACTGTGTGTCGTCAGTTTAGTTAAAGAAATCTTAGGCATGCTTGAGTTATCAACTGCACGTTGATAGTGTTAAAGAAATCTTATACATGTATGAGTTATCAGCTGCGGGTTGATAGTTAAAGCGTCTTGTGTTGCACAAGCCTGTTGACTTCGGGCGGCGGCAAAGGCTAAGGTTTTATGTACAGTATGAAATGTATTTATGTTATGATGACATGTATGTTATACATGCGAATTATGTTATGTTCTATAAAGTTTTGAGATTGTTGACTTCGGTCAACAGTGAATGCTAACGTTTTTATGAATAATAAAGATTTTATGTTTATAGAAATATTAACTTAGAACTCACCAGCGAAAGCTGACTTGTTTTAGCATGCATGTCAGGTTGAATGGTGTTGAAGAGAAATAGCCAGAAGGCTCGAGGCCTACATTGAAGACTACCCTGGCATCAACTGGTTGTGTATAGAACTATAGTGAAGTGGGTTATGTGTAAAAGTTTGTTTAGATCTATGTAATATTTTATGTTGTCACTCTACATTCCGCTGCTAGGATAATGTGATTATGGTTTAAGTACTATGGGTTTGATGCTTTGCCAACCCAAGGGACTCCCGAGAATCGGGGCCTCTCAATAGACGGCCGTTTAAGCCTATTTTTTCAACTCTGATTTTCACAAACAATTTAGGTTGAAAATTAAAATATAATCTAGCTTCCTTTATTTCGAATTCCATGTGCTGACGCCAGTTAAAATGACTATTTATCAAAATAATAAAAGCGAGTTAAGTATTGTGATTATGTTGTTGTTTATAGATTTTAAATTAAAAATTAAACTTGATATCTATTATATTAAAAAGTTGGCTAAGTAGAGCACATACTTTTGTCCTTCTGTCTATTTCCTTATATTAATTAAGGGAGGAAAATTCATTGTCTAGTTCAATAATAATTAACTCATCAAAACTGACGAAATATGGGATTTATATTGAATACGAGGTTTTTCTCTCAAATATGATGAGTTGCCTCCTATTAGACGTGGATATGGTCGGGTGATTCTATGATGACCTGTCAGTTATCCAGATTATCATTAAAAAAAAATCTAAACAGATATGATACGACATAGAAAAGAAAGGTAATTTAGATGTCACATTTTGTGTTTTTTTTTTTCAAATTTCTTCTTCTTTTTAAATGTTCGTAACATTTTCATGCTGCATTTTCGTAAAAAGTTCACTATAAAATCAAATATTTTATTTCTTTAATATGAATATAATATTGATATTTGTAAAAAAAAAAATTAAAATTCATGATACTTGATTTTATGAAAATTGGACTATATTTTAAGTAAATAACAATATATTAATATTTTTAGCCAAATATCGGGTTCTCAATGAGCAACCTCTTTGTTTTGTTTCTAGGCTTTAACTTGAGGTGAGTAAGCGAAAGTCACACACACACATATTTAATTTATCTTACTTGTCATAAAAATATGTATTTTAAAAATTATCATAAACTCAGGTTATAACTTCAATAAGTTAAGATCTATTCTTCATTATAATGGAATGTCTTTTTTTCTTAAAAATGAGATAAATTATTTTTTTGAATGACAAGGAACATTTGATTTCGAAGCAAGGCATAAGAAACTTCCAAATAATAGAACGAGGTCGAGTGATTTTTTGATGATCTCAAAACCTAAAATGTGTTAATCAGACAGTCCCTTATAGATGAATTATTTTTGTTATCTGCTCAATTTGATGGTCCCAAATGTATTGCGTTCGAGTTAGTTAATCGTGTATCATTTTTTTGTTCTGTTTTATTTAATTTTAAAAGTTCATATTCCGTAGATTGAATGTTTGCAATCCTGATATACCCATTATAATTAATTAAGTTCAACTAAATTACTTATAGTTGTTCTTGTTGATTTAAGTTTGCATAATGAGAGTTTAAGTCCTTTTATCCATATTCATTACTCGGGTTAAATTGAGGTGATTGTAAATGCCGTGATGAATTCAGGAATTTTTTTTAGTGAGTTTACAATATTCAAATGCTACAACTAGATCATATAAGATTTATCAGGTAATAATGTGTGACATATTAAGTAAATAATTAAAAAAACATTGTCATAAAGAATTCGGAAGTGCAGACTGCAAAGTGGACACTCTTTTAATATTTCTGATTTTGGTACCAAGCGGGGGCCAAGGTGATTGTGTCCCCTTTCGAGGTCCAAGAGGCAGAGACCTTGATGGCGGTCTCGCTAGCCAATCAAGGGGCAATGTTTCTTGTGGGGTTCGGGGCAACACATTGAAACCTAATTATCGAAGTCTAGTGATACTCTAAACTTCTCTTATAGAAGATGTTGGGTTTAAGTATCTCTTGAAGTAATTGTTTTTTGATGAACATAAGTTATCTCTGTGGGTTTCCTCCTAAATTGGAGATATAGATACTTAGATAGTGTGGTTGATGAATGACTTTCCTTCATATACAGGCATGTTAGTAAATCGATTGTTGCTATTAAAAGAAATATATAGCATGCCAAGTATAAAAAAATATATCGACCTAAGTATATACCAGCAGGCCAGCTAGCATAAAAAACATACGATAGTGATCAAAGGTTTTAGTCTACATGTTAGAATCAAACGTAGAATTTACAAGCAGTCTAATGTGAGTGGATACACACGTATAAATATAAATATATAGGAATTGAATCCAATGAAAACCCAACCTTAGAGAGAAAACCCTTAAACCCTATGTGAGCCACTCATTTGGAATCTTCAAAATTAATATGTGGTCCACATTAACCCACATTAAAAATGATTTGTTTATTCAAATCCTAATTTTTTATTCAGGTTTAATTTGGAACACATATTAATTTTCAAGATTCCAAACGAGTGGCTCACATAGGGTTTAAGGGTTTTCTTTCTAAGGTTGAGATTTCATAGGATTCAATCCCTATATATATTTATATGTATACTAGCATGGTACCCGCGCGATACAGCGGGAAATGCAACATATAAGTTGGGTGATTTTAAAGATTTGTCTGGTTCCATTTTGAGCCATAACCATAACAAAAACTTTTTTTTAATTTAGTAGTTAACTAAAAATGACTTTAACTCTAAACATAAAAAGTCAAATGGACCAAAAATGCTAAGAATTGATTCAATTGTTTTTAGGGGTTTTTTATTTTATAATCACTTTATCTCACTTAAAATCTTAAAAATTACCAACGTAGGACAAAGTGAAAAGAGAAACAAAACATTGGTTAGATTTAAAAATTGTACAATGTGCTTTAAGAGTTGTAAAACTCTTAATTTTAAGAGATTTAGTTAAATTACTATTTTGTCCTTCTAATATGTATTATATAGTAGTATAGATATAGATATAACAACTAAATTACATTAATTGTTATTTATATTCACTGATTTTATAGATAACATTTTTTATTAGAAAATACAGAAAACATCCTTAAAATGAAGTTTTATAATGGATTTCTTCTTTAAAATTACATAAATCGTCATTTAATTACATTACATAAATCGTCATTTATATTGAGAAAAAATGATGATTTCTGTTATTATTTCTAATAATTAAAGAACGTTATCCATAAAATCAGTGGCGGATCCATGAATTTTTTTCCAATGGGTTCACTATTTTCAAACGCTTCAATTATATAGAAACGAACATAAAACTTTTTGGGTCGGTTTGACGGTTTAGATCTTGTAATTTTCATCACAAATGGGAGTCAAGGGGTCGCACCCCCTTGTGGGGACCTAGGGGCAACGCTCTTGGTAGTGTCTAAGACTGCCCACAGCGGTTCCCCCACCCCTCCCGCGGGGTTTCCCATTTCAGCGGCCAAGAGCGGGAACACCGCCCCCCATTCAGCGGCTCCCGCCCAAAGCCCTTCCACGACCCCCGCTCCCCGCTCACTTTCTCTCTTTCTCGCTTTCTGATTGGTCCAATGGAATAGTGGGAAGGGTTTTCAATGGGGTGTCCACTGTAGGGTTTAAGGTTTTCAGCGGGGTGATGACGTGGCAGGAAATTTCGATGGGAAAGGATTTTCGGTGGTGTGACTGTTGTGGATAGCCAAAGGTGCTTAGCCTCTGGTAGCGGCCCTTTGGCCAGCCAAGGAGCAGGGGTCAAGGGGTAGCGTCCCTTGTGGGGTTCGGGGCGTTGCCCCGAAACCTAAACGAAATTTGGGAAGAAATATTGATTTCAGAAATTGATTTTTAATTACACGATCTTATAGAAATTCAAACATTGATTGTCGAGAAGTGTCTAATAAAGATTACTTAATCTATTCAAGTTGACAAACTGTTGAAGAAAAATTACAATAAGGTTTCACTCTTAAAATATTAATAGGTTCACACTACCTTTTAAACCTTTCGAAAATTTATTTTCCTACTAACGCTTCGAGATGCGGTGGGTTCCAGTGAACCCACACGTCTCTACCTACATCCACCATTGCATAAAATGAGTGAATATAAATGTCGATTTATGTAATTTACTTTATAACATACGTGTGTTGGTTTTTAATGTATATTTTTTTAAATAATTAATTAAATAAGACTTAAATAATAATTTTATTATACATTTTGTTACTTCACTTATAAACCATACATCATTTTTTTATACAATTTTATTAATTAATCCATTATATAAATAATTTATGTTTTATAAAACATAAAATACATATTGTTTTAGTTTTTATGCAATTTATTAAATTCTATATGTATTATTTAATAATAAAAAATATGATCCAATTAATAATAAAATAAATTATATAAAATTAACTATAGATGTTATCCATAGAAATTAATGTACAAGAACCAAGTCTATGCATATGGTCTAACGACGTCTATATAAAGACAATCACACACACGACTTGTTTCCCATCCACAACCTTGTTGATTACTTTCTATTTTCAATGGCTTCAATGTGTTTGTTTGCTGGTCCAATAATTCTCGATTACAAAAGATCTTTAACCGCAATTAGCAGTTTTGATACTCAGAAACGACTACATTCTGTTGAATAAGAAGATGAACAGAAGAAATCTTAGAACAGAGAATAGCAAATGATTTGTATATAACTTGATTATCTTAGAGTCGTGATTAAGAATCACTCTCAGATAAAATCGATTTGTGGCACACCCAAATTGTTATTATCGGATAAAACTAAGATTTGCAGAGAATGAATATGAAGAAGATGAGAAAAAGAATCGTGCCCTAGCATTTGATCGAGATGCTGTACATATAATCCCAAAAGTCAAAAACCGTTTTTGACCTCTAATCGGAGCATTATTATTTGGGCTTGACCTTCCATAATAAATTATTACATACGTAATAATTTTTGGCCCAAGATATTCACAAAGTGATCTGCTAATTATGATTGCCATAATAATGCCATATAATGCTCAAATTCAATTCATAATATGTATAGTTTATAAGTATTAAACATTCAAGTGTTATTAGTTTCAACAAGTTAATCTCCATCTCCTAACTTGTTAATAATAAATAATGTTCACTCGATCAAGGTTAATCCAATATTACAAAATATATATTGATAATTAATAAAATTACCAACATTCCTCCCCCATTTTAGTAATATCAATGATTAACTAAACATAGCTCTCATACAATCAAACTTATGCATAAATGAAAATGTCCTAAGGATTGAATTTTCATATTAGTATATCACCTGATTCAAATATTCGAATATCAAAGGTATCCTATGGATTGAACCATTGTTATTCTGTTGAATACATGAAGGTAATATACACATAAATTTACATATTCATTGTTCTCACTTGACACGATATATTACTAGCTTGTGTCCTAATCCTTCAATGAGTATATCAAAGCTCAAGTACATAACTTCTTGAAGCAGCTAAACTTCATACTCATATAGGTAGTCCTTTAGATTCTTGCACCTGCAAATGCAATTTTTCAAAGAACTATTAAGAAGTAAACTTCAACCTACTCTTATCTCGCAGTCTGAACACATACCTTGGGATGATTAAATAATGTGTTCCAATGTCTTTACAACAAGCTTTCCTCATTGAATTCAACATCTAACATTGTATTAGAGGGGAATTGGGTGTCTTGTCATAAGATAATTTTAAATGGACTTTAGACCCATCCCTATAGCTGATCTTTTCACGAGATCTCTAGTTAACCCTTTGGTTAGATGATCAGCCATATTAAATTCTGATTTAACAAATTGTATGGATATCACACCATTCATGATTAACTCTCTAATCATGCTATGTCTAACACCCAAGTGTCTAGACTTCCCATTATATACATGACTATAAGCTTTAGCCAATGTAGCTGCACTATCACATCTGATAGATATGGGTGATATCAGTTTAGACCACAGTGGAATCTCATAAATTAGATTTCTAAGCCATTCAGCTTCCTTACCAGCTGCAGCCAAAGCTACAAACTCAGATTCCATTGTCGAATTCGTGATACAGGTTTGTTTCTTGGATGCCCAAGTAATTGCTCCTCCACCAAGAAGAATTACCCAACCACTAGTAGATGAATGATCTTCTACATTTGTAATCCAACTAGCATCCGAATAGCCTTCTATTACAGAAGGATAACCTGAAAAACACAATGCATGGTTCATTGTTCCCTTTAAATATTGTAGCAATCTATTCACAGCCTGCCAATGATGGGTACTAGGATTACTAGTAAATCTACTTAGTTTTCCTACAGCATATGCTATATCTGGTCTGGTGCTAATCATAGCATACATTAGACACCCGATCACCTTAGCATACTGCAGCTGAGAAATAGAGTTGCCTTTATTAGGCATTAACTTGATATTTGAATCTATTGGAGTACTGACTGGGGAACAATCCAGGTGATTGAATTTCTTTAACACTTTCTCAATATAATGAGATTGTGTCAATGAAATTCCATGTTTGTCTCTCTTTATCCTTATTCCTAGGATAACGTCAGCTTCTCCTAAATCCTTCATATCAAAATTTGATGACAATAAGTTCTTTGTTTCATCAATTTGTGCCTGATTAGTGCCAAATATAAGCATGTCATCCACATATAAAAAAATAATGACTCCTTTCCCTAATGAATCAAATTTGCTATAAACACACTTGTCTGCTTGGTTTAAAGAGAACCCATTAGACAAGATTACCTCATCAAATTTCTGATGCCATTGTTTAGGTGCTTGTTTCAGACCATACAATGATTTGATGAGTTTACACACCTTATGCTCATTTCCCGATAGCACAAAACCTTCTGGTTGTTTCATATACACTTCTTCATCTAATTCACCATTTAGAAAGGCTGTTTTTACATCCATCTGATGAATTAACAAATTATGAATTGAAGCAAGTGCAATTAACAACCTTATAGTTGATATTCTAGCAACAGGTGCATAAGTGTCAAAGAAGTCGATCCCTTCTTTCTGTCTAATGCCTTGAATGACCAACCTGGCTTTAAATTTATCAATGCTACCATCCACCTTCATTTTTCTTTTGAATATCCATCTACAACCCAATGGTTTGCATCCAGGGGCCAAATCAGTCAGTTTCCAAGTATTGTTTTACATGATGGAATCCATCTCATCTTGTATGGCTTCTTTCCAGAAGGCCACATCTCTAGAAGCCATAGCTTCTTTATAATTCCTTGGATCCTCCTCAATGTTGTAACAGTAATGAATTTGAGATTCAATTCTTTCCCTTGTACCTTCAACTAAATATAGCTGAAAATCATCTCCAAATGACTTGGTCTTTCTAACTCTAGTACTTTTCCTAGGTGCACTAGAAAGTACATTAGAGGTACTAGTAGAAGCATTAACTAAAGGATTAACTTCAGCCGAAGTTCTCAAGCTGTGAGGCATATCTTTCAACCTTGGTACAGAAGTAAATCGGTCCTCATTTCCAAAATTAGCATCTCTCGATTCAATTACAGTGTGAACTGACACGTAATCATTTGGTTCTACTACATAGAATCTATACACAGGAGAGTGCTCAGCATATCCAATAAATATGCAGTCAATGCCTTGTTCACCTAAAGTTCTTCTTTTAGGTTCAGTAATTCTTACCACAGCTCTACAGCCCCAAACCCTAAGGTAACTTAGCTTTGGAGCTTTCTTGTTCCAAAGTTCATATGGAGTTACCTTGGTTTGTTTATTGGGAATTCTGTTCAACAAATAACAAGCTGTTAACATAGCCTCCCCCCAAAATCCTTCACCTAAACCTGAATAAGACAACATGGAGTTAACCATTTCTTTTAATGTCCTATTCTTTCGTTCTGCAACACCATTTTGTTGTGGTGTGTAAGGTGCTGTTGTTTGGTGAATTATACCAATTGACTGAAAATAGACTGGATCATAATATTCCCCACCTCTATCAGTACGAAGATTTTTTATCAAACCATTTTGATGAAGCTCTACCTCTTGTTTATAAATTTTAAATTTATCAAGAGCTTCATCTTTAAATTGCAATAGATAAATATAGCAAAATCTAGATGCATCATCTATGAAGGTAATAACATATTTTTTATTTCCTAAGGAAGGAGTACTATGAAAATCACACAAATCTGAGTGTATGAGTTCTAGTATTTTAGAATTTCTTTTAACATTTTGAAAAGGTTTTCTAATAATTTTAGTCAATTTACATGTGTGACATTTAGTTTCATTCATATCAAAACCCGGTATAAGACTCATTTTAGACATATCTTTCATTTTGTAATAATTAACATGACCTAATCTAGCATGCCATAAGCTAGAAATTTTATCTACCGGATTTTTAGATGATGATGTCATACACACGGATTCATGAGCAAAAGGCACATGGATATTTAATTTAAACATCCCATTAGAAAGATAACCAAAACCAACAAAGCAACCATGCTTGGATAATATAAATTTATCGGATTCGATAACTTGTTTATATCCATTATTATTTAATACAATACCGGATATCAAATTTTTTCGAATTCCAGGAACATACAATACTTTGTCTAATACAAGTTCCTTACTAGAAGTAAACATAATAGTAACAGTTCCTACTCCTTTGATGGGTTCGGTGGCCACATTCCCCATTCGCACTACGGATCCGTCTTCAATATAATTTAGATTTTTAAACCATCTAGGATCCTTGCAAACATGGCTTGTAGCCCCTGAATCCACCCACCAAGCCACTGAATCATCCTGTGTGCACACAGATTCAGAAACAAAAGAAACATAGTTTACTTTTGAGTCAAGATTGCATATTCTGGTTTGGCATATGTCAGAATTATTATTACACAGTGGACCATATTTTAAATCTTGGGTTTGACATAAGTCATAACCAAATGAGCATGGGCCATTATTAAAATCATTTATACCAATTTTGGAGGTATTCGGCCCATCAATATGGAATCTTTGATTTATTTTCAAACCATTATCGCATTTAAAGTTCTCATTTTGACCTGTGTAGTCAAAAAAAATTCCTTTTGAAAATGAATTTGTTTTGCAACAAGAAGTATTATTTTGAGATGCGTAATAAACAAAACAAGGATCCATTAATGAACCCAATTTATTTACACGGTTTTGACTAATTTCAAAGTTAGAAGAAACATTGCAAACATCATATTTCAAGTTTCCATTTTGACTTTTAGAATCTAACCTAAAGTCCACTGATGTATTAGAATTTGGTGCAGTAATTTGACTTTTATTGAAGTCATTATAATGGTTCAACAATGAATCTGACGTAGCAAAAAAATTGTCAAATGAACCAAATTCAACTACCATACCATTTTGTCCCGAGGGGTCTTTTGACCCCACTTGGTCCTGCACCATTCGTTGCAGTCTTAATTCCAACAGCCCCTTTCATCTTGACTCGGCAGTCACGTTTGAGATGTCCGGGTTTCCCACAGTTCCAACAAACCATCTTTCCTTTCTTATTAGACCAATGATCGTTCCCTTTAAATTTCCGTTTACCCTTTTTGCACTTATGGAATCTCTTAAATTTATTATCAGTTTCAACCATATTAACAGAGGATTTATTTTCTTCAATTTTTCCCTTTCCTTTGTCGGTTTCTTGAGACCTTAAGGACTCCTCAATCCTCAATGCACTTCCCAATTGGACAAGATTTAGATCATCCTTTCGGTGTTTTAAAGTGTGTTTAAAATCTTTCCATAAAGGTGGAAGTTTATCAATAATACTTGAAACTGAAATTGATTCATCCATGTACATTTCGTGTTGTGTAAACTGACCAAGAATGTGAAGCAATTCATTGAATTGCTCCATAATCGGTCGACTATCTATCATCCTATATGAATTGAAATTTGTTACCAGAAATTTCTTGGATGATGAATCTTATGCCATGTATTTAGCCTCCAATGCATCCCATAAAGCCCTGACAGACGGTTCGTTCTCGTGCACATCAAATAGAGCATCCGACACATAGTTCAAAATATGTCCTCGACATATATAATCGTCATTCACCCATTTCAGTCGTCGCCTCTGTTGATCGAGAGTTTCATTCTCTGCTTCTTCAGGCATGGGGGTAGAGAGTACGTATACGACTTTCAATGTTGTTAGAAGAAAATGCATCTTTTTCTTCCATCTTCGAAAGTTTTGACCCTCGAATTTGTCAAGTTTTGTGAATTTGCTTGACATATCTTTGACAGATTCTCCAGTCGCCATGGAATCGATTTTATCTTTGTTGAATAAGAAGATGAACAGAAGAAATCTTAGAACAGAGAATAGCAAATGATTTGTATATAACTTGATTATCTTAGAGTCGTGATTAAGAATCACTCTCAGATAAAATCGATTTGTGGCACACCCAAATCGTTATTATCGGATAAAACTAAGATTTGCAGAGAATGAATATGAAGAAGATGAGAAAAAGAATCATGCCCTAGCATTTGATCGAGATGCTATACATATAATCCCAAAAGTCAAAAACCGTTTTTGACCTCTAATCGGAGCATTATTATTTGGGCTTGACCTTCCATAATAAATTATTACATACGTAATAATTTTTGGCCCAAGATATTCACAAAGTGATCTGCTAATTATGATTGCCATAATAATGCCATATAATGCTCAAATTCAATTCATAATATGTATAGTTTATAAGTATTAAACATTCAAGTGTTATTAGTTTCAACAAGTTAATCTCCATCTCCTAACTTGTTAATAATAAATAATGTTCACTCAATCAAGGTTAATCCAATATTACAAAATATATATTGATAATTAATAAAATTACCAACACATTCATCATCTTCCACATCAATGGCGGTCACCACAGTCGAACCAGCGTTCAGACGATTAGCAAACAATGACCCAACACTGTGGTCATTTGATCATATTCAGTCACTCTCTAGTAATTACACAGTACGTGTAATGATTTTTGATTCTTTTGTGTTTGATATGATTAATTTGATTTTAGGCATGGTTGGCTTTAATTTTTGTAGAATGGCCGATTAAGGGTGTGTAGGATGAACGATTATAATGGTGGTCCAAAATTTTTTAATTGCTTAGGTATTTAAGGCCATTAACATATATTAAAAAAATAAATCTATTAGTAATTATATGTTTAAGAAAGACTTAATAAATAGATAAACGTTTTAATAAGAAATTTGTTTCCAAGAATACTACGATAAGCTCACAATCTATTTAACTATGTAAGATAAAGTTAATTTAGTATCACAATTTTATTTTGTTTATTATTATATAATTACAATCACGGTGATATCAATTAATTAGATATACCTACTATAACTATTATAATAAATAAATTTTAGCATATAAATATTGGTTTTTTTGCATCTCTCTTATTAAATATTTATATGATCTTTTTTTTATTTTAATTTGTCTTCTATTTCTTATTTTAAATATTTGCATGGTTTTATTTAATTAGGTAAGTATGGCTAAGTTAAACTAAATAAGTCTCTTAACCTAAAAAACCTAAGAAGGATCTTGAACCATTAGATTATTAATAAATGACTATGATTAAATTAAGTTGTTGAAGGGTATTTTAGTCATGAGTACTTTTGTTGACTTTATTATTAAATCCCCTCATATTTTTTAAACGTTCATAACTTTTACATACAAAATTATTTTTAAAAAAATATATTATAAAAACAAACATTTTTTATCTTCAAAATTTTTGTAATTTTGCTATAAAAAAATTTTGTTTTTTTAGTTCGTTTTGTATTTTGTACATGTCATTGTGTCTTTTTACATGTAATTGTGTCTTTTGTGCAGGTCATTATGTCTTTTGTGTTTATGCTCAATGTTATGTTTTCGTGAATAATTTAAGACATAATTATGCTACATAATACACAATGTCAGGTAAGGATGACACAATGACGAGTATAAATAACACAATGATCTTTAAAAAAAAGACAGGATTACCTGTAAAAAAAGAAAACGATGAAGAGTATGAAAAATTTTGTATAGATCATTATGTCTTTTGTACAGGTCATTGTGTCTTTTGTATAGGCATTGTTTCTTTTGTATATGTTATTGAGTCTTTTGTGTTTCTGCTCAATATTGTGTTTTTCTAAACAATTTAAGAGACAATAATGTTGCAAAATACATAATCTTAAACAAGGATAACACAACGACGTGCATAAATAACACATTGATATTTAAAAAAGATACAATTACCTATAAAAAAGACATAATTATCAGTAAGAAAAACAAAAAAAAACTTTCACACAAACGTTTAAAAAGACATAATGAAGATAATTAGACACAATGAGCTGAAAAAATTTAATTTTTGTAGCAACATTATACTCATTTTAAAGATAAAAAATGTTTGTTTTTAAAATATATTTTTTTTGAAAAAATGATATCGTATGTAAAAATTATGAACGTTTAAAAATTGTGGGGAACGTGGTTATGACTAAATTACCCTCTAACAACTTTTCTTTTTCAAATTTTAAATTTCTCTTTTAAATTTGATCTCATGATATAATGGCCAATAATACTTCGTAAGTTTTTATGATAAAGAGACTATTTAGTTGAACATAATCCTAGGTAAGTAATATGATTACATTTTAAGCAAACAATTTGTTATTATGAATTATTGTTTTGGTTTCCAACAAAGTTCTTACATGCATGCATGCATACATACATACATACATACATACATACATGTTTTACGTGCGAAGTGTATTTGGTCTACGTGATAAAATCAATAACAAACGTTATTTATTATTGTGTGATTTTGTCATACAGACATGAATTATCATGTATAGACCATGTGCATGATAATTGTATGAGTGATATCTCCATGTTTGTGTAACAAAATAATGCAAGAACAATTAACATTTTTATCAAACAAAAATACCTCTGAAATCTACAAAGATTTTGGAATTGACTGTGTTCTACATAACGAATTAACTCGATTGTACGCATGTAGGGAGCAGATCATGTAAAAAGAGCAAATGCTTTAAAGGAGACGGTGAAGATGATCATACGACGCCAAATGGGAAATCTGTCTACAACTCTCGAGATAATCGATGACTTGCAGCGACTCGGAATTGGTTATCATTTTAATGATGAAATACATGATATGTTGAAGATGATTTACGACCATCATTATGAAAATGATGCCAAGTGGGATGCCATGGATTTGAATCTTAAAGCACTTGGTTTTCGAATTTTGAGACAACATGGTTATCAAGTTCCTCAAGGTACAAAGGGTTAGCATTAATTAGTATATAATTTCAAGCAAAAAATATATATTTATTTGATCCTGCATCTATTTTTTGTGGCATAATCCGAGTCCAAAATTCGTGGAATGTGTGGAATGTAACAGATCGACACTTTAACTCTTAGATGAGAAGCTTATAGGCTTAAGCTTGCATAAATGATAATTTACTATTATTTAATTTAGAAATAATAATCAGATAGATTTGTTGTTTAAAAAAATATGTGTAGAAATACCAAAACAAATTAAATTTTTGTTTCAACAATTAAAAGTGTGACAAACTGATATAACCACATTTAACACAGTTCGAAAACTTATAGAAATTGTTAAATTCAAACAGTTTTATAATTCAACTAGATTATTACCCCTTGTATTATACGGATTAAATATAAAATATTAAATAATTAGTAATAAAATTTTAAAAATTATACAATATTTTGTTATAAAATAATTAAATTAAATATTAATGAGTATTTTTACTAATAAAATAATAATTAAAATTTTCAATAACTAAAGAAATAATACGTGACCTATTTGTTTTGTAAGAAATAAAGATTCTTAAACTAATTGATATTAAAAATTCATTAATTTTCTATCAAAAACTAATTGTTACAAATCAAGAAGATAATGTACAATTTGTGTAATTATTAAAATTTGATTACTTAATTTGGAATATCGTTAAATATAAATAACTAAAGTTTAATTTTTTCTAACATTTTAACAACTTTTGGTTTAAAATAATTAGTTTTTAAGCATTTCTTTTTTAAGAAACATTATTTGTTTATAAAAATTCTATTATTTGAAAACTATGATTTATAGTTTATTTTATTTTTTAAAAATTGTTTTTTATTAAACTTTTATTTTCTAAAAATACTAACTCAAAATATTTTTCTTACTTTAAAAAAAAATAATTTTTAGCAAATTTCATATTTTATAAAAAATTTTAAGTGATTTTTAATAAAAGTATTTGATTTTTAATGTATTAAAAACTATTTTCTTGCATGAAAAAAGACAAATAATATTATTAATCATTAATATTATAAATATTAAATAGAAGAGAATGTGATTCATTAATATGATAGAGAACTGAATAACTTAGTAGAAAATGACAAGTAGCAACACAAGCATTAGAATTTGACAAGTATCAAAAATTATTTTTGTTTATTAGATTAGAAAGATGTTTTTAAAGACGAAGAAATTGGTTTGATTTCTAATCTGGCATCTTCATGCTAACAAAATGAAATTTTACAAGGAAAATCACTGTTATATGTCTTTTTTTATATTTTATTTTCCACTTCAGTAAATTAAACCTTAGATTTCTTATTCAAGATGGCTAAGCCTCCTTTTTGAAGGTTAAATCCTTCACATTGAAGGCTAACCTTCTTCTTTTAAGGCTAAAATATGACTTTTGTAGCGAACTCACCATCCGAATAAGAAAAAACAATATCAAACCCAAATCTATTCGATTTGAATTTCAAAATTTTTAAACTTTTGATTTTTTAAACTCCCTTATCTCTCTTTGTTGGCCAGCGTTCAACGTGGAGTGTTATGTTTGGCTTTATTAGATACTTTAGTTTAAAATGGATAAAAGTTAATGTTATTTTATAAAAGAACACTCTTATATGAAACTAAGCATGGCAAAATAGACGGGTTGGATCACGTTGAATGACAGGCTAAAACGAGTTCGAACCAGGATGAGTATTAGAAAAAATTAACTTGGGTCGAAATGTGTTGTTTTAAAAAACTTCAATTTAACTCAAATCAAAATGAATTATCTAAACGAATAGTCTACTTAAATAATTTTCAATGATTGTTTCATCAAACATATTATTAATAATTATTATCCATTTGAATCCATTCTATTTACATAATTTTTAAGTTACCAATCTTAATTAATACCGTATTAAGGAGTTGCACATCTTAACCCGTTCTATGTTATGAGGCTATCCATTTCTACCCAAGTTACAATACTTATTCACCCAAAGCAAAACCCATTTTCCTTGCTTTGGGTTAAGACTTAAGATTGCCGAGTCTATATGAAACTTAATCATATGTATTTTTACTCGTATAAAAGTATGTCAAAAATTCATTTTTTGTAAGATGTTTGATTTTAGTATATCTGCCATCTTTGTAAGGATGTTCAATTTATATTACAACTAAAAAAATAATATAAAATTTATGGTTTTTTAATTGTTACATGTTTAGATATACTTTGCAACTTTAAGGACAAGTTTCAAAACCTAAAGCCACACATAATGGAGGATATGGTGGTTGTACTTAACTTGTATGAGGCTTCTTATCATTGTTTCAAGAATGAAAGCATTTTGGACGAGATTAGAGACCTTACAACCAATTTTCTCAAAGAAAACTTAGGAAATGTTGATGGAGACATATCATTGCTAGTAAGCCAGGCTTTGAAGTTTCCACTGCATTGGAGGGTCCCGAGGGTCGAGGCGAAATGGTACATCGAACTATACGAGAAAAGAAACGGCTCGAATCCTATATTGATCAAGTTTGCGAAATTGGATTTCGATATGAGCCAAGCTATCCACCTTGAAGAGTTAAAACACACATCAAGGTATCACTCAAAATCTTAAGTACTTCGATGCCTATACTTGGGTTACAACAACAAAATCATTGCAACTAATTAAGGTGGTGTTATTTTAAAATTGTTAACTTTGAAAGCGGAAACAAAGAAGAAATACGATCAAAAGATTGAATCAACTTTTTACTATTGATTATTCAATCCAAGATTACAAAGTGCAAATCTAAAATGAAGATGAACACTCTCTAATCGTAATAACAACTCTTCTCTAACTAATCTGTTATTAACAGATTATTAACAAAAAGAAAAACAGAATTGCTCAACTTTTAACTAGGGACATTTTCAGCCAAACAATACAACAAACAATATTAACTACTTGACTTCATTATTTACTACATAACATTCTCCACCTTAGTGACTAATGAAGTAACAAATTACACCATTTAACCAATGTTCAGAGCATTCAAACAAAAGTCAAACTTCAACCCTGAAACTCCTTTGGTTAATATATCAGCAGCATTTGATTTAGTATCTACATACTCAACTTTTACCACCTTTGATTGTAAAACATATCTAATGAAATGTAAATTCACATTAATATGCTTAGACCTTTCATGAAACACTTGATGCTTTGACAATTGTATTGCTCCCATGTTGTCACACAAAATCACAGCATCATCAACAGGAACTCCCATCTCCAAAACAAAACTTTTCAACCAAATTGCCTCTTTTACAGCTTCAATCAAGGCAATAAATTCAGATTCAGTAGTTGACAAAGCTACAACACTCTGCAACCTAGTTTTCCAACTAACAGTTCCTCCAAACACTTTAAAAGCATAACCTGTTATAGATATCCCTTTATCTAAATCCTTGGCAAAATCAGAATCCACATAGCCTTGTATAACAAAAGTAGTATTGAACTCCTTGCCATAAACTAAACCCAATTGTCTAGTTCCATTTAGATACCGAAACAACCATCTTACACTTTCCCAATTCTTCCTGTCAGGATTACTCAAATATCAGCTAACCATACTCACACCAAACCCAATATCCGGCCTAGTGCAAACCATCAAATACATAAGACTACCCACTGCATTTGCATAAGGTATTCTTAACATCTTCTCCCTTTCATCATCAGTTTTAGGAGATGTCACACCCCGAGCCGGCGGGCTGGATCGACTTTCTCGTCGAGCGGAAGGTTCCCGGGGCGTGATATCGTTGTGATAATCGAAATGATCAGATTGTTTACATGGCACATGATATATAATGAGAAAAGCTAACATGACATATGATATAGAATTACAAAGTTAAATTACATAGTTATGTTCATAATTTAACTAAGTAAATCTATCCAAAAAGAATCATTGGTTTTCTATCTTGTAACTTACAAGATATGCAAAAGATGATTCACTGTTTGTCATTCAAAAGTATGTTTGACACAAAATGAAGCTAGGTCTTCTAAAGTCCACTAGCTTAATCCTTGAATATTGGTGACTAAACATGTTCGTCACCTGAGAAAACATGCATTTAAACAAGGTCAACACTAGGTTGGTGAGTTCATAAGTTTGATAATTGAAAACCGTTGATTTATTGTCATTCATGTTCACAATGTTACCCACAAGTTTTGTTTATGAATGTTTCATTTGTCACACACAATGTCCTCTCCATAGCTATATTTACAAATGGTATTTCATCCAATCAAGCATGCTTATATATAGGGCATACGAAAGGGTCGAGCCTACAACCCGCCCAGACGCCATCCCACCACATGCACAACAGGACTTAATACCACTTGTAATACAACTATGGATACCCATTTCATTTCACCCATGATTCCCCAGGTATGATTATCCCAACATTTGTAAAAGAGACTTAGTTATCTCTGTTAGCTATTCCATACGGATTAGCCCGGCGTGTAGGATATTCCAATATTTGAAAAAGAGACTTATTTTTCTCTGTTAGCTAGTCCTTACGGATTAGCTCGGCATTAAGATATCATTCTCGATATCTAGGACAAAACTTAATAGTTTTTGTAGCCAATCAATTCTGCACAGTCCGGTTTGTAAGATGTCCTCCACACGATATCTATTTGAGTGAGACTTAATTTTCTCTAGGTGTGTTACCATTGATAAGTTTTGGCGTGTAAGATATCCTCCCACGATACCTAGATTGAGACCTAATTGTCCCCGTGGTTGTCATTTCTGACCAACCCGGTGTGTAAGATATCCTTACCACGATATCTATTTGTATGAATGCGTTTCCAGAACTTTATGATTTGCATGAATATGAATGATAACACCTCTCGTGCCCGTTGTAATCCCCTTTGATTACCCAAATTGTTTATTAGAAATGATGTACGCGTTATGATTGTTTGATAAGGTTCACCCAGTGTCCCATGTTCATCACTACAGAATCCCTAAGATCCTATTACAAGAGTGTGATTTATTTTAATTGCCACGTGGTAATTAATGTATGATATTTCCCATATTGTTTGTCTCAATGCTACTCCCAATGTTTTGTGTTCTCATGTGTTAACCATGTGTATTAAGAACTTGTCTTAATACCCGGTGGTAGTATGTATAGGGAATGACATCCCGTTGGTATGTTATCATGATATCCTACTCGATATCACAAGTATTGTTGTCTCTATGTTGTGTGATCTTATTGACTCTAACGAGTGTTATAAGAACTTGTCTTATTACACGATGTTAGAAATGTGTGAATGATCTGGTTATCATGAAGTTACGTTATCATGATTATCATTCATGTTGTTTGTAAATGTTATCAGCTTGTTACCACTTGATTATCACGTTGTTCGATCGTGTAAGAATAATACGAAGTTGTAAGATATATTCTTACATCTAGTATTATTCTAGTGTGTTGATGTGTCAGGAAGCTATACTAGCATGTATCATCCTAACTATCTCAGATATGATAATAATCAGACAAGCAAGCATACAATGATAGACGATAATAAGGATAAACAGTATTATCTAAATTATAGTAAAATCATTATATTATATCAAAACTTTTAAGTAAATAAAAGCTTTAAGCATGTTTCTCAGCCCCGAGCTTTGAAATCAGTTAAGATTAGAAAAGGGGCATATGAACTCACCTTGTAGTTGATGCGGTTGACTTAGCTTAAATAAGAAATGCACGCGTTCTTTGTTGGATTTGTTGTTGTATTCACGATCCTGTATTGATTTCATGTTGTTTGTAACTTGTAAGTATTAATGGTAATTGATTTGAGTGCGTGTATGTGTCAGCCCTAAGGTTGGCTAACACTTATGAGTCTCGGTCTTCATTCGACCCTGTATACTTGTTATTGACTTTTGAAACACTTATCCTAATTAGGTTAACATCTAAAACACTCGCTTATTAATTTGAGATTCAACTTGATTTAATGTCATGTTATTAGAGGTCCTAAGTATAAACTTAGGTTTTAGGTTGAAAACTAACAACCTTTAAGAATAACATGTTTTGCCTCTTGAATCTCATTATGATCTTAACTTGCCACCTTTGTAGTAAAATCCATGATTGCTAATTCAATTCCCATAACCTATGTTTCCATATGTTGATTTTTATATCTCATGTAGGTCAAATTTTAGCACATGGGCCGACTAGGTATTGTTGGGCCTAACCACAAAATCTTGGGCCTAATGGTTTATATGGGCCGAAAGTGTGAGCTTTGGGCCGTATAATTTTAGGTCAACCCAATAGGTAGCCATGATATGTGGGCCGAACTGTTAGGCTAAAGCAATCACAATGGGCCAAATCAACTGATGTTGGGCTGCTTAAAGTTGTTTGACCAAACAAAAAGGAAACATGGCTCTTTTCCAGCGAACCTACTGGTCCCATAGGTTGGAGGTTCGGTGCTGCTAAGGTTCGTGGATGTGGGAGATTCGGCCATGCAGGTTCGTAATTTCCTCATGGTGTGGTCAGTAGGAAGGTTCGCTAGTCATGGGTTTTGGCCAAAGACTGGTTCACCCTATAGGTTCGGTTAACTCTTGCAGCTCCCAAGTTCGATGATTCCAAGGTTCGGTGATCTCAAATGGCTCGGCTGGTAGTTCATAGACACAGGTTCGGCAATATATAGGTTCGCATGCAATAGGGTTCGTGATTAGGGTTTCATCCAGACACAAGGTTCGGCCAGGTTCGGTGGTTGATGCATGAAGGTTTGGCTAGGCTTAGGCAGGTTCGGCAGTAGTAGGGTTCGCATGAAGGTCGAAGGTTCGTTCCCCCTAGTACCATACGGCCGAGGTTCGACTCTCCCTGCTCTCACACGAACCTGCACCTTTCCATCACCTTCTTCATCATGCATTACTGTCCTAACTGATTTACATGGTGGTGTCTAGATCTAGAGGTTTAATAGAAGATGTAGGGTTAGTGTGTTAGGGTTTTTAAACCGGTTAGTTGGTTGGGTCGAACAAGGTGCAACAAACCCTATTTTCCAAAATTTTCAAGCATCAATACCTCGAGTTTGGCCGGGTAAAACTTCATATCGGTTGTACTTCCTTGTAGAGAATGATTGTATCTTTGTGTGGACACCAAGAATGCAAGATTTCACCAAGAAATGGAGGAGATCTAGTGTTTTGAAGTTGAAATTTGTAGAGAGAGAATAACGAGTTTGTAGGGAGAGAATGGGTAGGTGATTATGTTTATGAGGATTTATTGCTTGAAAATGGGTTTTTATACCCCGCATGTGTTAGGGTTAGTTTCGGTTGCTCGATTTCTGATTTTGCTGCGTTTCCGGCACGTTACGCGCGTATTCTGCAAATTCTTGATAAATAGTTTTCTCGGTCTATTTTGATGAGTTTCAAAATTGCAAAACATAACATATTATGTTCCTGTTATTTTTAGTGTTTCATTTGAGATTAACTCGTTAATCTTTGTTATTTCGTTACGATTCGTAATTTACAAGTTGTTTTACATAGTTAATGATATAAATTAGGGTTTAGGTGTAAATTTCTAGAATGTATTATTTTTTAATTTATTTTAATTATTTTAATGTTCGTAATCGTTTGTTTTCGTCGTTTTGTCAGAAAACGTCACTTATGCTCGTTTTCGTACAGAACGCTAACTGTACGAACACGATCGTACGTTTCACTTTCTGATTCAATTTTCTACTTTTCAGTTGTCGTTTCAGAACGTTAAACTCACAGATATGTTTGTGTGAATCGTCACCCACACAACCACACTGTCAGTTTATTGTTCGTCTACAATACTGAATTATTGTTTTGTATTGGATATTCCCACAGACGGACTCAACTAAACTTGCCTATTTTCACATTGTTATTATTGTTTTCCCATTGTTTTCGTACTGAGTTGTCGGCCATATAATTCCTGTTATCTATGGATATCACATCGCAACCGATGTGTTCTTGTCATTTGTCTATACACTGTTGTTTCTCTTGCGTTGTTGTATTTACTGTATTTAAGTTTTCACTTAAACACATACAACTGTTGTTTGTTTTCTGAGTTATGTTGTCCCACAACTGTTTACACACTGTATTTACACACAGTAAATAATGAAAGTACACATATCGTACGGATTTTCAGGACAATACGGTACTGGTTGTCACAGGAGAATCTTGACCTGACAGCTTATGATGCATAACAGTAGGTGTAACAACAGGTTTACTTTCTTCCATAAAGAAATTCTTTAAAACCTTCCTCAAGTAAGATTGTTGAGACAACCTTATAATACCAGCAGCTCTATCTCTATAAATCTCCATACCAAGAATCTTTTTGGCTTCTCCCAATTCTTTCATATCAAACTCAGACATCAACAATTGCTTTGTATTCACAATCTGCACCTTATCTTTGCATGCTATCAACATGTCATCCACATATAATAACAGATAGATCAAATCATGACTATTATATGTTCGGTAATACACACAAGTGTAATATTCACTCCTTTTAAAATCTTTAGAGATCATAAAACTGTCAAACCTCATATACCACTACCTAGGAGATTGCTTCAAACCATATAACGACTTCTTTAACAAACAAACTTTTTCTCTAGATGTATTATCCTCAAAACCAAGCAACTGATTCATATATATCTCTTCTTCTAAAAAACCATGTAAGAATGCAGTCTTTACATCAAGCTGCTCAAGTTCCCGTTCAAACATCGCAGTCAAAGACAACATTATCCTTATTGAACTATGTTTAACTACCGGAGAGAAAACCTCATTGTAATCTAACTCAACCCTTTGAGTAAACCCTTTAGCCACCAACCGAGCTTTATATCGAAGAGCTTCACGAGGCAAACCTTTTATAATTTTGAAAACCCATTTACAAGTCAAATTCTTAGGCTAATCTACTAGTACCCAAGTTTGAGTCTTATGTAAAATCTCCATTTCCTCTTTCATAGCCAACAACCATTTATCTTTATCCTTTGAGTTAACAACTTTAGAATAGCTTAAAGGCTCATAAATGCTCTCTTTTTCAGCTACATTAAACACAAATGCAGACAAATCATCCATATATTTGATAGAAGGAATTATTGCCATTTTAGGTCTATCTCTAGCAATACTTGTTCCATTATCTACCAAACTTGAACCTTCAGTTGGATCTGCATTTGTTCTTAACTCAACCAAGTCATCATCTTGAGAAGACTCCACCTCACTTTCAACTCCACCATCTGTAAGAGTTTGAGCATTGACATTTCCTTGTAAATCCTTGTACATTATTTCTTCTTTAAAAACAACATTCCTACTCACAATAACTCTAGGACTTCCATTATCCAGCCTCCATAATCTATAGCCTTCACCCCTTCAGTATAACCCAACATAATACATTTTTGTGCTCTAGGATCCAACTTATCTTTACTAACATGAGAATACACCAAAGAACCAAATACCCTTAGATTCTCATAGTTCTTTTTAGAGCCTGACCACATTTCCATAGGAACCTTCATTCCAATTGCAGAAGAAGGAGACATGTTAACCAAATACACCGTTGTTTTTAAAGCTTCTGCCCAAAACTCTTAGGCAAACCAGCCTCAATTAATAGACGTCTTGTTCATTCTTTCAACCAAACCGCTTTGTTGAGGAGTCCACGGAATTGTCAAGTGTCTACTAATTTCATTCTTTCTACAAAAACCATTAAACTCATTACTGCAAAACTCAAGCCCATTATCGGTTCTTAGTTTCTTCACTTTCTTCTCAGTTTGTGTTTCAACAAGCATGTTCCACTCTCTAAATCTATCAAACGCCTCAGACTTATGTTTCGAAATATACACCCAAACCCTTCGAGAATAATCGTCTATCAAAGATAAAAAATAAGTTGCACCTCCCAAAGAAACATTCCTTGTAGGCCCCCACAGATCAGCGTGTATGTTATCCAAGATTCCCTTTGATTTATGTACACCTCTAGAGAATTTAACTCTTTTTTGCTTTTCCTAGAATACAATTCTCACGCGACCCATAGTCACAATTCTTTAATTCACTAATTCTAGCTTGTTTCTTTAGCTCTACCAAACCTTGATCACTCATGTGACCCAGTCTCCTATTCCAAAGCAAAGCCAAATTGACTGACTTATCTTCGGCTATAGAGACTAATCCCAACACAACTTTACCATCTAAGGCATAAAGGTTATTCTCCCTTCGGGTACCAGTAATAATCACCAATGATCCCTTTACTACTTTGACATTACCATATATCAAAGTAACATGATAAACTTGTTTTTCAAAGGTCCCTAAAGAAATTAGACTCCTTTTCAGATCAAGTACATACCTCACATTCTTAAGATCAATTACTGTATCATTATCTAACATGAAACTAACCGAGCCTGTACCAAACACTTTACAAGATCGATCATCTCTTAATTGAACAACACCATCAAATTTCTTGTCTAACTCTTTGAACAATTCTTTATTAGGAGTCATGTGATAAGAGCAACCGGAGTCCATTATCCAAACATTGATGTTACTAGACTTAGTAACTACGAAGACTTCAGCACTTTCATAACCATCATCTTGACCTTCTGAGGATCCATTTGAAGTACTAGCCTTTCCTTTATTGTACCTAGCCTTGTGTTTTCTCCACTCAAGACATTTCCTTTTCAAGTGTTTATCTGAATTGCATACAAAACAACTGAATTTTCCTCTGGACTTAAACCTCAAACTTTCCTTAGCTAAACTTTTGTTCGGATCTGCCCCTTACAATTAAACCATGAGAAATTTCATCTTTAAATTTTGTTCTCTTTTGTAACTCTTTGGAATTCATGGCTGCTACTACTTCTTCCATTAACATAATATCCCTACCAAACATAAAAGTGTCGACAAAGTGCTCGTAATTGTGTGGTAGTGAGGACAAGAATATAATTGCTCTATCCTCTTCATCAATCTCTACTTCTATATTATCAAGATCCAAAACAATTTTATTAAACTCATCAATATGATCTTCAAGTGACTTACCAGAAATCATCTTGAACATATAAAGTCTTTTCTTGAGATACAGTCTGTTAGCCAGAGATTTTGTCATGTACAAGATTTCGAGCTTGGACCAAACTCCCGCAGCAGTCATCTCTTTCGAAACTTCTCTCAGCACACGATCACCAAGACTTAAAATTATCGCGCTATGTGCCTTCTCCATCAATTCCTTTTTCTCTGTGTTAGTCGGTGCTTCGGGTAATCCTTCCTCACCTTCCAGAGCATCAACTATTCCTTGATGAACAAGTAGCGATCTCATCTTCAATCGCCAGAGACTGTAATCATTTTTTCCCATCGAACTTCTCATTGTCAAACTTTGTAACATTCACCATCTTCAATCGCCCTTTTTGAAACAAATCAAAAAAACCCTTTCTTCGATCGAGCTATCAAGCTCTGATACCAATTGTTAACTTTGAAAGCGGAAACAAAGAAGAAATACGATCAAAAGATTGAATCAACTTGTTACTATTGTTTATTCAATCCAAGATTACAAAGAACAGATCTAAAATGAAGATGAACACTCTCTAATCGTAATAACAACAACTCTCTAACTAATCTGTTATTAACAGACTATTAACAAAAAGAAAAACATAATTGACACAAATGACCCCTCAACTTTTAACTAGGGACATTTTAAGCCAAACAATACAACAAACAGTAATAACTACTTGACTTCCTTATTCGCTATATAACAAAAATCAAGAATTCGAGTCCGGTCGAAAACATACTGATGCAATAAATTGTTGTTAAAAGTTTTTTGATGCACATGAACAGGTGGTGGAAAAATTTAAGATGGGATGATAAGTTAAGCTTTGCTCGTGACCGATTGGTGGAGCATTTCATGTGGTCGCTTGGTTTTAGTTACCGACCTCAATTTAGTCTTGGAAGGAAAATACTAACCATGGTTAACTCTCTAATCACATGTGTCGATGATGTCTATGATGTGTACGGTACTTTGGATGAACTCGAACTATTTGCTGATATCGTCGACAGGTTATATGTTTATCAACTATCATTATTAGACACATATTTATATATATATATATATATATATATACAGTTATAGATGCAAATATATCCCAAAAGCTTACACGTAGAGCCGAATTGTTTATTAAGAAACGGAGTGAATAGTTTTTTCAACAATTTTATGTAAAAATGCCTACTAATTCAACATCATAATTTTCTACAACCAAGCTAAATATAAAATGGTAATCAAGTTTTACATGCATTTACTTAAATTCATTAATAGTCGCATCGTGTGATGTGTCCTAATAAGAACTTGAATTGTTTCTTATTTGTAGATGGGATGTCAATGCAATCAAAGAACTTCCAGACTATATGAAGATATGCTTTTTGGGATTCTACAACACCATAAATGCGATCTCATATAACATACTCACAGAAACAGGACTCATAGTCCTTCCATATCTTAAAAAAGCAGTAATTAACTCACTTCTTCTTCTTGTTTTTTTTTTTTTTACAAAATCCTTTTTCCAGTCCTCTAATAATAGACAACATCATTATCAAAGAACAATTGGTCCAACACTAGCCTTGTATCTTTTTATATAAAAGATCATGGGTTGTAGTGTCATCTGAATAAAAAATTGTTTTGTAGTTAGGGGATTTTTTAGTTGTAGGTTTTCTTCTGAGCGATGTGGATCGGGTCATCATGTTACTGTATTCTTCAATATGATAGAGTGTTCTATTTGACAAAGTGATCCCGAATGTCTAGTGTTTGAAGAAAAAAAAACAGTAGTAGACCATATTATTAATTATAATTCAAATTAAATCTGGCTTTAATTTGTTAATTTTGTAGTGGACAGATTATGTCAAGACATACATGATAGAAGCACGATGGTACCATAGTGGATACAAACCAACACTTGAAGAGTACTTGGACAATGCTTATGTATCAATTGGGGGTCCTGTAATCCTCATGCATGTTATGTGTTTATCATCATTTACTTCAACCCAGCAAATGTTGGAGTGCATGAAAGATGCTGAGAATATAATTCACTACTTGTCGCTGATCTTTCGACTTGCTAACGACTTGGAGACATCCACGGTATGCCTTTTATTAGCATATTTTTAATTGTTAGACCGCGATAATTCTAAGTTGATCGCTAATCGTTGTAGAAAAACAATGTGGCTTAGTCTGACCAGCTACGTACAACGATTCTCTTCTATGGTTGAAGCGTTTTTTTCCCTAAAATTTTTAGTTTGTAGTAAAGTTTTGAAAATGATAAAGAATATTTATGAATATGTGCGTGTGTGCATAACTACATATTCCAATAATAAAAATAAAATAAAATAATAAAGGTAAATGAGTAGTTGGTATATATAGCCCGTTCAGAGTTCTAAACCATGCATAAAATCATTAAACGTTGTTTTTAAACCTTAAACGGTTAGCCAAAATTAAATGTCGTTATATAAACAATAACATTTTATTGAATCAACCAACCAATTTTATTTTGTTTATGTTCTGTGATTTTAGTGATTGATGAACGCCTTTCATATGGTATACACCCTTAGTTATGAAAATGAAAATGTTTCACATGCTAATAAGAAGTAAATAACCTATACATCATCATGTGATGACTTGAAGGAGGAAATTGCAAGAGGGGATACTCCAAAATCAATCCAATGTTACATGCATGAGAGCGGTGCTACTGAAGAAGAAGCCCGGATGCACATCAAGAATCTAATTCTCAAGACGTGGAAGAAGCTTAACAAAGAGCGAGTTAGTGGTTACTCTAGGTTTTCGAAGGAGTTTATCGAGTGTGCGACAAACATACCAAGGATGGCACAATTCATGTACAATGAAGGAGATGGGCATGGTCATCCATACATTACTGAAACTCATGTGTTATCACTATTGTTCAATCCAATTCAGTGATGTGTATCTTTCATTAAAGGTGAACTTATTTCTAAAATAAGATGCTATATCAAATCCTATTTGTACTTGGCAAGATGTTGTAGTAAGTTAATAGAATGGTTGTGTTGATTGTTGTGTGGAGTGTATGCAACAACTATGAACAACTACACTTTTCGTTTAGACTGTGACACAAATAAGAATTAAGTATGATATCCTAGATGAGCTGGGGATTCTTTCGGAGCAGCCTCTCTATCCCAATTGGGATAGGGGTAAGGTTTGTATCTATCCTTCCCCCCATACCCTACTGAAAAGTGGGAATATGCCGAGTATGGTTGTTGTTGTATCCTAGATGGCTGGAGTTAAATTAAAAGTATGAACATAAAGTTAAGGTTTAAAACAAACTACCAACTTCAACATCATTCCCCCACCTCCAATACCCAGAAATCATTGAGTTCCAATCCGCCACCATTCTCTCAGGCATTTTATCAAACACCCTTCGTGCAAACTCAATTGGTCCACACTTCGCATAAACATACATGATCGCATTACGCACATAACGATCAGAATCATGACCCAATTTCAATACATGTCCATGTAACACAACAGTTGCCTCACCCATCGATTTGATCAAGATCGGAAACACAAATGCATCAATCATGACATTGGAAACTCGCATGCGGTCAAAAAGGGTGATGCAATCTTGAGGGGCTCCAATGTGCGAGTAGAATTTCAAAAGTGGGCCATTGACTTGGTGGGGCCATTCTCGCCAGGGCAGGGAGGAGTGAAATTTTTAATAGTGGCGGTAGATTATTTTACCAAGTGGGTGGAAGCGAAACCCCTAGCAACAATTACCGCCAAGCAAGTGAAGAAATTCGTGTGGGAACAGATAGTTTGTCGGTTTGGAATGCCATTGTATCTGGTCAGCGACAATGGAACTCAATTCGCGGATAAATTCTTCCGACAATGGTGTGAAGAAATGAAGACAAAACAAGTCTTCAACTCAGTGGCGCACCCGCAAAGTAATGGGCAAGTTAAAAGAGTCAATGGAAGTCTGGTGGAGGGACTGAAGAAGAGACTAGAAGAAACGGGATCCTCATGGGTAGATGAACTACCTAGCGTACTATGGGCCTACAAAAACATGCCGAAGACTAGCAATGGGGAAACGCCCTTTCAGTTAACCTACGGATCGGAAGCGATGATACCGGCTGAGGTGGGGTCACCTTCCCAGAGGGTAGCAAAGGTGGGTATGATCGACAATGATGGAGAGCTAAGAAGAAACTTAGAAGCATTGGAAGAAAGAAGGGAACGAGCCGCGCTAGAAGAGGAAAGATATAAGAGGCAGTTGGAAAAGAATTACAACAAGAAAGTTCACCCAATCTCATTCAAAAAAGGAGAGTACGTATGGAGGAACAACAAGGCCAGCAAAGCGAAAGAACAAGGCAGAATGGGACCAAATTGGGAGGGGCCTTATATAATTAACGAAGTGCTAGGGAAAAGAGCATATAGTTTGGCATTGGTGGATGGAAACAAGGTGCCTAGGACTTGGAATGGAGCTTAGTTAAAGAAATGCTATATGTAAACTGATGAGCAAGTTAGACTCGTGTTGAGTTTTCTATGAATAAATATATGTATTAGCTAAATAAAAACATGATTATGTTAACTCTTGAACAAAGTTACATATAATGAAGTCAATTCACACATAATCTGGGACAAGCCTCGCTTCGGCGTTCGCAGATGAATATATACATATTAACAAACATAATGATGCGCTTAAGCACGTGAGACTCTCAAAAGATTTTATACCCCCAAAAGGTATAAAGACGCGCAAGAGCGCATGAGACCCTCAAAAGGTCTCGCACCTTCAAAAGGTAAATAGACGCGCAAGAGCATGAGAGACCCTCAAAAGGTCTCGTACCCTCAAAAGGTACATATACGCGCAAAAGCGCGAGAGACCCTCAAAAGGTTTCGTACCCTCAAAAGGTACACATAAACGCCAACAAGCGTGAGAGACCCTCAAAAGGTCTCGTACCCTCAAAAGGTCTCGTACCCTCAAAAGGTACACATAAACGCCCACAAGCGCGAGAGACCCTCAAAAGGTATACATAAACGCCCACAAGTGCGCGAGGCCTTCAAAAAGTACTTTGTTGAATAATTGTTAACACGTGAGACCCTCAAAAGGTCTTGTACCCTCAAAAGGTACTCCGTTTATAATTGTTAACACGCGAGACCCTTAAAAGGTCTTATCTCCTCAAAAAGTACTTTATTATATGGTAGGTAAACACTAAAGGCCCCCCAAAAAAGGTCTTTCACCCTCAAAAGATACCCCAATTTATGATCACTAACACACACAAACGCGCGAGATTCTTAAAAGATTGTATATCCCAAAAGATAGTTTATTTTATAATTGTTAATGCGCGCAAGTGCACGAGACCATCAAAAGATGTGGCACCCTAAAAAGGTATATTAATTTGTAAATGGTAGTGCGTATAAGCGCGCGAGATTCTCAAAGGGTCTGATACCCTCACTTAAAAACCATAGCAACACATGCACAACCAAGGAATGCCCTTGAAAAATACGGCATCTGTAAGGTTACATTAATAACCAGCGAAGAAACCTTCAAAGGAACTTCTGGCTCATTACAAAAAATATACAAATATAAACCCTAAACCCTAAACAAAACAGTAAGTTACAACAATAGGAAAAAACAAAGGAATACATTCAACAAAGGGCTTAAAGTGATGATGATAATAGTATTGTGGTAGCGGCGCAGGGAAGCTCAGAGATGACGACCGGTAGGCACTAAGCAACCCTGCCTCAAGAAGTCAAGAGCCCGGGCTTCCAGTTCCGTTCCTTCATAGGTGCAAATGAAGGTGACATGTGATAATAAACCTCTAAATCACCAAACCCCACGAAAAATGTGAAGGTAGCGGAAGGAGGAATTTACATAATGGCGACCTCATATCACCTCAACAAAAAGGAGATGTTTGACGTATTATAATAAACCCCTAAGCTCGGTAAAAGACTTGCTGAACCAAGCCCTTCCGTTGCTGCTGGGAGAGAAAGGAGTTTGGCAGGAAGAAGGCTAAGAGCTCTAAGAGCTTAAAGCCAAACATGTGATAATAAACCTCCAAGGTCTTCTAGGATAAAGAAGGAAGATGATAACAACATGAAACAAGGAAGAACTTCTATAAATGGGGAAAAGAAGAATTTTCCTAAGGAAAGGAAGGAAGAAAACAATTCACGGATGGAACTTCGTCAAGAGAATCACATCCAATATATAGAACGAAAAAGCCTACCACAAATCCTCGAAAGATCTTTGGAAAAGACAACACACTTACAAATAGTAAAACAATGGCCCACCTAGGTCACTATTAGTAGATGGCACGGGAGCCTAAGACTAGCTAGTTGACAAGACAGGACTGTCTTAATTCAAACATCAATTAATATAAATTAAGCCTTTTCTTTTCTTTCTTGTTTTTTTAGGAAATTGCGTAAAGCACATTTGCGCAATCTTTTACCGCATAGCATAGGTACATTCAAAAAAGGATTACAATTTATTCAAGATAACAAAAGGACAATTACAAAAGAAAAACCAAGTCTTTGCTATTAATTTCACTACAAACCAAGGCTACCACAAGGAGAAGTTCGATCACTGCCCTCCGAAACATCCGGATATTTGAAGAGCTCTTTGAGACCATCCAGGTTGTCGTCAGAAGCAGTAGAAATAATATCATCAAGGATAGGGATCTTGGGATCCCCTAGATCCTCGTAAGCAAAACCCAGTAGATCCACAGCAGGTGCGGTGAGTACCTGATATTCGTCCAAACTTTGGCCTTCCTACGACAGGGCATGTCCTTCCTTTATACCATGCTGACGACCCAACAAATCAGAAGAGGACGTAATGCTGTCTATGATATGCAAATAAGGACTACTCAAACGCAAGACATCAAAAGATCGAGGTATTCCCTCCTGGATGAGCCATTTTCGATCAGCTTTTAAAAGGGAGTTGGAAGCTTTAGATATTTTAAATCTTCTTTCACCTTCCGCAGCTCAACCTACATCCTCTGCGCAGAGTCCAGTAAATCATTGTTCTTTTGGCGAAGGTCTTTGTTATCCTCATTGCGCTGTTGATGGCGTAGGTGGGATTCAAGTCTTAAAGTGGTAAATTGTTCCCTCTCCTGGGTAAAGGTAGCCAATAGATTATTAATCTTTGATTCTTTCTCTTCCAAAAGATCCTGAAGTTTGAGGGAATTCACGCGGTCGGCGTGCAAATCCGCAATTTGGCGGCGGAGAGAAGACGGCTCCGATTTGTCGACTTCACTTTCTTGGCGTAATCGAAAAAGTTCAGTTAAGGTGGCTCCATGTTCCACGCCAGCCTTTGCACCTCTGTATCCAAAAACTCGGCCCGACGACCTAATTCAGGTAGATAAGTAACCATAGAACTGAGGGACTGAGCTAGATGATCGCCAAGGTCTTGGAGAGGAAGGTTTTGTGCCTTCTCAGCCTCGGCCGGTGGACCCCTCGGAAAAGGAATTCCCGGCATAACGAAGGGGCATCCAAAAAAGACCCTTGTTTGATACCCCAGTTAAGAACAAACGGGTCAACATGGTTAAAACCAGGAATGTATCGTGAATTTGAGTGGGTAGGGAATTCAGGAGGAAGAACGGAGGATGAAGTGGAAGAAGTCAAAATGGGAGGAATATTCAAAGTAGGAGATTCTACGGGAGAAGGAGGATCTCGGGAGGTAACAATGGATAAGGAGTAGGTAGAAATGGAAGAGGTTAAAACCTGGCTGGGTGAAGCAACAGAGGCAATCAAAGATAAAGGTGTGGTAGAAGAAAATGGAAGGCAAGTAGAAGGAGAAGAAGGGAGAACAATCACAGGAGAAGAAGCAGTAGTAACAGCTGCGCAACCAAGGGGGTCCAAAAGAGTGGCAGCAAATAGGCTCGCTTCTTTAGGTTTTTTGAATGAGGAGGGAGACTGAAGATTCATTCCTGCAAAAAAGAGACAAACATTTGGAAGTTAGCAAAATATGGAAAGATATAACGCGCGGAAAAAATTATGTACCAACGCAATACTTAGTCATCATAACAGAATGAAAATAAAAATAAATTATGTGCCGGCACGCTTCCGTGAATACTTAGTCATCATAACAAAAGATAACTTCTTCGCCCGAAGTTGTGAAGGAGAAGGCTGAGAAGAAGTGGATGATCCTTTGAAGGTCAAGGAAGGAGGACCTCCGGAAGAAGGTGATTCCGCTAAAGTTGATAAAAGCCCCGAAAGGTTAAGGGGAAGACTCGCGGAAGCAATCTGTTCGGCGGAAGTCACGGGGGGACTCAAAGAAACCAAAGATTGGTCTGCGGAGGAAGAAACAACACCAGTAGATACCAAAGTGGAGTCCGCAAGAGAAATGGAGGGCATAACGGAAGTCGTAAGGTGGCCATGTAGCTCTTTGACATACCAGAAATCAAAGGAACGTCAATTGAACCTGAGGAAAAGGCAGAAGAAAACTCACGCGCCACCGGGGGGAAGAAGGGATAGACCCACTGACAGAAACAATAGTTGGGGGGGGAGCTCGCGGATCCTGTGGCGACACCAGCCAGGACCGGAGAAGAAGACCCCTGGGAAAACTTAGAGGGAGACAACTGCAAAAGCCAATAACAACCAAGAAATTAGTCCATATTCAGAGTATTTACCGATAAAAAAAAAACAAATGATGAGTGAACTGTTGGGAGGAACTTTCAGTTGGGACACTTCCCGAAACATCTTCCCTTAAAGGAAAAGCAACATAACAAGCTGTCAGGTGAAGGAAAGGAGCCTCTTTAGGGCTCAAAGGTTTCTCTTTGGGAACCAGAAGCCCGTGGCGGGTATCTGATAATACTTCAAAGAAATAACCTTCCCCTAAAGAAAAGGAAATTAGGGCAAAATTAACGACAAAAAATATTTTTACATAAAAAAGAGAAAAAGAAGGCGCGGTACCTCCATTCCGATTAAGATACACTGGCTTGGTAGAAGGAGAATCCCAGAAACGACTTATCCTAATGGCTACAAGAACATGTTCAGGGATAGGCTGAATGTCTGTAGGATGCTCGCAAAGCCATTTCTATAGCCTGGAATTCACATAACGATCCTCCGCTGGAGCAGGGTCAATAATGGGATCCATGGGGAACGCCATTGCAACTGGCCAGGAACCACTTTCTCGTCAATATAGAAGAATTTGCTTCTCCAGTTCTTATCCTTCGAACTAGAAGGAACCTTGAAAATCATAGAAGGGCCTCCCCTCTTATCGAAGGAATACCAGTCATCCTTCTTCACTAACCTAAAAAACACTTGAAAGAAGAGAGGAATAACGTTCTCTTGGACACTCCTCAGAACAAACTCGTAGTGGTACAACCAGATTAACCCTAAAGGGCTCATTTGGGAGATATGAACACCGTATCTTTCCAGCATACGTAAACAAAATTTACTAATAGGAAGCCTGAAGTGTGAGAAACGAAAAAAATCAGCATACAAGCATATCTTTCCTGGGGGAGCGTTTAGAGTCGTTTGTCCCAAGCTGGGAAGTTCCGGATGCCACTCGGGGAGTATCCGAAACTCTCTTAGGAATTCCTCATAATCCGAAGGCGTCCCGTTTATTTCATGATTCGAGACTGAAAGCAGACTCTTGGAAGAAGTGGTGGAAACATTCTTGGGGAGTTTGGCGGATTTAGGAGCCATAGGAACGAAGGAGAACGATGAAGGTAAGAAAAAAGTGGTTCTGAGAAAAAGAAGAGAGTGCTTACAACCTGTTCGCTCATGTATATATATATATATATACACATTGGGGGGAAGATAATTAATTCAACTTTTGATTTTTTTAATAAAGGCGGGAGATCGATCGGCGGAGGAAATCCCAGGGGTTGTTGACGGCTAGGTCAGATCAGCGGAAGAGACGCCCGTCTTATCATCATCATTGCGAATTGAGAACTTCAGTACTTCTACGCATAAATCCCCATCGTTTTCTTAATAAAATATGTAAATAACTTATAAATAATTTACATATCCCTGGCAATTTAAAAAAAAAACCAATAAAATCACCCGGTCTGGGGGACTTGAAGGCGTAAGGCTATCGTTGAAATAAAATAATTATAGTAATAACTGCTATGATATTACTATTAGAAAAATAATGATGACTGTTATGATGATACTCATACATAATGATGCGTGCATATGCATGCATGTTGACATCTATATTTACATATGTATATGCGTAAATGTGTGTATATATAATAACGGAGAGAAGAATAAGACAAACAACGAAATAATGGAGACGGTTATGGTGGGACCAATTATAAGGAACAATCCCCATTTTCTATCAATAGACAGATATATGGGGCCCACTGTCATCTAAATAACGCAATGAAAAAGGAAAGAATTCCTCTCATTCCGAAAGATAACCATCTCACACACACACAAAAGAAACCCTAAATCATCTCCTCTGAACCCAAGAAAGTACACAGACATTGCTTTGCTCAACCAGGGATGATGTCATAAAGATCAGTTAATCGGAACCCAATCTATCGATCAGAGGGAATTCTGGTTAATACATCTTCAGAGTCAAAAATGAGACGTGTGTATGCGGGTGGTGCGCAGAGGCGTGTGCAATGCTTGATGAGGAGTGAGACCCAATAGTTGTGATGGTGGAGTGAGTGTTGAATGATCTGTGAAGTTGTGTCAAGTGGTTGAAATGGCATGCTTTGAGTGCGATTGTGTTTAAATGTGACATAAATTCAGATGATAAAGAAACTAAGTCTTTGGTACCATAATTTACATTATCCGGGGCTGAAACGGTAGAGAACCAACTTCTATAATCAAAGGTAGAATGACAGAAGTGTGAACACAAGTTGACCCTATAATAACCTAAAATTGTTGTTCTAATGCCATTTGGAAGTACGCATTTATTGGAAAGCAGAGATCCTAGCATTAAAAAAAATAGCATATTAAGATCACGTTTTCACAGTTTTTAAAGACAATCAATATTTATAAACATAACTTTTACACATGTATAAGACCTTTATTGAACTGTAAACCGATAGAACTTGAACTTTTAACACAGTGGTGGAACAAATTCTTTTGTAGAAAAGCAATGATATGAACAATTGTTTGCAAAATGTATCCTACTTTGTACCAGAAGACAAGCTGAAACAATATAAATTGAAAAACTATGAAGCATTCAGTCTAAATAATCACAAAAATTAAAATATTTTTAAAAAATAACATAGAAAAACTATACGTTCTGTTTTCTTTGTATGCAATTTAAATAAAACAAGCAAAAGATCAACTTTAATCAACATTCTGATTTATTCATTTCAAGAATCCATAGTAGAATGGTATTTTGCTACCCAATTTACATTTTTAGAAGTACACACAACTTACATAGTGCTAAACATAGATGAATCTCTCATGGGCATTACGTCGAACACCTAGTGTGCTTTCAAACTAACAATAAACAGAACAATGCAAAACTAATACATGTACTTGGTACATCTACTGATCTTCACTAATCAATTAAAACTTTAAAAAAGAGACCTTTGGCAAATTTCCCAGGTGATACAGCTACGCTCAAAGATTTCCTGTACTTATTTTTGCGGGAATTATGATAAATTAAATGAAGAGCTTAGATGTCAACGTACGAGGATTGTCGACGGAGGCGGATGAAGAGTGACGTGGGCGGCTTCAGGAACAAAACCAGAGATTGATGGTTTGCTGACAAATTTCACGACATGATGCGCAGTGAAGAGTGAAGACGAAAGCCGTGGGTCTGCCTGGTGGTGTGATGGCTTGTGGGCTAATGGGCTGGGAGAATGGGAGGGGACGTAAATGTTTGCCAAAAAAAATTTGCTGGACTCCTCTTATTTTAGGAAGACTGATGCGAGAGGCATGCGGACTTGCGGAGAGGTATGGAAAAAAACGGTTTTGGAACCAGAATCAACTACCCGAATCAGAACCATAACTAGTCATACCTGAACCAGCAGATATAGACGGTTCTGGTTTCTCAGAAAAATCATAACCAGAAACGGAATTGCTAACCGGTTTCACCTTAACCCGGCCAAAACTGGAACTAGAACCTGCCAAAAACCGATAAAAGCATGTTAAAACCAATCAAAAACCCAAACTTAACAGCAACCAGTTCTTGATTTTGTTGATCAGAACCAAAACCGGGTCTGAAAAAAACCCTACCTCTGATTGATGTTATTTATTTTTATTCTGATGATGATAAAAAAAAAACATCATATATACTAATAAGTTAATTATACGAACATTCAGTTTTCTTCCAACCCTTAAAAGCTTATTCAATGACCACACAGCAATAAAGTTGTCGCTAGCAACCACCAATGTGTCAAAATGTTGCGCAAGAAACTAGCTACCAAAGAAGATTACAGTTGGGTTGGCAAAACATGTCAGACACGTTTAGACCTAAAACACGAAATTGATAGATACGAACACAACACGAAAAATTATCGTCTTTGTTCTTCCAAACACGAACACCACCCATTAAGGGTCATGTTAATAGTTAACACTATAAATGACTTCTTAAAAATATGTTAACGAACATGCTAAGGAACCCTAAGGAACTACTCGTCCCGAACTAGGTTACATAATTATAAATTTTAGAAGGTAAATCAGCTACCCTCATATTTTATTATATTATTTATTTTAATTTTTTAATTATAAATAGAACTTAACAGGTTAACGAGTTTTTAGCTGTTTAGACACGAAAATAAACACGTTATAACGTGTTAAATTTTTTAGACACAAAATATGTTAAGAGTAAACATATCCGTGTCTGAAATTATCAGCCCTAGATACGACTGACCACATAGTCTTGAAGTGCTTAAATTTTTTTAGAAGAGACTAAATTGACAAGCTCAAATGTATAACCGCAAGGCCATGAACGATGACACGTTCCACCCGTAAATGGCTCAAGTGGCGTATCCAGGAGTTTTATCCAGTGGGTTCATTATTTTCAGACACTTCAATTAGATAAAACCGGACAAAAAAAATATCTGGGTCGGATAATATGAATACAACAGTATTTACGAAATAAAAAAAACATACCTATAATTGCTCCGTTCGAGGTTTCATCTTTTGAAAACGTTACATCACATCTTTGACTGAAAGTTGTTGTAAGAAACTCCTTTCAATGTAAGAAATGCAAGCATCGTTTAAGTATCGATCACTCATATTGTTTCTATCACATGTAAATTCATGTTACACAAATTCAACCCTAAAATCATATATGTTAACAAAAAACACACGAACATCCTTTGATAGAATTTGTCACACCCTGGTCATTGCGGAAGCGTACGGTATGACTTTCAAGGTTTCACAGCCATGATTTACAACAAAAGACATACATGTTTCTACATTACAGAGCGATATTACAACTACATTAGACACAAGTCTAATGTATCAACAGTTTTATCAAAGTTTCACGCATATGTATAATGCTATTACACATATTTACTATGCAATATATCACACTATTGAGTCTATCTCTCATAGCTCTGCTATATGCCTCTCAATAATTAGCTCCCAGCTCCACCCCCAGTATCACTACACCCCCTGTATCATTTGGCATCTGAGAAAACATGGTTTTAAACAATCAGCACATTGCTGGTGAGTTCACAAGTTTATTTATAACAAACGTATATGATATATCACAAAAGATTCAAATGTTTGCCTAAAAAAATTCAATACTGTTAATATCCCAAACGGGGTGTAAAACATTGGTATCCAGTGCGAACATTGTTCCTTCCAACAATGTCGTGTCCTGTCTCAGACCAAAAGTCCAATTATAACTCCAGGGCTCCCATAACCGAGCTGACGTGTTCATGCCCCTTTTCCAATGTCCTTGTCGCAAGACATTGTGTGTTCTAGACTTATTGAGCGCTCGCTCGACATCCAGTCGTGGTCTTAGCTACGAACCATGGGCGAGGATTGTCAATCACAAATAGATCTATTCTCAATAATAACGCCCCCCCCCCCCCACAGTTAACGGTTACAGAATAGGGGATTTAGCGACAAATGTGTAACCCGAGAAATAACGACAAATTTGGTCATGTGTTCATCCACTGTCACGTGTTTCAACCAAATACTTTACAAACGCTTTCGTTTTCATGTCTCGTAAAATGGTTCAAACATATTTCAGTGTATCACATGATACAAACAGGTTTTTCGTGTTTCACAAAATATAGCAAAAGCGTTTCAGAGTGGTATCATGTATCACACAATGCATCAAACGTGTTCAGTGTTCCACCTGATCAAATCAGGTATCATGTTCCACAAAATGTATCAACACGTTTCAAAGTTTCACCTGATCAAATAAGGTACCATGTTTCACAAAATGTATCGACACGTTTTCAAAGTTTCACCTGATCAAATCAGGTACCATGTTTCACAAAATGTTTCAAACTGTTCTCAAAGCTTCAGAATAAACAAGATGTTTCAAATGTGTTTTTATGTTTTCTCATTTCCCGAGTTCAAACGCCAAAATACAGAAAAGGGGATTCGTGAACTCACCTGAATTGATTCAAACCAATAGCAATGCACAACGTGTGTACCACTAGTTCTTGAACTCTAAACTTGTATGTCATTAGAGTTCTATAAGTTACTTAAGCTTAATCTGACTCTCAGAACTTTCCTTAGTTCAACACCTCACCACGTGTTTTAACTGAGAACCTATAATGATTTAGGTTCTTATTAAAAAAACTTATAACTTGTTGGTTTAATCAGGACATTTCCCAGATTAACCAAATTAGTATTGCTGTTGATTATATCACCAAAATAGTTTCTCAATGGATTCCAGATTTAGAAATAGTTAATCCTTGACATTAATTATTCCAAAGAATGATCAGGACCATCACAACCATTGTTATAATCAAATGGTTAAAACCATTATTATCTATGATATGGTTTTATGATAATCGAACATTATAACGGCTCAAAACAAAGATTTTACCGTTAACCTGTCAAGTTTTTCATTTCTAACTATTTCTATCCATCATCTAGGTAATAATCAACAACAATAACCATATTATTACGTTCAAAATCAAGATCTAACCATTCCTTATCAAACTAAAAGGTTAAAATGAACCGTTACCTAATCTGACGGAGTTCTGCGGATAAAATGATGATCTGAACTTGCAGAAACGTTCCTTGGTACGATCTACGTGATCAAAAGACTTTAAAATGGAAGATTTTATGGATTGGAGGTTTATTTTTCGTCTATGGTGGCTGGAACATCGAAGAGGAGATAAAATTTGAGTTGTTGGATGAAATCTTGACTTTTGAAGCCATTTTTCTGACTTTCTGGCCCCAGGCGCATCGCCCCACCTCGGAGGTTGTCCCGGGGCGTACCGCGCGGATTGGAAAATCCAGATTTTGATCTTATCTTCGTTTCGCGATTCCGGGAGCATACGAACTCCGTTTTACGCACGGTTTTCGCCTACGTTCACGATTTTTCGATCTCTTTCCAATGGTTATAATCTCAAGACCAGAAGAGTTCAAAATATTTGACATCTTATCTAATGCTATATTCGATTCAGTGTATCTTGAAATCGGAGCCTCGTTTCTCGATTTCGCTTACACTCATTCTCTTCATTTTCGAGTTATGATTCTAACCTGAGAATTTTGAGTTGTCACAGTCTCCCCCCGTTATGTGAATTTCGTCCCGAAATTCAGTTTGTTCATCTCAATACTGATGTGTCATCAAACAAATGGGGGTATTTAAGTTTCATCTGATCTTCGCGTTCCCAGGTAAATTCAGGTCCTCGCCTTGAGTTCCAACGAACCTTTACTATCGGAATACGACTTTGTTTCAACTGTTTCACTTCTCGATCCATGATTTCCACCGGTTCCTCTATGAAGTGTAATTGATCATCGATTTGGATCTCTTCCAACGGTATCACAAGCGTTTCATCTGACAAACACTTCTTAAGATTCGATACATGAAACGTGTCATGCACCCCACTGAGTTCTGGTGGTAGTTTGAGTTTGTATGCAACAGGTCCAACCTTTGCGATGATTTCAAATGGCCCTATGTATCGAGGGTTCAATTTGCCACGTTTTCCGAATCTTACAACTCCTTTCCAAGGTGAGACTTTTAACATGACACGGTCTCCAACTTGGAAAGACAATGGTTTGCGTCTCACGTCAGCGTAGCTTTTCTGACGATCTTGAGCAGCTCGTAGTCTGTCTCGAATTTTGAAAATTTTATCCGTCGTTTCCTGAATGATTTCTGGACCCGTGAGTTGACTTTCACCAACCTCGGTCCAGCATATAGGTGATCGGCATTTACGACCGTACAACGCTTCAAATGGGGCTGCCTTGATGCTCGTGTGATAACTATTGTTGTATGAGAATTCAATCAAAGGCAAGTGTGTATCCCAACTGCTTCCAAAATCAATTACACATGCTCGAAGCATGTCTTCCAAAGTTTGGATAGTCCTTTCGCTTTGACCATCCGTTTAAGGATGATATGTTGTACTCATATCCAAACGAGTACCCAATGCATCATGCAGGGATTTCCATATTCATGAGGTGAATTTGCTGTCTCGATCTGAGATGATAGAAGTCGGAATTCCATGACGAGAAACTACTTCCTTGATGTAAAGTCTCGTAAGTTTGTCCATCTTATCCGTCTCCTTCATAGGTAAGAAATGCGCAGACTTTGTGAGACGATCGACTATTACCCAGATAGTGTCATTGCCGCTAGAAGTTCTGGGTAGTTTCGTGACAAAGTCCATTGTAATCTGATCCCACTTCCATTGTGGAATCTCTGGTTGTTGCAACAATCCTGAGGGTTTTTGATACTCGGCTTTAACCCTAGAACATGTTAAACATTTGCTAACATAAAGAGCGATATCAGCTTTCATGTTAGACCATCAATATAGCTTCTTGAGGTCGTGATACATTTTATCAGATCCAGGGTGTACAGAATATCGTGACTTATGAGCTTCATCCATCACTAAGCTCCTTAGGTTCCCAAAGATTGGTACCCAGACTCTATTTGCAAAGTATCAAGTTCCGTCAGTTTTGACCTCAAATTTCTTATCCAAGCCTCGCAACGATTCATTTTGCAAGTTTTCTTCCTTAAGAGCTTCAATTTGGGCATTTCGAATTTGAACAGTAAGGCTTGTTTGAATAATCATTCCCAAAGCTCGCACTCGTAACGTCTTGGTTCGCTCTTTCCTGCTCAGCGCATCTGCGACAACGTTTGCTTTGCCAGGATGATAGCGGATGCTGCAATCATAATCATTGAGTAGTTCAACCCAGCGACGTTGTCTCATATTAAAATCTTTTTGATCAAAAATATGCTGGATGCTTTTATGGTCAGTGTAAATAGTACACTTTGTACCATAAAGATAGTGTCTCCAGATTTTGAGTGCGAACACTACAGCTCCTAGTTCCAAATCATGCGTAGTTTAGTTCTTCTCATGTGTTTTGAGCTGTCGGGATGCATATGCAATGACTTTGTCTTTCTGCATCAGTACACAGCCCAATCCTTGATGTGATGCATCACAGTACACTACGAAATCATCTGTTCCTTCAGGTAGTGATAAAATAGGTGCACTGCATAGTTTTTGCTTTAACAATTGAAATGCTGCTTCTTGTTGGTTGCTCCATTCAAATTTATTATTCTTTTGCGTCAATGCAGTCAATGGTAAAGCTATCTTGGAGAAACCTTCAATGAATCTTCTATAATATCCTGCTAAACCGAGAAATTGACGTACTTCAGTCGGGGTCTTGGGTGCATTCGAATTCTTGATAGCCTCAACCTTGGCAGAATCAACATGTATTCCTGTTTGATTAATTACATGCCCAAGGAATTGTACTTCTCTCATCCAAAATTCGCATTTGGAAAACTTGGCATACAGCTTTTCGTTCCTTAGTAACTCCAAAATAAGTCTGAGGTGTCGCTCATGATCTTATTTGGTCTTGGAATAAATAAGTATATCGTCAATGAACACAATGACGAATTTATCCAAGTACGGTCTACAGACCCTATTCATAAGGTCCATAAAAACTGCCAGGGCATTCGTCAATCCAAACGGCATAACCAAAAACTCATAATGGCCATACCGGGTTCTAAAGGCAGTGATTGGAACATCTTCTTCCCTAACTCTTAGCTGGTGATATCCTGAACGCAGATCGATCTTTGAATAGAAACTGGAACCTTGGAACTGATCAAATAGATCATCTATCCTTGGTAACGGATATCGATTCTTGACTGTCAGCTTGTTCAACTCTCGGTAATCGATGCACATTCTAAAGGTTCCATCCTTCTTCTTAACGAACAAAACAGGTGCTCCCCATGGTGAGAAGCTTGGTCTTATGAAACCTTTGTCCAGTAACTCTTGTAATTGGTTAGACAACTCTTGCATCTCCGAAGGGGCTAGTCTGTACGGCGATCGAGCTATTGGTGCTGCACCCGGCACCAAGTCAATTCGAAATTCGACTTGTCTGTTAGGTGGTAATCCAGGCAAGTCTTCAGGAAATACCTCTGGATACTCTCGTACAATCGGTATATCTTCTAATCGCTTCTCTTTTGACTTCCTTTCCCTGATATGTGCTAATATTGCTTGACATCCCTTGCGTAGATACTTGTGGGCTTTCATACAGGTGATGATTTGTAACGCCTTCCCGCTCTTTTCACCATGAACGAGAGAGTCTCTCCACTCGGGAGTGGAATGCGGACTACCTTTTGACAGCATACAATTTCTGCGTGGTTTTTGGACAACCAGTCCATGCCAACAACCACATCAAAACTTCCCAATTTCACCGATAAAAGGTCTATAGCAAAAACATAGTCCCCTAGTTGTAACGTGCACCCTTGAATTATCTCACTAGTTTCTATCAGTTTTTCGTTGGCTAATTCTATTGTGTATTTATCATGTAATGCAGTTGGATTAGCTCCAATTAATGTGCTAAATTCAGTTGACATAAAGCTCTTATATGCCCCAGTATCAAATAGAATAGAAGCATAATGATTATTGACAAAGAAAGTACCCGTCACGAGGTTTGGATCTCGTTTGGCATCTCCAGCTGCAATAACAAAGGCCCTACCTCGAGCATTGTTGTCACCTTGATTCGTTGACTTTGGGCAATTCCTCCAAATATGACCTACTACTCCACATTCGAAACAACTCCTATTATCCCTGTTACTATCGGTCACCGATGTAGGTACAGAGGCTCGACAATTTCTCGCTATATGTCCACGTCCTCCACATCTGTGACACCTAAAGGGCCTACATTCACCCTCATGATGGTACTCACATTTTTCACATTTGGGAAGTTTCCCCCCCGTAAGGTTTCTTATCAGTTGTCATAATGGTGTTGAATCTAACGTGAGTCGGTTTCTTTTGTGGTTGATTTGGTGGGTTACTATTCCATTTTCGTTTATTACCAATGTTTTGTTTTTCTTCATGTGCCTTCGTCCCCAAGGTTTCACGACGAACCACCTGATCAATCAGGCGATGAGCCAACCGGATTGCACTCTGAATGGTATCTGCTTAGAAGAAGTCACCATATCTTCAATATTGGGAGGAAGCCCTTTCAGATACTGCTCTATTCGCTTGTATTCAGGAGTGACCATCGTTGGACAAAGTTGTGCCAGCTCATGAAATCTAGTAGTATAACTGGCAGTGTCATTTCCTTGCACTTTCAGGTTATAAAATTCTTCTTCCATTTTCTGAATCTCACTTCGTGGAAAATATTCATCTATCATCATTTGCTTCAGTGTTAACCAGGGAATCTGATAGGCCTCATCAATACCTAAACCTTGAACATGATTGTTCCACCATGTAAGAGCTGCTCCATTCAGAGTACAAGTGGAATACTTGACTCGGCATTCCTCAGGGCAATTACTGACACGAAATACTGTTTCCATCTTTTCGCACCATCGAATCAGTGCGATAGCTCCATCGGTTCCATTAAAGCTAAGAGGCTGGCAATTCAGGATATCCTTGTAAGAACATGCCTTTGGTGCAGATCCCATGGTTCCAGCAGACGCACTACCTCCTGCAGCACCATTTCCACCTACAGCTCCACTGCCACCTCCTGTATTGTTGCCAACAGCACCAGATCCTCCCTCTCCTGTGTGTTGTCGAGTTCTGTAGGTGGCCATAGCATCAGCCACTCGTCTGTTTATAAGCTGGTCTATTTCTGCCGAAATAACCGGTTGCTCCATTTCAGGATTTCCCTGTGGGTTTCCTTGTGGATTTCCTTGTGGATTTCGCCTCGGTCATCCTCTCGGCATGCTTCTGAACATGCAACATCAATGTTTCGTGTTAGAGTCATATGGCTATAGATTAGGTCTCAGTCATGTAACCTAATTCGCTATAAACCAATGGCTCTGATACCAATCTGTCACACCCTGGTCATTGCGGAAGCGTACGGTGTGACTTTCAAGGTTTCACAGCCATGATTTACAACAAAAGACATACATGTTTCTACATTACAGAGCGATATTACAACTACATTAGACACAAGTCTAATGTATCAACAGTTTTATCAAAGTTTCACGCATATGTATAATGCTATTACACATATTTACTATGCAATATATCACACTATTGAGTCTATCTCTCATAGCTCTGCTATATGCCTCTCAATAATTAGCTCCTAGCTCCACCCCCAGTATCACTACACCCCCTGTATCATTTGGCATCTGAGAAAACATGGTTTTAAACAATCAGCACATTGAGTCTATCACTACACCCCCTGTATCATTTGACATCCAGTCGTGGTCTTAGCTACGAACCACGGGCGAGGATTGTCAATCACAAATAGATCTATTCTCAATAATAACGCCCCCCCCCCCACGGTTAACGGTTACAGAATAGGGGATTTAGCGACAAATGTGTAACCCGAGAAATAACGACAAATTTGGTCATGTGTTCCTCCACTGTCACGTGTTTCAACCAAATACTTTACAAACGCTTTCGTTTTCATGTCTCGTAAAATGGTTCAAACATATTTCAGTGTATCACATGATACAAACAGGTTTTTCGTGTTTCACTAGCAAAAGCGTTTCAGAGTGGTATCATGTATCACACAATGCATCAAACGTGTTCAGTGTTCCACCTGATCAAATCAGGTATCATGTTCCACAAAATGTATCAACACGTTTCAAATTTTCACCTGATCAAATAAGGTACCATGTTTCACAAAATGTATCAACACGTTTTCAAAGTTTCACCTGATCAAATCAGGTACCATGTTTCACAAAATGTTTCAAACTGTTCTCAAAGCTTCAGAATAAACAAGATGTTTCAAATGTGTTTTTATGTTTTCTCATTTCCCGAGTTCAAACGCCAAAATACAGAAAAGGGGATTCGTGAACTCACCTGAATTGATTCAAACCAATAGCAATGCACAACGTGTGTACCACTAGTTCTTGAACTCTAAACCTGTATGTCATTAGAGTTCTATAAGTTACTTAGGCTTAATCTGACTCTCAGAACTTTCCTTAGTTCAACACCTCACCACGTGTTTTAACTGAGAACCTATAATGATTTAGGTTCTTATTAAAAACACTTATAACTTGTTGGTTTAATCAGGACATTTCCCAGATTAACCAAATTAGTATTGCTGTTGATTATATCACCAAAATAGTTTCTCAATGGATTCCAGATTTAGAAATAGTTAATCCTTGACATTAATTATTCCAAAGAATGATCAGGACCATCACAACCATTGTTATAATCAAATGGTTAAAACCATTATTATCTATGATATGGTTTTATGATAATCGAACATTATAACGGCTCAAAACAAAGATTTTACCGTTAACCTGTCAAGTTTTTCATTTCTAACTATTTCTATCCATCATCTAGGTAATAATCAACAACAATAACCATATTATTACGTTCAAAATCAAGATCTAACCATTCCTTATCAAACTAAAAGGTTAAAATGAACCGTTACCTAATCTGACGGAGTTCTGCGGATAAAATGATGATCTGAACTTGCAGAAACGTTCCTTGGTACGATCTACGTGATCAAAAGACATTAAAATGGAAGATTTTATGGATTGGACGTTGATTTTTCGTCTATGGTGGCTAAAACATCGAAGAGGAGATAAAATTTGAGTTGTTGGATGAAATCTTGACTTTTGAAGCCATTTTTCCGACTTTCTGGCCCCAGGCGCATCGCCCCACCTCGGAGGTTGTCCCGGGGCGTACCGCGCGGAATGGAAAATCCAGATTTTGATCTTATCTTCGTTTCGCGATTCCGGGAGTATACAAACTCCGTTTTGCGCACGGTTTTCGCCTACGTTCACGATTTTTCGAGCTCTTTCCAATGGTTATAATCTCAAGACCAGAAGAGTTCAAAATATTTGACATCTTATCTAATGTTATATTCGATTCAGTGTATCTTGAAATCGGAGCCTCGTTTCTCGATTTCGCTTACACTCATTCTCTTCATTTTCGAGTTATGATTCTAACCTGAGAATTTTGAGTTGTCACAGAATTGCATACAAATAACATAGAAAAATGTTTTCACTTGGATACTTGGTTTCAAAAAGGCGAGAAGCCCACTGAGGCGACAAACATGGCTGGAGAAATCGCTAGTCGCTAGTCGGTTAACGAGGTAGAGACTAGAGATTAATCGGATTGGAATTTTTATATAGAAATTTTCAAAATTCTATATATATACATACAAAATACACACATCAATATAAATATAATACTTCAAAATTCAAATATTTTTCTAATAAACTTAAAGATAATAAACAAAGTACTTAAAAATTCAAACATTAACATAAGCATCCTTGGGAGTCGACTAACACCGATCGTGCGCAGCTGCTTTTTGACCGATCGATCGTGATTTTGGGAGTCGACTGTGACCGGGAAGAAGAAAAATCACAATTTCTTTGGGCTTGGAACAAAATTTTTGGCTTAGACGTAAAATTATTGCCTTGTTTGACCATTTTTTGCCCTGTTGACCGATTTTTTGCCCTTAGACCGATTAATCCGACTAGCCTCGACTAGCAACGTTAGCCCCGACTAGGTCCGATTTTGACCGACTTTGACCGCCTAACGATTTTTCGACCGACTAGCTTAAATTTAATCGGCCGATTAATCCCGTTTTTTACAACACTGGCAACAAGGTCTAAAACTGAAGCGCAAAAGCGGTGGGCTTTTCATATGCGAGGCGTAAGTTGTTCATATTATTATTTTTTATATACTCCATAGGTTTTTAGCATCCTTGCCCAAAATATAGTTATAAATAAGGTTAATATATGATTTAATGTATAAACTACCTACATATACAACCTTTTAGCTACACATGTAACACTTTGAAGCACAAAAACACCTCCTGGACAAGAAACGTGCGCCTTACTGAGACTTTTTCCAAAAAACCCGCGCTTTTTGTGCGCTTTTGGTACATCATGCGCCTTGAGTGACATAAGGCGAGAAGCTTTGCGCCTAGGTGTGCTTTTTAAAACCAAGCTTGGATGTCATGTTATCGTTTCCATCCACTAGAGTTTTGCACGTATTAAATCTTCAAGTTTCAAATTTATGCCCACGGTTTAACAAATAGATTCGAACAAACTTTTTTATTGTATTACTGTAATTAGTAATTTGCAACCCTTATAAAATTCAGAGGCGGAGCTTGGTCGACTTGAGAGGGGGCGGAAATTTTTGTAACCCAGAATACATGTTAATTTTTTGAAGCGAGGGGGCGAAACCCATATTTTTAACTAAAAATAACATTTCGTCCGAAAAATTAACACTATGGACGGAAAAAGAGGGCCCCCGGTCTCTACAAAGATGCGCCCCTAATAACATGTACACAAGTTTGAACTATTATGTAGTTTTAATGTGTGTATATAGATTTGGGTACTATTAACAATTTTCATAAAACTCATTATACCAATTTCACATTATAATGTTCACATTTCCTATTCACAGTTATGGATCAAAGACAGTTGCCATAACCAAGAACCAAAACTTATCCGATAGTAGCATAAATGCATTCGAATAATCCAAACAAAATCAAATGAATTTCATCCCTTTGACTAGGGTGATAAGATGATGATTCAAGGTTTGTTGAGGCTCTTTTGAAAATTCTATCAATAGTTCAATACTTATAATACCTAATCAAATAATTCAATTTCAAAATTGAGATTCAAACTCAAAATCAATACTCACAAAATAGCTAGGCAAAACAATACTCTAAATTTCACAAAATAGCTAGGCATATCAATGAAAGTGTAAGTTATAATTTACTCACCAAATCAATGAAAAGAAGCAGCCTGCTAATTGAAGTTCGAACTGAGGCCGACAGGGGTTGGTCGCAGGCATATCAATGAAAGTGTAAGTTATAATTTACTCACCAAATCAATGAAAAGGAGCAGCCTGCTAATTGAAGTTTGAACTGAGGCCGACAGGGGTTGGTCGCAGCTCGCAGGGTGCTGAGCCGTTCGCTGAGTGGCAGGGCAGGGGGCAAACGGGCAGGTGCTGAGGGTCGAGGGCTGAGGACTGAGCAGCGAGGGGAGGTGTCCGGCGTGCGTTTTGCGTAGTCGATCGGTCGCGAATCAGAAGAGGCCAGAGGGGTACGGGGCTGAGGGGTATCAAAATAAACCCTAACTAGTAACGTTACCCGTGCAGAGACACATCATATCAAACACAACTTGTTTTCGAACAAAATTTAAATTAAAACGAATACCAACTAAAAACACATATAAAATAAGCTCGTTTGAGCTGAATTATTTCCAATAAGTTTACATCAAAAACATTGATCAAATCTAATCTATGCGGGCTCTTACGTAAAACTAAGTTCATAAGTATTTTTTATAGTTAAGGAACAAAAACGATACATTCCAAATTTTAGAAACCTAAGGGGATTACAATAATATTTTACTATGTTTTTTGAATAAGAACGTGATAGTGTCAACTCCGAAAGCATGACAGGAGCAATTAATAAAAGAAAGTGATAATCTAAAACTTTAGAAACTCGAGGTGTTCAAAACGATATTTTACAAAGTTTTTAAAAAGTTAGAGGGTTGAAAATGTGAATTTTGAAACATGAAGAGACGTATCGTAGGTCAACTGAAACGCAAATAAAACAAGACGACAAAATATTATATTTGACCCATTGGTAAAAAATTCTACATCAAAACATGAATGAAATCGAATTTATACAAACTCACACGTCAAAAAAGTTTTTAGAAAGTTGAGGGACTTAAAACAACAAATCAAACTATATATAATTCACGGGTTAAACTAAAAAACTTAGAAATCTGAGTGTTTACAGCGATATTTTACAAAACTAAGAGGAGAGTTGTCAAAATTTTACATCCATAAAAAATAACAAAAAAAAAAGTGTTAGATATAACCGTTATCCCCAAAACCTAGACGTACGTTTACCGGCTACTCTACTTTGGTTAACGTGCCAATAGTTGGTAGAAACCTATTTGGATAGTAGATTAAGAGGAAATCTACTTAATTTAAAAATACGTTGAAGCCAATATTTGATCCCGGGTATGCTCGATAAAAGCGTGCGCATCTACCAAACGCGCTAAAGAATGTTTGTTGACTTTCGGTGGATCAAAAGGTATATCAATAGCATTTCCGCAGTTGGACCACCGACCTTTGAAATTGTATATGTACTAGGGGTTATCCCGCGCTTCGCCGCGGGTTTTATTTTAATATGTCGTTTCTCAGTTAGTTTGTCGATCATGAAACGTCTAATATTAAGAATTTTTTGATAATTTTAGGAAAATACCCGGTTTAACCACCGGTTTCCCGATTAAGCTTTCGTTCGCCGCCCAGTTCAACTACCGGCTTCCTCGTTAGCCCGACGGTCACCGGTTGAGACAATTAATATTAAAAAAAATTATTAGGGGCGGTTCAGCCACCGGTTCCCAGTTATACCTTCGTTTTTCGCCCGATTCAACTACCGGCTTCCAAGTTAGCCCGCCTTTCACTGGCTGTGACGGCTAATATTAAGAAAATTTTTTATTAGAGGCATTTATGGATTTGAATTTTTTATTGTTATTTAAATAATATTAAGAAAACATCCGATTCAAACACCGGCTTCCTTGCTAGGCCGTCGTTCACCGGTTGAAACAACTATATCACCAGTTAAAATGGCTAAGAATAAAAGACTTTTAAATAATACTTAGGAAATAACTAATATTAAGAAAATATCTTATTTTACCTCCGGTTAACCGTTCAAGCCGTCATTCTCCGTCTGCTTCAACCATCGGTTTCCCGATTAGCCTGCCGTTCACAGTTTAAAACGACTAATATTAAGAAAATTAAATAATATTAAGAAAATACTCGATTCAACCACCGGTTTCCCAGTTAGTCCACTGTTAGCCAGCCGGGTCAAACACCGCTTTCCCGATTAAGTAAATATTATTAAAGTGATATTATTATTTAAATCGTTTGTGGTAATGTTATTATAACTATTTAAATAATATTATTTATTCTATAAATAATATTAAGAAAATACTTAGTTTATTTTTTTAAGTCGTTGTTCGCCGAGCAGTTCAACCGTCGGTTATTCAGTTAGCCCACTGCCTTGAAATGACTAATATCACCTGCTGTAACCATCACTTGCCCGGCTAGCCTGTCGTTCACCGGTTGAAACGACTATTGTTATTAAAAATTTGATAATATTAAGAAAATTCCCAGTTAATTAAATCACCTGTTTCCCAATTAGGCCGCCGGTTCAGACACCGCGTATTCAGTAAAATAAATATGATTGGTCAAATAATATAATTATTTAAATTGTTTGTGGTATTAGTGTAATATTATTTTTTATGAATTATATGTGAGGGGGCAATTTTGGAATTGAATTATTATTACAATACTATTACTGTTTGTTTCAAAACTTGTAAAGTTACCCGCCGCGTTGCGGCGGACTGGTACGATTATAACTCGTGTCGAATCGACTATGAAGACTTGTGGTCTAAACGGAAAAAAACTACGAAGAATTTTACTCATACTCAAAAAAGGTGTTAGAGAGTGGGTTCGAACTCATGACAGAAGCCTCAAAACACCACCCCTTTACCAACTCATCTAAGACATCATGTAAGTTGGCTTTGTCCAAAGAAATATATATATATATATATATATATATAGGAAAGGGTATAAAAAATAACCCTCATCTTTTGCTACAACTACATAACCCATTTAAACCAATCATAAACTTACACATAAACATTACATTAAAATATTAAAAAGGGCATTATAGTCATTTTACCCCTTATAAGTTTTTTCCCCCCTCTTTTTTAAACATTAATAACTTTTTTATAATATATTATTTTTTAAAAAAAATTGCACCATTATATTCGTCTCATTTTTCTCTTTAATTCCGTTATAGTCTCGACTATTTTTTTTTACTTTTTTTAAATGTCCTATATTTACATCATTGTAACGAGGTTAAATATAACAAATTTATTTGAATTTTTTTTAAAAATGATAAATTACAGTGATGTAATTTACATTGACGTAATTTATCGTGATGTAATTTACATTGACGTAAATTCGGTTTCGGTTTTTTTCGGTGAATTTGGTTTAAATTACAGTGATGTTTAACGAAATTAAAGAGAAAAATGAGACGAGTATAATGGTGCAATTTTTTTAAAAAAATAATATAGTATAAAAAAGTTATGAATGTTTAAAAAAATGGGGTAAACTTTACTTAAATAACAAATGTCTTAAATGCCCTTTATATTAAAAAAAAAAAAAGAAAAAAAAAAGGAATCTGACACGTGTCACCATCCTATACACTTACATTTTTAAAGTAACCATTGGATGATGGTTAATGGGTTGTAACAAAAGATGAGGGTTATCAAAAATTTCATGCCCTATATATATATATATATATTAAACTTATAAAAAGTGTGAAAGAAGAAGCCACCGACCGTTGGTTTTTTTTTTATATATACAATGTAAGAAATTAATTTTTCATCCAACTTATACATGAGGGAAACTTTCCTTTTCTTATAGTTATTCCTAATAATAATCCCAACTGTAAAGAAAGAATTTCAAGAATAAACAAATTCTTAACAAAATATATATATATATATAAAGTTAACTTAATGCAACCTTAGTTTGACTTTCCTTCAATGGTAAACCTAAAATAGAAAAAAAAATTGGGATAATCAAACTACTAAGTATTGCCGTCGGTTTTAGTATTGTACACCCCAGCAGCCCAGCTTCCGCATGCCAGTTCATCGTTTTCGCATCACCGGGATCATCACCGGAGGAACGGTGGGAGAAACTACGTAGTTGAACCTTATTGGCCGGAGCTTTTGTGGCAGTAGAGGAGGGAAACGGTTGTGATAAAGGTATCAGCAGGGGTACCAACGTCAGCTTCATCCTGCCCGTCGGAGGAACGATGGGAGGGCGGCGGTGGTAGAGGAGGAAAGCGGTTGTGTCAGCCTGTCAGGAATAGGTATATGCGGAGGGTAGAGAGAACTGGGAGAAGCGTTTTTCATCGGAGTATGGAACGATGCCGTTTGGCAGCCCGTTATGGCGTGGTGGCCGGAAAACACTTTCATTGTGTCGGGTGATGAAAATGTAAATCAACTACGCACGGAAAATGGTGATCTTTGTGTAGGTAAAATTCTTGTTGGAATTTTATTAAAACAAACGAAGGTGGTACAATAAAAGCAAAAGAAAAAGAAAGAAAGGTGTAAATACTTGAGAAGTAAAGGGGGAAAAAACGAACCTTTGAAGGATAGAACCTGTGACCTTGAGTAAAAAAGAAAAGAAGAAAAAAAAACTTACAAGTCTCAAACCCACGACCTATTGAATGAAACTCAGATTCCTTACCACTAGAAACATAATTGTCTTAACCAGTTTCACATTTACACGGCCAAAACTAGAACCAGAACTTGCGAGAAACCGATAAAAACAATTTAAAAATTAAAACCAATAAAAAACCCAAACTTAACCGCAACCAGTTCTAGATTTTGTTGATCAGAACCAAAACCGGTTTAAAAAAACCCTGTTTGCACTTTGCACCTCTGATTGATGCTATTTATTTTTATTTTGATGATGATGAAAAAAAAACCATCATATATACTAATAAGTTAATTATACGAAAATTCAGTTTTCTTCCAACCTTTAAAAGCTTATTCAATGACCACACAGCGATAAAATTGTCGATAGCAACCACCAATGTGTCAAAATGTTGTGCAAGAAACTAGCTATCAAAGAAGATTACAGTTGGGCTGGCATAACAAGTCAGACACTACACATTAAGACATAAAACACGAAATTGATAGACACGAACACGAATACAAAACGAAAAATTACCGTCTTTGTTCTTCCAAACACGAACACCACCTGTTAAGGGTCATGTTAATACTTAACACTATAATTGACTTATTAAAGAATCTGTTAAGGAACATGCTAAGGAACCCTAAGGAACCACTCGTTTCGAACTAGGTTACATAATTATAAATTTTAAAAGGTAAATCAGCTACCCTCATATTTTATTATATTATTTATTTTAATTTTTTTTATCATAAACAGAACTTAACATGTTAACAACTTTTTACCTGTTTAGACACAAAAATATATACGTCTTAACGTGTTAAATTTTTTATACACGAAATATGTTAAGGGTAAGCATGAAACATGTTAAAGTCATGTCATGTCATGTCATGTCAACATGTCCGTGTCTGAAATTGTCAGCCCTAAACACGATTGACCGCATAGTTTTGAAGCGCCTAAATTTTTTTAGAAGAGACTAAAATTGACGAGCTCAAATGTATAACCGCAAGGCCATGAACGATGACATGTTCCACCCGTGGATGGCTCATACACTTGGCAAGACATTTAGACGCAAGCTAGCATGCAAGCTCGCTACAAAAAAAAAAATGGTGAACGGCACCACTAGGCGGCACCATTCGGCGACACTCACCGACCGGTCTCACGGTAAACATGAGGGAGGTAAATCGTGTGACCCAGGGAAAATTGGGTGTTGCCGGTCTTTGAACCCTAGATCTTCATTAATGATTATCACCCTGTTACCACTAGACCACCATCACGAGGACCGCTACAGAGAAAAGAATGCAACAAATATAAGATGACATATTCAAGGGTGCTTATATGAGTACACCACCTCTGCCGTTCATCAAATTATCAAATACATAAAATTCATAACAAATATAAAAAATACGAAAGATTAGGACTTGTTTAGGCATTGTTTGATATATAAAAAGTCTTAGTGGATCCATATTTGTTGAAATGAGCATAATAATGCACGAAAAATGTTTTATTAATTTTATTAAGAGTAAATTACGAAGGTGGTTCTTGTGGTTTGCTATCACTTTTGGTTCTTAAGTTTAAAAAATTACTCATAAATGAGGGTAATTTGGTCAATTATGTGAGAGTAATTTGGTGACCTAAGGATTATATGTGTTATAAATGTTTAAAGTTTGAGACCATATTGGTAATTTATGAAAATTAGGGACCAAGAGTGAAATACAAACTATATAAGGAATTTACTCTTTTATTAATAATATCTAAATTAAATTAAATTTATTTTGTTGGATTTGGTTTATTAGATTTTAATTCAGTTATTCGATTGAATTTTGTTTGTTCGATTAATAATCTTTCGAATTCAGATTTCGGTTATGTATAAAAAAATTCAAAACTTATTAAACCGAACTAAATAAACCGATAACTGAACCGATAAACGTCATCGTTAGTTGGACCCAAAGTATCATGCAGACATGCCTTGCTGCTCACATGCAACCAGTGCATGACAAACACATCCCGTAAACCATTGCATGGCTTGCAGTTGGGCGGCGGATCCAGTCCAAGGAACACTCTCACCAACTAATTAAGTTCTACCTTTTAATTTATTTATATTATAACTTAATCTTTCTTTTCTAATAAAGGAGTATTTTCAGAAGATACGTGTCGAATTCTAATTAAATATGAAAATGTTTTTCTCGCTTCTTTATCCTAACAAATATTATTACCTTTTACTAATTAGATTATATAATTAAATATAAAAAATATATTTTTTTCTTATTACATTAATTTACTAATTTATTAAAAGTTAATAAAGAATAAATCAATTATATCTATCCTAAATATAATTTTATAATTATTAAATATTTATTAGTATTTAGTGTTAATAAATTATATTTTTTATTAATCAATCCATGTACTACACGGGTTTTCTAGGCTAGTATATTATATATAATAAATAATTAATTGTCAAACGTCAATGCAGTGCACTTAGTTTAATTTTTAGATACTAAAATAATGGTAATTAAAAGTAATTAAGAGCATCATTTATATTTTACATTAAAAAACAATAAATAATTTATTATTTTTTGAACAGTAGAGTAAATATTATTTCGATTAAAATATGAAACATTTTTTTCATTCATTTTTTCTTCAAAACTACATCTAGATTATATGTTGATCATGTAATGAAATACGATAACTTTCGTTGGAAGACTGACCCGCAATGAAAACTGGAGACCCGGTAATAAATATTCTATCATGTGAGAGTGTTCTAAATGTGTTTACAGTAATATTAAAAAAAATTCGAAAATTTGACTTGATCTTGATGGATTATTTCGAGTTATTGCATATTTAGTGGTTTATTTTTTTATCCCTTCCCTATATATATGTGTGTGTATATAAAGCTTGTTTCCTATTTAATTTTTGTCTTTATTTTTCTTTTTATATGTTTTGACAGCAACAAAGAGTTTTAGTCCAGTGATACCCTTTGTCTAGTGACACTCTTTGTCCTTTGACTTCTCTTATAAAAGGTATTGGATTTGAATATCTCTAGGAGCAATTGCTTATGAATAAGCATGAAGTTTTCTCTTGTGGTTGATGAACGAGATTCCTTCGTAGACTTGCAAGTCAATTAACTGTTACCGTTAAAGAAAATGTATATCGAGCTAGCTACTTATACCAGAAGGCCAGCTAGCATCAAAAACATACGATAAGTGATCAAAGCATGTGTTAGAGTCAAACGTAGAATGTAGAATTAAAGAGTTTTGAGTTTGCTATATTAGGCAAAAGAATAATAATAAAAAAATGTAAATTGATATGCCATGCATTACTTAGAAAACTTTTATTAGGTGAAACAATTTATAACCAGTTCTGTGTGTAGAGGATAGTTATTAGAAAAACTTCTTATTTTGAAGAAAACCAAGAAAACTCGTAATAACTAATATTATTTTTTTTAAAATTCATAATTTTTTAGTATAAGGTTAGAAATGTTATAAAGAAAAAATAATTTAATAAAAATATGTATATTACGAAGTTACGTATATGTAACTCAAAAAAGTTTTGAATGTAACTCATAAAGTTACATGATATATGTAATTAAATCAAGTTACATATATGTAATAATATGAAATGCATATATTTTTTATTTATTTTTTATTTTTTTACATTTCTTACCTTAAAATATAAAGAAATAAAAAATGAAAAAAAAAGTTTAATAAGAAATAAAAAATGAAAAAAAAAGTTTAATTGATGATGATTATGGTTAGGTTTTTAGTTATTAAATAAGACTTAAGTATTCATTTTATTATACATTTTTAACTTAATTTATAGACAATACATCAATTTTTTTCTAAAAAGTTATTAATTAATCTATTATATAAATAATTTATGTTTTATAAACCATAAAAAACATATTGTTTTCGCTTTTATTTAATTTACTAAATTCTATATATAATTAATATTAAAATAAGTTATAAAAAATTAACTGCAGATGTTATCCATAGAAATTAATGTAAAAGAACTAAGTTTATCCATATGGTCTAACAACGTCTATATAAAGACAATCACACACACAAGACTTGTTTCCCATTCACAAACTTGTTAACTATTTTCTATTTTCAATGGCTTCAATGTGTTTGTTTGCTGGTCCGATTCTCGGTTACAAAAAATCTTTAACCACAATTAGCAATTTTGACATTCACAAGCGACTACATTCATCAACTTCAACATCAATGGCGGTCACCGCGGTCGAACCCGTGGTTAGACGATCAGCAAACTATGACCCAACATTGTGGTCATTTGATCATATTCAGTCACTCTCTAGTAATTACACAGTATGTGCGATGAATTTTGATTGTTTTTCGTGTTTGATATGATTAATTTGATTTTGAACATGACTGGTGTTAAGGGTGTTTAGGATGGGCGATTACACATGGTGGTTCAAAATTTTTTACACTAGTAAATTTATTAGTAATTATATGTTTAAGAAACACTTAACAAGGAGCTAAACATTTTAAAACTCAATAAGAAATTTGTTTCTAAAAATACTGTAATAAGGTCACAATTCATTTAACTATCTATGTTTTTTTTTTAAACGGCTAAAGTCACTTCCACCTAATAATACCTTACACATTAATTACGTCATTGCATGGGATTGAACTCATGACCTCCAATTCTAAGAGACAAGCCTCTACCAAGTGAGTTAGTCCCACATTGATATTTAACTATCTATGTAACATAAGTTAATTTGGTATCACAACTTTGTTAATTATTATAACAATTACGGTGATGTCAATTAATTTTGTTTACATACATACTTTATATATTCTAATAAAAAAAGATCTTATATTAAATTTTTATATGATTTTATTTAATTTGGTAACTAATATGAATGCATTATAAGTTATATTTTCTTTAATTTTAAAAAAAATACTTAAGAAAATAAATAATATTTTATTTAAAATATATAATTTTAAAATTTATTTATTTAACATGAGTAATAACATGTTTTAAACTTATTATGCTTATATAAATACATATAGTCAAATGAGAACCAAAAAATTATTAAGAAACAAAATATTATATATTGTAATACACGTACATGATTTAAAAGATATGAAGTTAATTTTTCTTTACAATAATCTTAATATTAATAAATTATAATAATTTGAGACACTTGTTATAATTAGAGCTCATCTATTTATTTATTTTTTGCTTTTTTTTATTTTTACTATTTAATTATCATTTATTATATATATTATATCTAAATTTATATTTAATTAATAAAAATCATATGAGATGCATGTTACAAATTTAAGCTTTATCACACGAATTTTTCCACTGTCTCTCACTCACGTTCCTCTCATATTAACTATTTTTTTCTCTTTTATAAAATAATAATATGAAATACTTAAATATTATTTATAATTTTTAAATTAAAAAAAATGTTACTAATATATTAAAAAAAAGATCTTTTTATTAATAAACACATTTCTAAAAGAAAATTATAAAAAACGAAGTTTTTCTAAGACAAGGAACTATTTTAAAGTATAAAATATTTCAACAAAATAAGTTTTGTTTAAAAATAAAAATTTTATCAAAAAATAACTTTAGAACTCCATGCTTGTGCAATAAAATAATGCAAGAACAATTAACCTTTTTATCAAGCGAAAACGCCTATGAAATCTACGAACTGGCTTTGATCTTGGAATGACCATGTTCTTCATGAACTAATTTACTCGATTGTACGCATGCTTGTAGGGAGAAGATCATGTAGCGAGAGCAGATGCTTTAAAGGAGACAGTGAAGATGATCATACGACGCCAAATGGGGAATCTGTCGACAACTCTCGAGATAATCGATGACTTGCAACGACTCGGAATTGGTTATCATTTTAAGGATGAAATACATGATGTGTTGAATAGGATTTACGACCATCATTATGAAAATGATGCCAAGTGGGATGGCATGGATTTGAATCTTAAAGCACTTGGTTTTCGAATATTGAGACAACATGGTTACCAAGTTCCTCAAGGTACAACTTCAATTAAGGGAATTAACATTAATTAGTATAATAGTATATAATTTCAAGCAAAAAAATATATATATATTTTTGGAATAATCTAAAAGTCCAAAATACGTGGAATGTAGCAGACACTTTATCTCTTAGATGAGAAGTTAATAGGTTTAAGCATGAATAAATAATAACTTACTATGAATTAATTTAGAAATAATAATAAGATAGATTTTTTGTTTAAAAATATATGTGTAGAAATATCAAAACGAATTAAATTTTAGTTTCAACTATTAGAAGTGTGAAAAAATTGATATAACTTCACATTTAAAAGATTTTAAAAATTTTTAGAAACAGTTAAATTTCTAACAATCTTATAATACAATGTTTTTAAATACGAAGAAAATAGTTTGATTTATAATTGGCATAAACAACAACAACCACCTTACCCAGTATATTCCCATTTTTCAGTAGGGTCTGGGGGGAAGGATAGATACAAACCTTACCCCTATCCCAATTGGGATAGAGAGGCTGCTCCGAAAGAGTCCCCGGCTCAAAGTTATCGTTTGAAATTGATCATCCCAATGATTTTAACGTTATTTTCACAAAATAATTGAAATAACGTTAAAATTAGTGCACTTTTACTTTTGCCCCTTAAGGGCCCACACGCATATACATTATATGTGTGCACCAGAAATAGGGTGTTGATTTATAATTGGCATCTTCATGCTAAAAAAATAGCTTCTTACGAGGAAAATCACTGTAAGAGACATGCTGGTTTTTTATGTTTTTATTTTATTTTTATTTTTTACTTCTGTAAATTAAACCTTAGATTTTTTTTTTTTTTTGGGAGGTTAAATCTGTGCATTCTCATTGAAGGCTAAAACTTCTTCCTTTAAGGCTAATTAAGACTTTTGTAGGCTAACTCTCGATGGCAAATAAGAAAAATTGTCTAACTTGTAGGTAAAATTGTCACATCTAATTTTTATATGTCTGCCAACTTGTAGGTATGTCTGGCAAAATAGATGAGTTAGTTAATGAGTTAGAACGAGTTCGGGTCAGGATGGATGCGAGTCATAATTAGTTTTATGCAAAATCAGTTTGGGTCTAAATAGATTGTCCTTAAAAAAACATCAATTTGGTTTAAGTTAAAATGTGTCGTTATAACTAGACAAATAGTTAATTATGATATTTCTTAGTGATTTTCTTATTAATTATTTAATTAATCATTTTTAAAAGTTTGAATTTATTACATTCAAATATTTTTAGGTTACTCATCTATACTCGTATTAGGCTAAAGTGTTATTCATCTTAACTTATTTCATATTATGATGTTACCCATTTTAACTCATTATACAACAATTGTTTGTCTAAACCAACATGTTTATTTTGATTTGGGTGAAAATTTTTATCTCTGCTTGTAGGTAAAGAAGCTCAATTTAATTATATTACGACAAAAAAATAAATTAATATAAAATTATGGTTTTTTAATTGTTACATGTTTAGATATACTTTGCAACTTTAAGGACAAGCTTCAAAACCTTAAGCCACACCTAATGGATGATATGATGGTTGTACTTAACTTGTATGAGGCTTCTTATCACTGTTTCGAGAATGAAAGCATTTTGGACGAGATTAGAGACATTACAACCAATTTTCTCAAAGAAAACTTGGGAAATCTTGATGGAGACATATCATTGCTAGTAAGCCAGGCTTTGAAGTTTCCACTGCATTGGAGGGTCCCGAGGGTCGAGGCGAAATGGTACATCGAACTATACGAGAAAAGAAACGGCTCGAATCCTATATTGATCAAGCTTGCGAAATTGGATTTCGATATGAGCCAAGCTATCCACCTTGAAGATCTAAAACACACATCAAGGTATCACTCAAAATCTTGAATATTTCTGTGCCTACTTGGGTTACAATAACAAAATCGTTGCAACTAATTAAGGTGTTGCTATTTTAAAATCAAGGATTCGAGTCCCGTCGAAAACATACTGGTGTAATGAATTGTTAGTAAAAAAGTGTTGAATGTTTTATTGTTGTCATTTAGTTAATGATGCACATAGTAAAAAAATGTTGAATGTTTTAATGTTGTCATTTAGTTAATGATGCACATGAACAGGTGGTGGAAAAATTTAAGATGGGATGAGAAGTTAAGCTTTGCTCGAGACCGATTGGTGGAGCATTTCATGTGGTCTCTTGGTTTTAGTTACCAACCTCAATTTAGCCTTGGAAGGAAAATACTAACCATGGTTAACACTCTAATCACATCCATCGATGATGTCTATGATGTGTATGGTACTTTGGATGAACTCGAACTATTTACTGATATCATCAATAGGTTAAGCTACTACTCTTACATGTGTTAGAATTGCATCTTTATCAACTACTATTATTACACACGTACATATAAAAATTGGTTATATATGCAAATATAACCCAAAAGATTACATATAGATCGAGCCGAATTGTTTATTAAGAAACCGAGTGAATATATTTCTTCTAAAACCGAGCTAAATATAAAATTGTAATCAAGTTTTACAAGTGTTTACTTAAATTCTTCAAAGTTTTTTTTGTTCATATAAGATCACTTAACTTGAAAAAAAATCACTTATTAATAACCTTGACTCATACACGTATCATTTGTGACATTTAATTTAAAAATTGAAACATTTATAAAAAGATTACATAAGATGGGAACACATATTCGTATCGTATGATGTGTCCCAATTTGTATTCACACATGTTTGCTAAGAAATTGAATTGTTTATAATTTGTAGATGGGATGTCAATGCAATCAAAGAACTTCCAGACTATATGAAGATATGCTTTTTGGGATTCTACAACACCATAAATGAGATCTCATATAACATACTCACAGAAACAGGACTCCTAGTCCTTCCATATCTTAAAAAAGCAGTAATTAATTCACTTATTTTTTTTTTACAAAATCCTTTTGTTTCAAGTCCTATAATAATAGACAACATCATTATCAAATAACAATTGATCCAACATTAGCCTTATGTCTTTTTTTATATAAAAAGGTCATGTGTTATAGTGTCATCTGAATCAAATTAAAATATGTTTTGTATTAAGTCAGGGGATTTTTCAGTATGAAAGTGATGTGTCACATGAGCAATTTGGATCGGGTCATCACATTACTGTATTCTTCAGTACGAAAGGATGATCTATTTGACAGAGTGATCCCGAATGTCTAGGGATTTAGTTGTTCGAAGAAAAAAAAGCAGTAGTAGACCACATAATTAATTATAATTCAAATTAAATCTGTTAATTTTGTAGTGGGCAGATTATATCAAGACATACATGATAGAAGCACGATGGTATCATAGTGGATATAAACCAACACTTGAAGAGTACTTAGACAATGCTTATGTATCAATTGGGGGTCCTGTAATCCTCTTGCATGTTATGTGTTTATCATCATTTACTTCAACCCAGCAAATGTTGGAGTGCATGAAAGATGCTAAGAATATGGTTCACTACTCGTCGCTCATCTTTCGACTTGCTAACGACTTGGGGACATCCACGGTATGCCTTCTATTAACATATTGTTAGTTGTTAGGTCACGAGAATTCTAAGTTGATCGCTAATCGTTGTAGAAAAACAATGTGGGTTAGTCTGACCAGCTACAACGATTCTCTTCTATGGTTTGAACCATTTTTTTCCCTAAAATTTTTAGTTTGTAGTAAAGTTTTGAAAATTATAAAGAATATTTATGAATATGCGCGTGTGTGCATAACTACATATTCCAAAAATAAAAAGAAAATAAAATAATATAGGTAAATGACTTGTTGGTATCTATAGTATGTTGAGAGTTCTAAACCAGTGACGGAGCTTGAGCGGAGTAAGAGGGGGGGGCGAAAATTTTTGAAACCCGAAATACATGTTAAATTTTTGAATCGAGGGGGGGCGAAACCACTATTTTTAACTAAAAATAGCATTTCGGCCGAAAAATTAACACTACGGACGGAAAAAGAGGGGGGGCGACCCCTAATAAACCTTCGTCCATGTTCTAAACCATGTATAAAATCATAAAACGTTGTTTTTAAACCTTAAACTGTTAAACGTCGTTTTATAAACAATAACATTTTAATGAATCAACCAACCAGTTTATTTTTTGTTATGTTTTGATGGATTTTAATGATTGATGAACACCTTTTATATGATATACACCGGCCCTTAGTTATGGTATAAATGAAAATGTTTCACACGCTAATAAGAAGTAAATAACCTAAACATCATCTTGTAATGACTTGAAGGAGGAAATTGCAAGGGGGGATATTCCAAAATCAATCCAATGTTACATGCATGAGAGTGGTGCTACCGAAGACGAAGCCCGGATGTACATCAAGAGTCTAATCCTCGAGACGTGGAAGAAGCTTAACAAAGAGCGAGTTGGCGGTTACTCTAGGTTTTCGAAGGAGTTTATCGAGTGTGCGACAAACATACCAAGAATGACACAATTCATGTACAATGAAGGAGATGGGCATGGTCATCCATACATTACTGAATCTCATGTGTTATCACTATTGTTCAATCCAATTCAGTGATGTGTATCTTTCACTGAAGGTGAACTTATTTTCAAAATAAGATGCTATAACAAATCCTATTTGTACTTGCCAAAATGTTGTAGTATCTTAATCTACTTTAATATTTATGTTGATTGTTGTGTGGAGTGTATGCAACAATTATGACTAACTATACTTTTCTTTTAATTATAACGAGGGTTATGACCCGCGCTTCGCGGCGGGACGGGTCGATTTTTAGCAAGATTTCCAGTGATGACAAAACCCAAACCGGAACCGGTCAAAAACCAATTGGAACAGGTCGAATTTACAAATTCAACCCGAATACCCCGAAAAAACCATGTTTATTATTATTTGGGTTATTTGGATGTAAGAATAAAAATAGTTCGGGTTATTCGGATGTAAAAATCAAGCCGCACATCAGAGTTAACCCAACAGAAAACATAGATAGACCTGATTTTGACTAATATCAATATTAACGTTATTGAAAAGACATTAACCTAAATTATATAGAAAGATTATATTTTACATTATATTAAATGTAAGAAAAGAAAATACCAGCTCCTCAAACATATGTTTAATTAGTCGCCAGCAAGTGGATATATTTTATTACATGTTAGTTTCTCTTTTAGTTGGAGCCAGAAAAAATAAAAAGAAAAAAAAACATGTAGAGGATTCGAACCTTGAACCTCTGAAAGAAAATAAAAGGTTTCTACCATCTCCTCTAACTCACAATATATTTAGAAGCCAAGAAAGAAATTATATATATTAGTTTACAAGTGGGGTTGTTCGTAGTTTGAGCCACCCACATTGTCATTTAAGATATAGGTAATGTGACACAAATAAGGATCAAGTATGATATCCTAGATGTGAGGAGTGGAGGTAAATTGAAAGTATGAATATTAAGTTAAGGTTTAAAATAGTTTAGTGGTTTAAATGTTTAAATTTTGTATGCGCTTATTTAATTGTTTAAATGTAACTAGTGATGGTAATTTATAATTTATTAAACAATTGATATTTAATTGATAAGTAAAATTATATATTTTAAGTATATTCTTTTAATATAAAATTTATGTTATTGTCTAAATTTTTATTAAATTTGTATAAATATTATTGCAATTATTATTAATATTTAACCTAAGACAAAAACAAAAAAAAGATTAAGCTAAATGTTCACCAGAAAATAATACTATGCCTTTTAATTTAATAGGTAAAAGAGATTCAAAAAAGAGGCCGAGTTTGAAGCATATAGTATGATTGTAACAATTGTCATTATAGTTTATATTTTTGTGTGTGAAATGAGGTGTTTGTAAAATTAACCATTAATTTGCGTTTGAGTTTTATTTATAGCCTACTAAGCTAAGTACCCCAAGTGTTATATATGACTTGAATAAAGAAAACAATATTAAATATTTAATAATAAGCATTTAAAAAGTTTAAAAAATAATTTCAAATAAAATATTATTATATTTTAATTAAGAAAATAATAATATCTAATTTTCAAAACTTTTTCTAAAACGTTAGTTTTTTAAACATTATGTTAAAAAATGTTTAAAATATTAAAAAAAATGACATTTTTTATAAATATCTAATTTAAAATGAGACAGTCCCATAATTTGTTACCGGTCTATCGCAAATCTACGACCATTTTGTGACCATATTGATAGCAGTAACTAATTTTACGACTATTGTTACATCGGCTGCAAATAGGGCTGTAAATGAACCGAACGAACACAAACGAGCTTTTGTTTATGTTCGTTCGTTTAATTTTTAACTTGTTCACGAACGGTTCACGAACGCTAACAGAACGAAAAATTTTTGTTCATGTTCGTTCATTAAGGAATTTAGCTTGTTCATGAACGGTTCATGAACACTAACAAACACTAACGAACACATATTATTTAAATAATAAAAATCAATATTCTTAATCTCAAGCATTGTAGATAATCATTTATAAATATATAAACTAAAATATTATAATATTAAAATAAAAATAACTTAAATATTATGGCATTAAACAAAAAATTAAAAATTAAAAATATACAACACATTTAATGAATAAATATAATAAATGAACTTAACCGAACATAAACGAACGTAAACGAACATGTTACCGAACGTTCACGAAAACAAATGAACGAACACGACCTCTGTTCATGTTCGTTCATATTAGGGGTGTTCACGGTCCGGTTCCAAACCGCGAAACGGCCCAAACCATTCATCGGTTCGGTTTCACTGTTGGTTTTTGTTTCAAACATTCGGTCGTTCGGTTTCAAAAGTTTAAAACCATAATAAACGGTTTGATGTAAGGTTTTAAAAAAAAACCAGACCGGACCATATATGTGTGCGCGTATATATAAATATATATATGTATGTATGTATGTATGTATGTATGTATGTATGTATGTATGTATGCGTGTATGCGTGTATGCGTGTATGCGTGTATGCGTGTATGCGTGTATGCGTGTATGCGTGTATACAGATATACGCATATACGCATATATGCATATATAGATGTTTATATATGTGTTTAGAGGGATGTTGAACTGAGAAATATTGTAACTTGTGAACTAAATGAACAATTTTTAGCCACAAGTTTAAAGGGTGTAAAATAGTAACTTACCCTACTTTAAATGAAAATTACTTTATACTCCTTAAATAATGTGGCTATAAATATGGTTCCTTTGGTTCTTTACAACTTGTTAGTTCTTAATAGAATGAATATGAATATATTGAGTTCTTGATTAATTTGTGATTTTAAAAAAATTGCATATGGACTTTGTGTAAATATTCCGTGTTGAACTATAAAGGTTTCGTTTCATTCGATTTTATTTTTAACGGGATCAAAATCCCAAACCGCAAACCAAATCGGAACCAAACCGTTGATAACGGTTCGGTTTTTATTTTGAACGGTTCAGTTTTGGTTTTCATTGTTCAAAAACCGTTATTAACGGTTCGGTTATGGTTCTACTTAAAAACCGTATAAACCGGACCGTGAACACCCCTAGTTTATATAACTAAACAAACGAATTTCTTGTTCGTGTTCGTTCATTTATAAAACGAACGAATATAAACGAACTTCCAGCCGAACGGTTCACGAACGGTTCGCTGAACGTTCGGTTCGTTTACAGCCCTAGCTGCAAACCATGCGATTGTTTTTAAACAAGTCGTAAATAATATTGTTCTCAAGCAAAAGTAACGTTATAATAAAAAAAAAATAATTATAAATATTTCTAACTAAAAAAACATGTAGGTTGCAAGTAATCTGGTCACAAGTTAAAAATACTAAAACAAAATAAATGGGTAGTAAAATTATTAAATTGTAAAAGTAATTTATAATAAGCGACAAATGAGGTCGCATATTTTAAAAAATTAAAACAAGTAAAAGACTTACATTACTTCACTTTAAAACAAAATGTGTTATTTTCCTCCGGACTGAAACTCTTAAAACTATGCTTCTAAATTTTGGAGTGCAAAATAACATACCCTAAGTCTAATGAAATTAGAGGGTCTATTTAACTCCAATAATAGCTTAAGCGAATATAAAGTAATTTAAAGAAATCTTCAAATTAAAAATTTCTGGTTTTGCCACCAAATAAATACCATGACAACAATTGTATAATATGCACATTCATCAAAAACATTACAACTTAACGGTATCTTGGTGGTAGGATAAGGTTCAGAAACCAAATGGGAGGGTTCGAATCCCACAAGCAGGTTTCTCAAAGTATTGAGTTTCCTTCAGAACTGGAGACTTGGTGGTGGATATAATCGGGTGGTATTGCTGGTGGTAGGATGATACTCCAGTGATTCAACAGTGATCCAAAAATTAGCCATCCAGAAAAAGATATCACATTCAACATGACCCACTTAACGCGTCCATTTTGTCACCTCTACGACCTACCAGAGATTCAACAAACATATCAAATAAACAAACAAATAAAATTCATTGTGCCTAAAATAAATAAGAGCAGCGGGATTTTGAAATTTTTTCACCAAGGTGAAAATAAAATTAAGATTAATTGATACTTTGATACTAAAGATTGAGTGGGCCTATAATAAATAAGATTTCATAAAATTAGTAAAAATATAATAAAAGGTATTTAAAAAATTAGAATATAATTAAATCTTCCTAAGCATTCCTACATTATCTGTGAAACCTCATACAAAGCAATCATCCAGAATTTGGTCAATTCATTATAAGACATTAACCAACCAATCAATGCACTACAAAGTGTACTTGGAAAGTATACATAATTGTTTTGTTTGCTAATTATATAACAATAGAAGGATATTTAATCAAATATTTGATTATTATTTTTTTGTAAGAACCAAAATTTATGCCATTTGAATCAATGAGCCGTTATGTTTGCCGGAATGAATCACTAAGTCACTAACCACTTCACAAGGAGCACCAAATACTTTCTAAGAACAAGGTTCAACTTCTAATGTTTGATGGCTAAACTGGCATTAATGGATTTGGTATGAATGATGGAATTTTGGATTATGATTGTGTGTTTTGGACTTAGTTTTAGTTCAATGTGTTGTTATTCCATAAATTTTAATTTGAAATGATGGGATTTTGGATTATGATGGTCTGTTTTGGACTTAGTTATAGTTCAATGTGTTGTTATTCTATTAATTTTAATTTGAAATGATGGAATTTTAGATTATTATTGTGTGTTTTGGACTTGGTTTTAGTTCAATGTGTTGTTATTCTATTAATTTTGATTTGAAATGATGGAATTTTGGATTATGATAGTGTGTTTTGGACTTATTTTTAGTTCAATGTGTTGTTATTCTATAAATTTTAATTTGAAATGATGGGGTTTTGGATTATGATGGTGTGTTTTGGACTTAGTTTTAGTTCAACGTGTTGTTATTCTATTAATTTTAATTTGAAATGATGGAATTTTGGATTATGATAGTGTGTTTTGGACTTAGTTTTAGTTCAATGTGTTGTTATTCTATAAATTTTAACTTGAAATGATGGAATTTTGGATTATGACGGTGTGTTTTGGACTTACTTTTAGTTTAATGTCTTGTTATTCTTTTAATTTTTATTGCGATATTGAAAATTTGGATGTGATTGCGTTACAATGAAATCAGAATGTTTTTAGAAAATTTAGATTTTTAACAGTTTACTTCTCTAGAGTATTAAGACTATTCACATAAAATTTAACAAACCATCTAACAATATTTGCATGAGAGATGTAAAATGCCAATAGATTGCATCTCAATGACGTAAAGTGTTAAAAAGTTAAATTTTGATACATAATAAAAAGTTTATTTTGACCACTCCTTAGAGATACATGTTGTAGTTTCCTCAAATTTTAACACGGGCTAAAAATTTGAACTTTTAAGTTAAGTTACGTTTAAAATGTGATGTAATTAAAATTGGAATTGATTCGACTAAAAATTATGTTTGGATGATACATATGAAATTTTAATTGAAAAGAATTTCTGTCGCTCATTAAATTATTTAAATTCCTTCCATTTGTGAATGGAATTTACATGAACACTATCTATCTATCTATTGCGTAGTGGCCTCGTGAGCAGTTGATAATAACACATTTGGTGCCTACGTGAAGTGAAAAGGGATGATGGTATTAGTTATTTGTGTGACGCCTACGTGAGTGACGGGGGCTTGATGAGTACACATAACCTTATAAATACAAGAGGATCTGCTAAAAACACAATTTTACCTAAAAACATAAAAACAATAATCTAGGACAAAAACAAAATCTAAAATAAAATAACAAAAATCAGGTACAAAATAATAAAAAATCAATACGGAAAAACAATAATTCAGTATCATCATCATCGTACTCAGCTGAGGAGGGTAAGATGTAGACATCTTCACCTCTACCCCGTAGGAGTCGAGAGGCTGCTTCCAATTAGCACCTGGCTCATGATTCCTGATTAACCAACCCAATGGTTTTAACGTTATTTTCACAAAAATAAAGTAAAAAAACGTAAAAATTAGTGCAACTTTACTTTTGCCCCTTAAGGGCCGACATATATATACATTATATGCGCGTACCACAAACGGGGCGTCAATGTACACAAAAAACGTCAATAATTCAGTATACAATAAATAAAAAAAAATCCACTAAAAAAAGTAAAATCTAGAACAAATGAGATTGCTTGAAATACACAAATATGATTTTGAGCAATTATCCCCCTGTCATTGACTTGCAAAATACTTTATTAAACAAATGTACACACTTTAAATGAATACATGTAGATGCAAATTTGATTGTAAAGTGATTAAACTTGTTTAACTACTAGTAGTTGCAAAATAAAGAGATTGAACGAACATCCAACAATATATTTATTTGGAATAGTACTAAAGAGATTAAATGTACAACTGCCATATTCAACTACCTTGTGGTCCACCTTCAAAGCAAAATTCAAGATCCCATGATTTTGAAAATATTCTTTTATTTCAAAACCAGTACAATTTCAATGATTAGATGAAATCTTCTACAAGTTATCACCAAAAATTGTGGATAACAACATCCCTTGCACAAACTCACATCTTCTACTCCTTTCCTCTTTGTCTTTGCTTGATAATGGGGTTGAATCAGTTTCTCTGTATATTCAAACCAATGTGAAATAACTCGAATCGTGTCTTTCCTACTTAAGAATGCAAAAGGCATCGCCTTTGTGCCGCGAAAATAGTCACTACGCATTGTAAACAAGAAAGATAATCAAGCATAGGCTCGTCACTACGATAAAGTTATTGTAGTATGACATTAATCGCTCTAACACTATAAGAGTATTTTAGACATTTCACTCGTTAAAAACATCGTTTTTGAACAAGGATAGGGTCTTACAGAAATCTCAAATTAGAGTTAGACACAAAAGTATCTACAAATATCAGTTGTCTATCTTTCGTTTTAAATAATTAACAAAAGATGAACTCTACGTACGCAGTGAGGTCTATCTAGTGGGATAGGCAGATATATAAAGAAAGATTGTTATGTGGTTGCATAACAGTCCTACATACACACACACACATATATATGTTTATGTGATTCTAGCAGTTCTGTCCTTAAAAGTTGATTGTGTATTAAACAATCCTCTGTAGAAAAAAATACCTTTGAAGAGAAGTCTTGCTAGTATCTTTCTTGAAACCCATTGGCTCTGTTAAAGATTTGGATGCATTGATCCCAAGATCGTCGCCCATCGGCAATATAAACGATGATAACAAAGGATCAGGTGCTGCATTGGTGGCATTGGCTGATGAAACTACATAAGAGGACCCTCCAGAATTAGACTGCAAATTTGCTACTCTAAGCTGCCTCCTCAACAATGATAACAATGAAATGGAACCAGTTTTTCTTGTTTTCCGCTTACGTTGCATGTAAGTATTAGTTAAGGTTCAAAGTTGATTCAAATTTAAATCAACATAAATAGATCAAAGGGGAAATAAATAAGCTACATTTTATTTTTCTAAACTTATATATATACCGAGTATTCCTTGATCATGTCCTCTAAGAAGAGGAGTTCCTCTAATTCTATGAATTTTTCTAGAATACTCTTTTCTTCAATATCATTCAAAAAAGTTTCGAATTGCCTAGTATTCCACCAATTAGTAACCCACGATTCCAGACTTTTTTGAAATAAGAGAGAAATCCACCAGGGCAAAAATACTATAGATGCAAGATATAAAAGAGGAGTGAATGTTTTCTTTTTTGCCATTTTTTCATCTGTGAATTGTTAATGAACCCATCTCATTCGTCAACTCTATGTAATCTAATATTTCTCTCATGCATCAATTCTATTACAAGTTATTACCATAAATTGAAAGAAAGGATATCTTGAATATGTTTCCATGATGTAGAGTTATATGTGTTACCATGCCTAATCCCACCCTCACCCCACAAACAGGACACACCTGCAAAAGTCAAACATTTGACTTATTAGTAAACTTCTCCTAAATTCATAAACTTTAGCAATTTTCATATGTTAATTTCATTCCAATTGGAAGAAATCGTAGCATAATTTCAATCCAGGTCAATCTTAGTTAGGGAATTTCTAGATATTAGCATAATTTTGGGGGAAAACCTGCAATAAACAGCAACGTCAAATGCACAGATCATACATACCCCATTCTTTGCATCATGAGGGTGTTCATCGCCAATATGACAACACAAACCTCCTAAACCAAAATAACCGCTACAAAACGGGCATTGAATTTCGTCTCTAATATCATTATCCGCCTCGATGTCCTCAAATCCCATGAACACATCTGCATTCAAATTCACGAATGATATCAATTTGCAGAGATAAAACTCATAACAATCTGGAATAATGAGCTTAAAATAAAACGACATTGCTTACCCGAAGATCGTGATTGAAGAGCGTATTGATAACGTCTTGATGACAATGACAAGCGATTTATCCATGAATTAGCGTCCATTTCGAATATGATGAATAGAAAATGAATTAGGGTTATTGTGGTGCAAGATTGTTTGATTAGGTGACATTAAGATGAACCCTAGATTACAGATGAGGAGAAACTATATCATGATTTTTTGCAGGGAAAGGGGAAGAAGGGAAATGGCTGTTGCCCGTATTCTGGAGATGATCGTTATAAAAATTAAAAATTGCTAAATTTATTAGATTTTAAAAAGGTTGATATTTAGAAAGGTTGCTTACGAGTCGAACTGAACCGAGTTTAGCTCGAACTCGGCTAAGATTTAAAAGAGTATGGCTCGGCTCAAAATTTTAACTGAAAATTAAATCTTGACTCAGACTCGGCTCATTTCGCTTTTGGCTCGGTTTTTACATAAGAAATTTAATGCGAAAAAAGAGTATACAATCGTAAACGACTGATCAAAAAACACGAGTATCCAATCGCTTCACCTAGCATATTAATCAAGCAACAAAAATTAAACTTACCTTTTTACGAGTGAATCGCGGATAGCCTGTGAGATGGACAGAGCGAATCACGGGTGAGCAATAGATCGTGTTGCGTGTGGCTGTGAGGGCGAGAGGTGACACTGTGACAAACGATCGATGACAAGAGCCACAAGATTGCGACTTGCAAGGCCCCAAGCCTCCAAGCGTGAATTGTGATTTAGAAATTATTTTCTTTAATTTAAATACAAATATGACCCCAAAATATTGTTATTATTAAAAGCAACCATATATTTATATATTTTGGTGTAACATTTACAAACGAGCCGGCCACGAGCCAAGCCTATGAGCAAGCTATGAGCCGAGCCAGCCTTGGCTCAGACTTGGCTAGGTTACAAAATGAGCCAGCTCAACGAGCTTTATCCTAGCCAAGCTACATGCCAAATCCGAACTACGAGCCTTTGGACATGTCACACCCCGGGCTCTCGGCGACCCGGGCGCTGCGACCCGATTGGTTTCATTGACAAATACAGTCTCGGTCAGAGTTTATTATTCATTTTAATATGTTTTAGCGGAAGCCTTGTTTCATGAATTTTATATATATATTTTTTTTACAAATGATTCACATGCATAGATGTGAAAACCGCTTTTCATGATTTATAATTAGTTCATACGCATAGGTATGAAAATCACATTTCGTTATATGTAAATAACTTTTCACAGATAACTTTTCAGAATTTCATAAAATTTCATACTCATAGGTATGAACACCATCATTTCATATTATTGTAAACCGGATTTCACAAACACATAATTTCAAATCATTTTATAATATCCGGTTTATAAATGACTTGGAGGCATAGCTCCAATAGCTCCATGGTCTCACCACAAGATCATATTCAAGGCATCATAGGCCAAGAATCTCTAATCTTGCTTCTCTTTTACATTTCATTATTACCTGAAAAGTTTTTGAAAATAAAGCGTCAACATAATGTTGGTGAATACAAATAACAGACTCGATATGTAAGCATAACATGTTCGGTCCTTTAACCATAAGTAATATTGGCAATACTACACATTTAGCAGGTTATTTCACTGATCGATACAACTACTGCATACATTGGTTTATAACTGTCACTGGTTAGGAACTACAGCGCAGCGCGTCTTACGTTTTGTTCCCTCCAGCCCACAGCTGGTCACTGGTTAGGTTGCCTGCGCAGTGCGTCTTCCGTTTAACCTTCCAGTCCACCTGTACCAGCCACGTATGGGAATTTCACCCATATGCGGATACGATTTGCAAATCATACGTATACTAATAGCCTAAATGCTGGTCACGTAGTATCCCTTTATGCGTCAAAGTTTAAACAAACAATGCTCAAAAATGAATTTATATTTAAAAAGAAGTTAAATGTGACCTGTAATTTTTGGTTGGCTGGGTGACAACTTAAGAACTTTTCAATATAAATTAGGCAGCGTTTCTGCTTATAATCTATCCTTATAACTGTTTGCAGGGATGATTACTGATGCGTTTATTTTCAGTTCCTAAAACATATCATAAGTATAAATACATTGTTTGTATGTATGAGGTAGGATCTTAACCCAAACCTAGAAACTAATATTATTATAAATCTTCACTTTGTAATTTAAATTTTAAAGATTCAAATACATACCTGAGTTTTGAATAAAAAGAAGGTTGAAAGATCTTATGTTTGCGAATGGATGCATCGATGTATGTATGTGTGTTCAGATGAAAAAGATTAACCGACTTACTCTTTCATTATAAAATTAGAAGCTTATCCTAATTATATTAAATTATTGATCATCTTAGTCACACATATACGTGTATTAATTTCTTTTTTTTTTATAATAATTATTATTTTATTATTATAATTAATTTAGTTTAAATTTTGTTTTTCTCTTATAACCTTTAAAATATCACGTTTTATAAGCTTATAAATATACATTTATGACCTACTCATTTTTCTCTACATTTCGACCTAAGTTTCGTTAAAAATGGATTAAGATAAAATATAATATATTTTATATTATTATTATTATTATTATTATTATTATTATTATTATTATTTTACCGACTCTCAAATAAACTTAAATATTGTCTAGACACTGATTATTTCTAAGATTCGTTTAATCCAACTTATTTGTTTAAACGAATGCTAAAAATTTTGAACGCTCCTTTCTACACTTATACTCTCGAATAATCATATTTTATAAATTAAAATATAATTATTTTATTTATTAAACGATACTTTATAATTCAAATGACCGTTTTTATTATTATATTTTTGAGTAATAATGTTTTAGTTATAAATGGAAATATTTTATTTATATCATCAAAACAGGATGTTACAGGACATCCCTAAGATTTACACACCTAACTTTTTTATTTTTACACTCCACCCACACTGCATGTCTCGTATAGGCCTATAACATCTCTGACACCCATTGATAAATGATTCGACAATGAGTGGTCTCGTATACATCTCGTAGTACTTATACAAGACCTATAAAAGCATGATTATTGACAATAAAAAATTATGACAAATAACTATTGCTCTTCTATTGGTCTCATATAGACATATACTAAACGTATAAAAGGGCTGATATGGATGTGAGAACCACAAAACACCGAAAAGGACGGAAGATTCTACGTATTTTATCATCGGACAAAATACGAAATATGTCACACCCCGGGCCGGCGGGAACGGATCGGGTTTTCCCGTCGGGCGGAAGGTTCCCGGGGCGCGATATCTTTGAGTGATAATCAAATGATCAGATTGTTTACATAGCACATGATAAATAAATGAGAAATTTCTAACACATCCATGATATAGAATTACAAGATTAAATTGCACAGTATCGTTCATAATTTAATCAAGTAAATCTACCAAAAAGAATCAATGTAACTATATCTTGTATATGTACAAGATATACAAAAGATGATTCATGTTCTTGTTCCCAAAAGCATGCAACACAAAATAAAGCTAGGTCTTCTAAAAGTCCACTAGCTAAATCCTTGCATGTATGTATCTACACCTGTTCATCACCTGAGAAAACATGTATTTAAACAAAGTCAACACTAGGTTGGTGAGTTCATAAGTAAGTTAATGTAAAACCTCGATTCATTCACATGCACATTCACAATGATAATATGTTACTTGTATGATTGTCTGTTTCACTTGTTCATCCAATGGCTCCTCAATAGTTATAGTCACAAGTACTATATCATCCTAGTAGTGTTGCTTATATATAGGGCATATGTAAGGGAACTAAGCCCTAGCCAACATCCCACCACAACACCACTAGAACTCCACACTACTTGTAATACAACTATTGATTCCCACTCTCAATTCACATGTTTATCTCTTCCTTGATCACCTGTATTCTCATGTATAGAATAATAATATGATAACGTTGCAATTATCAAACCGAAGTATTGATAACCAATATATGTGTTAAGGATGTTAGATTTATTCAATCTGTTCCTTGAATTATTCTATAGTTGTGGGGTTAACTGTTGTTTCACTTTTAAATATTAAAAGTGTTAGTTAATTATTTGTAATGTAATCTCAATGCAACGTATAGAGCCCAAATGAAATCCATTGTAATCCTCACGTAATCAGATTACAATGCATTCCATTCACCTCTATTCCGCCGTGTGATCCCAAAGTCTCCATGTGGGATTGTCCTCATGTAATTAACAAAGTTGAATAAGAACTTGTCTTATTACATTATGTTAATTATGTGTAAATGATAAGAATCCCATGAAGTTACGTTATCATGATCATCATTTACTGTAATCCATTTGATCCCAAAGCCTCAATGTGGGATTGTTCTCGTATGATTAACAAAGTCGAATAAGAACTTGTCTTATTACATCATGTTAATGATGTGTAAATGATAAGAATCCCATGATCTTAACTTGATCATCCTTTCATGATCTTGGTCATTATTCGGCCCAATTCAATTCGAATGACTTGATTGACACTCAATTGATCCTATATAAACATAGAGTATGATTTTAAGTTATAACAAAAGTTTTATTCTTTCTAATCTCCTTGGTCTTTAATTTAGTGTTATAAGAATTAAATGATTCCTTATGTCAACACTCATTTTAACGTACTTGACTTTTTTTAATAATTTACTTCACGAATTATATCACGTTTAATCTCGTTGGGCCGAATAGGTGTGTCATTTGCCCATTTAGTGTCGTGACTTATTGGGCCCTCGTAGAACATAATTGGGCCGATTCTATCTTGTGGCCATTTAGAATTTTGGGCTTGTTCTAGGTATTGGGCCCACTTCGAATGGGCTGTGAAAAACAAGTGGTCTAAAGTAAATGAATCTGGGCCGATTGGGTTGGGCCTGGACCGGTTGAGCAATTGGGTGTGGGCTGAAATGACTACTTGGGCCGAGAGGTGGTTCATGGGCCTATTGGGCTTCGGTTGTCTAAGCCAAATTCCTGGGCCAATTGTCAAACCAGATTATTGGGCCTGCAGAGATGTTATTGGGCTGATCATTTCCATTAAACTAATTCAATTGTGATGGCCAAAACAAACGAGATTGGGCCTAGAATTTGGCTGCAGTGGGCCGAAGCTTTTGGCTGTAATAATTAGGCCATGTTGCTTGTGTGTAGTCAGTATGTTCATCTAGGGTTTGGGACAGAAGGTTCGTGATTCAAATTCACATAGGTTCGGTTCCTGATGATGAGAGGTTCACTGCATGTTGGGCCAAGGGTTCGTTCAAGTTGTGAGAAGCAAAGGTTCGTGACCAGAGGACTGTAGCAGCACATGGGTTCGGTTAGGAGTATCAAATGGTTCGTGAAGTGAGGATGGTTTGCCTAGAGGTGTATGGTTCGGCTAGTGAATTTGATTGAAGGTTCGGTGGCCTAAGATCCATGAGATTCGGCCATGGGTTCGGGGCACCCCCCTTCGGTTCGCCTGACAAGTGAAGGTTCGTGAGCCACAAGTTAACAGGTTCGTGGGAGCCAACTGGGGTTCGCCTGAGATGTATAGATTCGTTGGTTACAAAGTAGGGTTCGTGAGATCCCAAGAAGGTTCGGCTCGCTGCTTGTTCCTTCCTGCCCATGAACCCGTGATCCCCATCATCATCATCTAGTCGAATGTGGTTGTAGGGTTATCAGGTGATGTCAGCCATGCTACACTGACTTCTCGTGTGTTCATGGCTAGAGTTATCAACAGTTTTGGCCGGCTAGACGTGTGTGAGTCGAACCAAGACTAGAAACCCTATTTTCGCAGATCTTTGATGCATCATACCTCGTTTTTCAGTGATTTTGGCTTTAGATCGGTTGTACTTTCATGTAGAGCTCGTCAAGGGCTTCGTGTGGGCGCAAGAATCACCGATTTTCGTTAAGAAATGAGGGAGTTATGCTAGTTTGAAGGTGTGAAAATGGTGGAAATGGTTGTAGCCGGAAATGAGAGAGAGAAAGAGGTTGAAGATGGTAGAAATGATTTAATGAGGTCATTTAGGGTTTTTATATCCTAAGTGGTATCCGGGTTCGTTTCGGTTACTCGGTTCGCGTTTTCGTCGCGTAACCGGATTTTTACGCGTAGTTAAAAATAAATAAATAAAAGGTTAATTTAATTAATTTGATGAGTTTCAAAATTGTAAAAATGTTTATTATTTTATTTTATTAAAATTAAATTCGTTTCGTTTCGTGTCGTGTTTCGTTTTGTTTCGTCGAATCGCGTCACCATCGCGCGTATTCGTTCGAATCGTCATTCGAACGAACACGACGATGGTTTTGCTTTCCGACTTTTGTTTTCTACTTTCCAGTCATCATTTCAGAACGTTAAACTCACAGATATGTTTGTGTGAATCGTCACCCACGCAAACACACTGTCAGTTCGTTATTCTGAAACGACACTGCAATTTATGTTTGAATTGTGTTTCCTCACTGTCGGACTCAACTAAACATCCTGTTATCACATTGTTTTCACATTGAAATGTCGGCCATCTGATTCCTGTCATCTATGGATATCAGATCGCAACCGATTTGTTTCTGTTGTTTACTTGAACACTGTTGTTTCTCATGATCTGTTGTGTTAATTATACTTAAGTTTTCACTTAAATACACACAACTAAAGTTTCAAATGTACGTTGTACTTAATGTATCTAAGTTTACACAAAAATACGTACAACGATTTCTTGGATTTAAGAATCTGTTAACACAAACACTGTTTACAATCACATGTACGTACACATAGTTACTGTAGAAAGTACACGCACCGTACGGACTTGCCGGCCGGTCAGGTACTAGTTGTCACAAAATATTTATTAGATTGAACTTGAGCTGTTAATATGGTTTGATTCAATATACATTTTTGTGTTACTAAGTTTAAAAAACGAAAAAGACAAATTAATAATGATTAATCTGATTTTTGAAATTTCAAAATTTAATATTCTTGAGTAAAAAAAAAAAGTAAATTATATGAACCAAGCTGCAAATTACTTCGGCTCAGGCGGGTCTGCGCATTTATGCTTGAGGTTTGTATCAGCTGAGCTCAAAATTAGATTGGGCCTTCAAAGCCCGATGATTTTAAGCCAAATCATCCTTATTTTTAAAAAAGCTAGTTTATACTAGAGGTGGGCAAAACACCGGAACTAAAGCCGACAATCCAAACCGGACCTATATACCAGAACCGACAACCCGAACCGGACCGTTTGTACCAGAACCGACCACCCGAACCGAGCCATTGTACATGAATCGATGGGTACAGGCGGTTCCGAATTCTCAGAGAAATCGGAATTAGAACTAGAACCGAAAAAACGGAATCGGTTCCACCTTTATACGGCAAAACCCGAACATGAACCGGCCAAAAACCGGAACCGGTTGTTGACTGACACCGGATAAAAAACCGGTTTGCCCACCTCTATTTTATACGAGCACCAATTCTTAAGTGTCGTTGCATTAAACCGTTCATTAACAAAAGCTATTTCATTTAGGTAAAAGATGGGCTAGTTTAAGAAAAACAGTTGAGCGAGATTTGGGCCATTTGCAAGAATCGCGAGAAGTGGGTACTTGGCTAGTATTCATTCTTTTAGGCCCAATAAAATTCCTCAACTAAATTCTTCTAGGCGACTGTTAAATTCTCATGCAAAAAAAAAAATCGACTTTAGAAAATGTTTTTCAAAAAGTAGCCGATTTTTGTGGGTCACAATTTTTTATCTTCGAATGAGCCAAGAGATTCTTTCCTGGTTGCGTCACCCAACTTTACTCATCACATAATTTGGGGTTTTTATGAGTAAATCTAGGGTTTTTGATATGGTAATGCGAATTCGTATAGGTTTTTGAATGTGATTTCGAATTCGATTTGATTGTCATGTTCGACCCTCATTTTTTACTAATCGCTTTGTACAACTATAAAGGTTTGTATCGTGAAATATTGCTCATACAACTGATTATTTGTTATCATTTTAAATATAAGTAGTCGTTGGCCCTATTTGGTGGTACCCTACATTCTATATCAAAGATTAAGGATTTAAAAACGTCTCCAAGTGATGATCACAGGTTAAGGATTTATACCAACTAGTAACGTTACCCGCGCTCTGCGGCGGGCCGTTACGACTAAAACCTAAGCGTTTTATGAAATTATGATAATACTCAAAAAAACACGTGAGTTTGTTATGAATTGGTTATGCAGACAAAAATGAAGATAAAAAACAAAAGTTGTGAGCCCAGGTTCAAAAACTGGAAGAAATGGCGAGTCGAGATAAGAAAGAGAATGTCGTTTATGATGCGACAGTTAGGAAGCTGAATAAAACTCGGAAGACGTTGGCAGAATTTGAAGCCGCTCATGCATCAGCTTCAAATGCCGCTACCAGCAAAAAAAAGAGAATATATGGTTCAAGTTTAGATAGGAATAAGCACGTGAAACATAAAACCATTGATATTATTGTTTATTAGGTCGATACTACCGGGAGACAAAACATTTGAATATTCATAATATGAGTTAGTAAAGTTGCGTAAATTAAGATGATCACCGAAAACACACAGGGGACAAAATCTGTTGCATAAAAAGATTTCTCTTATATATAACCATCGACACAATATGCTCCAACCCTCTTTTTTCTATTTGCCTTACCGGCTATATGCCTAAAGACATATATACGTATTTGATTTTGTTTTATTCAAAAGTATTACTTTATTTAGATAGATATTAAAATTATATATTTTTTTAGTTGTAGATATTCATTATTCTTGGCTCATGCTCCCACATCGATGAAAACAACATTAACTTTTTTGTATAAAACGATTGTATATTTGTATTTAGAAAAAAGAAAGTTGAAAGCCTAGGTTAAAAGTCAAAAGTGGTGTCCTCTGCGTTGAGTTTTTCGTTTGCATAAATCGCAGGTAGCCACGTACACCACCGACCTTTCAAAATAAGTATATAAGAATATGCCTTCTTTTAAAAAAAATAAATAATAATAATAAATAAAAAGAATTAGACAAGAGACTTTTACGAAACATCTATACCACATTTTTAGGTATTAGTGATGTTTGTCTTCATCTCTTTCTTAGATCCCACACAGTGAGATTTTACTAAATAATGTTGTTGCTGGGTTTTTTTTTTTTTCTATTATGAAAATTATTTATAGGAGTCAGGCCAAAAAAATTTCAGATCACTCAACACTTCACCTGGATGTACGTGCCCCTATGTGGTATTGGTCTTGGTTTAAATAAGATTAACAAGCTTGTATACATAACTTGAAAAATATTGAAAATTTCAAATTATAACTCTTTAGTAATACATAACTAGCTTAAAAACATCAATATTATACAATTTAAATAAATAAATTTAAAATTATTTTTTTAAATAGAATATTATATATTTTTTAAAAATATTTTATACAAATGTAAAAAATATGGCTTATAATGTAATCATATCATTTATCAAATTAAATAAAATCATAATTATTTAATAGAAAAAAGAAAAGAAAATTTATAATTTAAAAAATATTATATAAATATTTAATAGAAGAGAAAACAGAAAATCAATTTTAATGTTCTCTAGGGACATTAGATATGTATCTAAAAAACTTTATTTATTATAAGAGTGGTATTCCTAACACCCTACACTCGCCCTACTGTATAGTATTAATATCAAAACTAATCATTATTATTATTTATTTCAATCAACAACTTCTTTCTATTATGTTTTTTATTTGCCACCTATGATCTAAATTTATTTCGTTGAAGTTTCGGGTGCCATTTTGAATTGAGATTTACGAACTAAATTTCTTTTGTTGAATTTTTGTTGAGTTAAATAGTCCAATGATTTATTGGGATTCTAATTTTTCAAAGTAAGTAATTGTATCATAACTTCATAAGTGATTTTTCATTTATGAAATATTAAAGACAATTAATTTAGTTTAAAAAAAATAAAGCGTAACTTATTTAGTAAAGTTAGATGAAAACCAAAGAGGCATTGACTGCTCTGAGATTCTTCCAAATGGAAGGTCTTGGGTTCAAATCTCTCCCGCAGTGAAAAAGGGATCTGTGGGGGTCAGGAGGGTTTCCTCCTGGGGCAATTGTGGTCCAGGTAACTAAACCTTGGTGACATGGCCTGGAAATAGTGGGTTCACACGATTGAGACCTCCGCCGTTCAAAAAAAAAGATGAAATTCAAAATTAGATCGATAAGCGTGTAATTAAAATCCCAATTAGAATAGGTAGATTGTAAAATCATAATTCACTTGGAGAAACCAAAGAAGCACATGCATGAGCAAATTATTAAAGGATGCATAAGGAAAACGTTAGGCATATGAGTTACTTTAACTTCTTCAAATAAAAGTTCCAATCTATCTTGGTTTCAATTTCAATTTAGAATGATTTTCCTTGGACGCCGCCGACTTCATTGTTAGCGGTCACGTTTTACCTGTTTCTTTTGATTAGTTGGGTACTAAGGGAACTTGAGGGTATACCACGTATGAGAATTTCTATTACACCAACTCTCATTATTTAATTCTAAGTGTACATTAGAAGTAAATAGTTTGTTTGTAACAGAATAAAGACCTTATATTATTTTTACTTTTTTTGCAAATATTTCATGCTATTTGTTGGAAATTTTATTTCTAGTTAATTAAGCCTATTTAAATCCATGTTTCATACTTAATATCTAAGAGGTATGAAGTCGCTTGTAATCTAAAGATTAAGTTAATTATAATAGTGTGGTGTGTGATATACACAATGATTTTGAAAATACATGTTGCATCTTGTGGGCATATATATTTTCACAAAAATCATTACCCGTTTTACTTTTTTAGAACTTGCATTGCTTGTTAATTTTTTAATTATTTAGATCTCTAGTTTACATGCTGGCATATCTTAAACGTGGAATGATCTGATATCTTCCAAACTTTATATACTTTATAAGCAATTATGTGTATAGGGGGTTAAATTTATTAAAAATAATTTTTTACCTAAAAATCTAAAAATATTTATTTCTTTATAATGAATCTTTATCATTTATTGTTTAGTAAAAACACAAATTCAATAAAAAGGATAGATTCGACATAAAAATATATGTGTTATGAGTTTTATACACAAACTTCTTTTTATTTAATTATGTCCATATATACATATACTCGCCTATGTTGTTTTTGACGACAAAAGCAGAGAATTATGAATCCATTGTGTTGAAACAAGATCGGGTGGATCGGATATGATGTCATGTCTATGATGTTGTGGACTTGCTAAGAACAAAACGTCGTTTGTCTCGTTGCAAAAAAAGGATTTCTGCTATCAAGCTTCGCCATGAAAATAAGTATAGGAATTACTTGAATTTAAACTCATATATTTGGAGACAATCACAAGTGTTCCTACGCTATAAGTTCATGAGCACACAAATTAAAAGGGTACCTTTTTACAATTTTTTATACCACCATTTGATATTATTTTAAACTTTGAAAACATGATAATATGAAGGTTGTTTGATAGCCTCTTAATATTAGAAATTAGCCTGAATCGGTTAAAGGCTTATATATATTGTTTGTTTCATTAAAAAAACACTTCTAAATAAGTTAGTCAGTCTCTTAACCATTAAGTTTTAAACAAAGTTAGAATGATTCAGACTTTTTACTGACTCAACACATAATAAACCAAACAATCTACAAATCTATCAAATAGAGGTTCCTGGATCTACCAATTGAATAGAGGCATGCTTGAAGGCTAAATAAACTATATGAATTACTTTCACATGTACAAGTTGTGGATGTCATCTATGTGGTTTCAGTTTACATATTATAATATCAAACCACTATGTTAGATTTTTTTTAAACAGCTCAACCATGTGAGTTACCTTCACATATTTTGTGTAATGTTATATGAGTTTTTATGCCTCCCAAAAAAATTAATATGACTATGTTGCTATCTGTATACGTGTGAAAGACACACCTTTACATATTAATTCAAAAAATACATGGCTATATAACTTTCATTTAGAGTAAATTACAGTTTGAGCCCCTGTGATTTAAGTGTTTTAACCTATTTCGGCCAAAAATAGAATCTTCTATCAATTTAGCATATGTGGTTTAGACAACTAACGTTTTTGGCCCCCAACCATAGTTAGGTTTTGGGCCAAACCGTTATAATAGTTAAGTTTGAGAGGTCAAAACCGATAGTTGTAAACGCTATAGGCTGAATTGATAAAAGATTCTATTTGGGGCTGAAATAGTTAAAACATTTAAACCACATAGGTCAATTCCATAATTTACTCCTTCATTGTATATAACCATGTTGTACATTAGTTAACACGTGTCTATAAAGCATTGTGTAGGGTTAAGGCAAGATGACATCTAAAGACAACCAATAATCATACCAAATGTCCCACATTATATCTTGGTTTTAATTAGGTTCTGTATAGCTCCTTGAATATAATATTAACTAGGTATATTCACCCGCGCGTTGCGTCGGGTTATCACAGTATACTCTCGAGAAACGTGTTTTTATATATCATTGTAAAAACATAAGTTACATAACAATATCAAATCTCTCATCACGAATTAATCTTAAATTCCTAAACTCTAAACTTAAACCAACAAAAACGCAAAATCTTTAAGCAAATCTCTCAAATTTAATAAAAAAACTCAAATCTCTAAGCAAATATCTCAAATTTAATACTCTCATCTCTTCAATCTGTCTACTAATTTACAAAGTTAAAAAATCTCTTGTGGTTCAAGTCTAAATTTTTTCAAAACTCCAATACATGGATTATGACACCAATTCATTACTATTTAATTTTACTATGCTTTTATTTACTATTCAATATAATTTATATTTATATATATATATATATACTATATATATATATTCACTATTCATTCACATGCATTTTAATATATATAGATAATTAGTAAAAGTGTAGTTTTTATTTCAAGATCAATTGTGTTTCTTACCTTATAATTCGAAGTGAAACGATCTATTTGAGCTATAAAAACATGTTTTGCTAACCACTAATTTACCATTCAAAATAAAGTTGATGTTTTTTACTCAAAGTTTTAGGTTCTTAATTCCATCAAATCTTTACCTGTGTCTATTACCTTTACATGAGGTTACTTTGCTTTATTTGTATTTGTAATTATACATTTATTACAAGTGTTTTATATAAATTGTAAGTTAATAGTATAATTTGTGTTTTTCTTTAATAAATATGGATCATGGATTAAGAAACAAAATCTCGAACTTTTGATTTACACCGGGAAAAAAAAAAGTTACATTTGATGTTCGTAAAAAACGTAATAAAATAAATATAAAAATAACATGTAATGTAACATGTCTGAATAGGCAAACAAAGCACTCGTATATTTATTAAAATAAATTAACCTTGAAATTAACTTAGCATCATCAACAATAAACAAGCAGGTTTTCAAACCTGAGCAAGAAGAAGTTTACAAATTTATCTGGTTCTCACTTATCTAGATGTACAGTCTTGCGGTGGTTAATGAATCGACTTTGGCTGCATTGTCTGATTCTAACGACTAGCACACGACGACATATATTTATGAAAAAATAGCCTAATTACTTTTTTTTGAATGGCCAACTAATCAACTGTCGAGTACTCCGTACGTGGCCCTCATGACTAAGGAAGCCCGAGCTGGCTACTAGTCTAGACGGACGAAGCCCCTAGCCCTACAGCCACCAATTCCCGAGGAAAACCCGACCCAAACACATGCCCAAAAGGCACGACGGTGAAATGCCGGTAAAAACGGGTGTGATCAAGAATTGAACCAAGTCCTGTGTCACTTATCACTTCCATCATACCTCCATCTTATCACTAGTATAAGACATGATTGGTAATAGCCTAATTATTTATTAGCAAATAATGGTTTGAAGTTTTACTTGCTCTCCAAGCTACTTTTTTAAATTAAAAAAAAAAAAAATACTTGCATAGTTGCATTCACACTAACAAAGGGACGACGACTTTTTTGGTTAATTTACGAAAGAAGAAAGAAAAAATAGATAGGAATATTCTTGTTCACGCGTTTTTACGGCTTCCACGAAGCTTCCAAAACGGCCAGTCGCCATCAATCTACTCAGCAGCCACGACTCAATTAATTCAATTGGGTTAATAACGCGTCTCAGATTTTAATTTCTAACGTTACTTGTAACTCTTTAATATAACAAATTAAATTCCGCTATAACAAAGAAATCAAGATCATAAGACTTTTTTTATTATTTTTTTCAAATTAAATGTTTTGATTCTGAAAAGTGTTTTGATCATAAGAGAGTTTCACAAAAAACTTAGAAACTATTCACGACTATTATCAATCAATCTTGTTTTTCGTTTTTTGATTTTATTTTTTTTATTATAAGGTAATATTTGTTAAGAAAAAGAAAAAAACAATATATGTAGCCCATGTTATTACATATATGTAACTTGTATGCTAGATAGTAGAGTTACTTACATGTCACATGTAAGGTTACATATACGTAACTTCATGATATACATATTTTAACTTTTAATAGAGGTGAACATAAGAACTTGTTCCAGTCAAACTGGTTCCCAAATCGGTTCGAACCGTCGGTTTGGCATAGGTTCGAGATTTTGGCTTTGAAACCGGTTTACAAACCGACCCAAACCGGTTTCAGACCCACCCAAACTGGTTTCAACCCCTTCAAACCAGTTTTAACCCATCCAAACTGGTTCCTATAGGTTTGGGATCATCGTCTCTCAAACCGGTTTAGAACCATCATTGACAAAACCCAACTGATTTGGAAAAAAACCGGTTTTTGCACCACTAATTTCTAATGTTACCTGTAACCCTTTAATATAACATATTAAATTCCGCTAGAACAAAGAAATCAAGATCATAAGTTTTTTTTTTTTACTTTTTTTTTCAGATTTAAATGTTTTGATTCTGAAAAGTGTTTTTTTTTCAGATTTAAGTGTTTTTTTTTCAGATTTAAATGTTTTTATTTTACTTTCTTTTCCAGATTTAAATTTTTTTTTTCAGATTTAAATGTTTTCAGAAATCAAGATCATTTTTTACTTTGTTTTTGAAGAAAATTGTTCACAATCATTAATCAATCTTGTTTTTCGTTTTTTGATTTTAATTTTTTTTTATTATAAGGTAATATTTATTAACAAAAAGGAAAAAAAAACAATATATGTAACTCATGTTATTACATATATGTATAAGGTATAGGGGATTGTTCAAAAGAAAACTCCTCACTTTGAAGAAAACTAAGAAAACTCCTACTAATTAATCAGTTTTTAAAAAAAAAATTCTCATGATTTTTTATTATTAACTTAGAATTGTTATAAACAAAAAAAAATTTGTAAGAAAATATGAAGATCAGGAAGTTACGTATATGTAACCTATAAAGTTACATATATGTAACTCATATATGTAATTTACAAGTTACATGTATGTAATCAATGAGTTACACATATGTAATAACATGAATTACATATATTTTTTTACTTTTTTCTTTTTGTTAACAAATCTAACCTTATAATAAAACAAAATGTAAAACAAAAACGATAAACGAAATTGATTGATAACAATTGTGATTAGTTTTCTAAGTTTTCTCAAAAGTGAATGTTTCATTGGAACCCTCCCCATAAGGTATATAGTATATATGTAACTTGTATGCTAGATATATGAGTTAGATATATACAACTTTACGTAACTTCATGATATACATATTTTTTTAAAAAAATTTTATAACATTTTTAAGCTAATAAAAAAAATAATGAATTTTCTTTTTTAAAATTGATTGGTAAGTAGGAGTTTTTTTTTAGTTTTTTTTCAATATAAGAATTTTCTTTTGAATTCTCCTTTGTGTGTGTATATATATATATATATATATATATATATATAAGTGCTAGTTAGATTAATTTAAGCCTTTTTTTTGTCATCATGATGTTGATTTCACGACTTATATTTGTAATTAACCTATTGTCACATGATAACAACTTGTTTAAAAGATTTGCCCCCTACTAGATGCTAGTGATTTTGAAAAAAAAATAAAATTTTGGTTTAACCGGTGAATCTTACCGTGAAACTATTAAAATCAATGCCTATATAATGTCCAGACTCAACTCACTTGTATGTTTTTTATACCAAAGGATTTTTAGCATGACGATAGTCACTTAATTTCTTTTAAATATGCAAAGTTTTTAGTTTGAATTTCTCTGTAAGTAATTGACTCTGAATGAACAAAAATTTCACGTTGTGGATTTCTTCTTGAATAATAGGTTAAGTTGCATGTTTGTTAAGTAGTTTTTAACTTAGCGGTTAAAAAAAAAAACTAGTTTGTTTTAGTCATTTCTTAATTAGTGGTTTTTCTATAATCTTTTTAAAACCAGCGTTAACACTATCCAACAACCGTTTGGCTCCTGCTCCATTCCCATCTGCAATACACATTAATAAAACTAATAAAAAAAAAGGGTACACAAATTATAAATAATATTAAATTTATTCATTTTATCAATATAAAAGAAACCGTTGCTCATTTTACAATTTGTCATCGAAGTAGTTTAACAATAAACATTAATAATTAATAATAATAATAATAAAAGCTTACTTTTGAACGGTGAAGGGCCTACCCACATTCTTTTTATAGTATAAATGGATTACTCGGACCCAACAACTCGCGTAGTGCAACCATAATCCGCTACCAACTCTCTAGTGTCAAAATTCAAAGTGTCAGTGAGTGCTATACCCAAGCCAATCCAAATGTCTCTCAGGAGGAAACATGTTATGCGATAAAACCCCTACCGACCGCTTTGGTTGATATTTGAACTAATAGTCTCATATAACTTAAATCTTATGATAATCATAGAGTGTCGGTTATAAATTATAAATAATATAAAATTATATCATAAATTAATATAAAAGAAAAACTGTGCTCATTTTATAAGTTACCAGTGAAGTAGTTTGTGTTAGAATGTTTTTTTTTTTTTTTATAATTCAGAGGATCAAAATGTAGGAACATCGTTCACAAAATAAATAAATATTTTTATTATTCAATTACTCGAATTACAATTCAGAAAATACACAATGAAAATTCATTATTACAATAAACATAAAAGTGCTAAAATTCAAATTACAATAAAAAAATGTAGTACAAGATGAAATAAATTCTAAAAGTTAAATTAAAAT